>QTSX02007161.1:0-57188 GCA_014839935.2 Entomophthora muscae | reverse complement strand
CCTGGTGAACGGCGTCCCAACCCTGTACAACCCGGTCCACTGCCGCTTGCCGCGCCAGGTCCTGCCCCATGTCCGGGTCAGATAGATATCTTGCCATCCAGAAGCCTTGCCAACATTCCATTTCCCCGGGTTTACTTTGGGCTAGTCCAATCCATGCCCCAGCCCTGTTGCTATCGGCTCCAGCAACTGGGTCCACAGCAGCGCTTCAAAGCCCTTGGGCTAGGTAGGCTGGCACCATGCCCTCATCTGTGGCTTGAGAAGTGGTGATAGGTGTTTGGGTTTACCTTAGTGTCAACAGGGGGTTGAAGGCAGAGACTGGTATCATCCGGTTCTGGTAAACTAAAAACCCTTCTGGTATCTGGGTACCCGGCATGCATAAAGTTCAATCCAGGGGGGCTGGACATGACTCTTCCGTAGATTTGTTGACCAGGGCAAGTACCGGCCACTGGCGGAGTTTCAAAGAGGCAGATGGGATGGGAACCTACCTGTGGTACCAATGTCGTAACTGTGCTGTTTTAGCAGAGGTATAGGGGGAAACATCTGGAAGATAGATAGCAATCTTTATTGAGAGATAGTGATTGTTTAGTCATTGTGAATCAAGGATAACAGGAACACAGTTGTGTTGATCACCCGGTTGGATGGTGAAGAGGGTGGCTTGATCCTGGTAATGAGTCACGCCCCAAAATGAGACATCCACTGTGAGGGATCATCACTTGTTCATGTTGATGGAATTGGTAATTCAAGTTGACTTCCTAGTTTGGTAACAGGTCACTGGAAGGTCAAGTTGCAGGTCACAAACCCACTTAGCTTGAATCTTGTTAGGGGTCAAGTCTGCTGTTTTGACAGGAGCATAACAGGTCTATCTCTCTCGGTAAAGCATATGTAGGTCTGTGCGGTCCTTGGGATCTATGCAGGCATGTTGGGGAGCTATAAGGTCAGAAATTTCCAGCAGAGTCAGCCAAGAGGTCTGCAGAAAACCTATCCACATTTTATTGGCATCAAATGATGTTTGAATCCCATCAAGTTCCTTTGCCAGGTGCAAGCTGTAGGAGGAGTCCTGCAGCCCAGAAATGTCCAAGGCACCTATCTGGGTGAGCCTGATATATGCAGATCCCACCCAGGCTGCTGGGACAGGTGTAGCGGGGTAGCCTAGAGCTGTGTCTGAGGGGGTGGGAGAAACACCAAGATCCATATATCATCAGGGGTTGGGGCCAAGGCGGCTGGGGATATGGACAGGAAAGCTTCCAGCAGGGCTGCTAGGGCAAATAAAGTTATCCAGCTATCCAGAGTGAACCCAGATAGAGAGCTGGGGATAAGATCAACCAGACTTTGGAGTAGAGCTCTGGAGATCAAGGGTCAACAGTGGTATCTGCTTCAATTTTCACAGTATTGATGCTGACATTGGGAGGCATGGGGTAACTTTGGGCAAGGGGAAGGAGTACAACTTGGGGCTGGTCCCTACCTTCTGGTTATGGTATGGGTTAAACCCAGGTTTTGAGGAGCATACTGGAGCAGGTTGACTGTTGTATGGGTTAGGATGGGTTAAAATCGAGAGGGATAAGTTTAGGGTTATTTTAGAGCTTGGGAGGACTCAACTCTCTGGGGTTGAGCGTTGGGGAAGCTCCAACCTGTACCAAGATTATTTGTCAGCAGTACCGCCTGAACATATGGCACCTAACCCCTTACATCATTCCAAAGAGTAGCTAGTCTAGCTTGCAAAGCCCCCTGGGATGGATAATTCCTTATGATTCTTGTGGTAGACAAGGGTGTATTGGGTGACCCACTTCAATGGACGGTTCGATTTGAGCCCTTCAAAAAGGACAACTTTTCCAAGAGATTCTAGGGGGTTCTAGCCTTCTGGCCGGGACGGCTGATTCCTGGAATTTAAGAAACTGCGGTGACGTTACTGTTGTCTGCAGCTGTGAGCTCCCGGATGCTGGCACGGTATACTTGTTGGTCACCTTGGCTGGCATCTGTTTTAGGGTTGCTGCTGAGTACGGGATGGTGGGGTCGAAACACCCCAGTACTTAAGGGTGATTACCTGCTGGGATAAACGGGACTACTCGGGCTAAAATCGAGATAATGGACTGAGAGATTTATGTCGAGGTGCAGCAGATCTGGATCCGCTTCGTTTCGTGTTTGGGCTGAGATGGGTTCGCTTATCTCAGCAGGTTATAAACCTGATGTAGTGTATTGGTAGAGTTTACCCGTAGGTTTGGCATTGTTGTATATTCGACCGGTAACGTTTATGATGTGGACTGGAGAGGATTATGGAACCGTGTAGAATCTTGAGATTTGGCCGTCAAGTAAAAGGGTAAATATCATTTCTGGATCAGGAATGAAATTGTTGGGTTAAATGTGAGCTTAAGATATGGAGAGCATTATGATAGACTCTGGATTTAATAAAGCTAAAAGTACAAGAGTTGGGTGGTGGAAGAAAGGTAGGCTTTTATTGATGCAAAGTTTAGGAAGCGACGGGAATAGACTTGGAGAAGTGGAAGACGTCCTTTGGATCATACTCGGCCTTGATCTTCTGGAGCTGCATGAGAGATTTAGGGTAGTAGACCTTCTTAAAGTCGGGCTCCTCGGCGTCAATGTAGTTCTGGTAAGCTCCCACGAAGCTGCTCTGGAAGGCGGCGTAGGTCTTCTTTAGGAGCTCCCCTGCGTTGGCATCGGTTTGGCCGATCTGGACCAGCGCATACTTGTCGCGGTTATCAAATGCCGTCCCCTTCCTCCCAGGAATGACCCCGCCCCAGAGGTCGATCAGGACAAATAGACCATCCCCCGGTTTAACGAGGATATCCTTGAGCTTGTTGATGGTGGCGTTGTTCAGACGTTCTTTAAGGAACCCCGACTTGGCCTTGTAAAAGAACTTGAAGCTTAACGGCTTTGCGTTGTACAGAGTGACAGCAGTTCCTTTGTCGGGTTGGCCGGCGTATCCAGCAAAGAAGAGGTAAGCGTTAATCCAATCCTTTCTCTGCACATCCTTCTTGTCCCACTTCTTAAGGATCTTCTCGAGCTTCTTGATGTGCCCGGCGTGGTCTTTATAGTTGTCGGAGTATGTAATGCCCAACTCGACGCTACCGCCAGGGGATAAGTTGAGATAGTGCCCAGCTCCGTTGGGGGGCTTGCTGTCGTAGTAGTCCATTACCGCCTTGACAATCTTGGTAAAGTTGTTCTTGCCTGTGATCCAATTGTAGCGCGCGACAGTAAAGTCTTGTGAATGCTTGATGTAGCTGTATGTGAATTCAGTCACCACACCAAAGTTGCCACCGCCTGCGCCGCGAAGGGCAAAGAAGAGCTTACTGTTTCTCTTCTCATCCACCGTCATGACCCTCCCATTGGCATCAACCATCCTTAAAGAAACTACTCTATCAACTAAAAGACCGTAGTTGCGTGACAACAAGCCAAATCCTCCCCCAAGCGTCATACCACCCATGCCAATGGTAGGCTGAAGCCCGTGGGGTAGAACTCCCTTGTCTTCCTTCCATAGCGCAGCAATCACCTTGCCAAGGAGAGCCCCCGCTTGGACAGTCACTTGCTTTTTCCCTTTGTCAATCACAATGTTGTTCATCTTGCGGAGATCCACCACTAAGCCATTCTTGTTGCCCCGCCAGTATCCCTCATAGGAGTGGCCACCGGAGCGCACCGAGATGGTGGTACTGTTGGAAGCACACCTGACCGCCTGAATAACTTGGGCTTCACTTTTGGGGCGAACCACTGCACCAGCAGCTACATTTCCCAGCCTTTCGTTCCAAGCGAACATGTAATCATTGTAGCTTTGATCGTTCTTGAACGAGACATCCAGATCACCAAAGCAAGCTGGGTGGAGCTTGTATGCGTTCTTTCCCGGCTTGGCGTAGACGGGCCTAATCAAGCCAACTATCAACACGCTGATCAGCTCTGAGCACTTCATGTCAATTCTCTTCAACTGCTTACCCCCTTTATACCCATTCCGATTCCAGGCCTCATCATAGGAGCGGTGTAATACCTCTGGATTGAAGAAGAGTATATAACTTTATTGTAAAATTTAATGTTTGAAACGGCCAAGTCTCCATATATGCGAAGCTACCACGCGTTTATTTCTGCAAGCCCAGACTACCAATACCATAAGTTCTAAACTAAACTGTATTTTTTAAATTCAGTAATTAAAATCATGGAGAACTAGCATGTTAAGATGCATAACATTCAAGTCCAATCTACCAGCAGATAATCAGCTCAACCCAAGCAAGCCCTTGAATTTGATTACCTCTTTGCGTAGTTTGAATCCAACCAAAGTCAATCCGATGCTTGCTAGACCCAATTCCTGACAAGCTTACAGCTGAGTATTAAGCACCTATAGCTTAATTTCTTTATCCATGCGAAGCCGTACTAAACACCCAGATTTAAAACGTGCTTTAGCGGGATCAAGTACAATCCCTTATAAAGCCTATTCTAAATGAGATATAAAGGCAACTGGAGTGAACCCCAGGATCAAAGACTTACGGATCACAACCCTTTATGGTTTCAGAACCACTCAAGCTGGATCAATACCACTTACGTGCATCAAAGCGAAGGGTATACTTCATCCCGCCCTTGGGCTATTATGCAAGCCAAAAAGTTAAATTTAGTACTATTTATTAGCAAGCCTTTATAGCCCCCTAGCGTTTGATTGGCTAGCAGCCATCGAGATTCCAATAAACCGGAGAGAAATTCGAGGCTCCCAACCAAAAGAAAGGTATATCCCATAAAGCGAAAAACTAACCACTTCACCCGCCAGAAATTTCTTGCGCATGATCAAGTAAATCCCCTGACCGCCATCTCGGATACTTAAATCTACCACTGGGTTGAAATCTAATAATAATCATTCCACGCTATACCGCTTGCTTGGATTTTCATATACCGTCTCAAGTAACGGATATATTGGATTGCTTTAGCGGACTCGGATAATAGTATACATTCTTTCCTCAAGGAAGTAAAAGCTGCCGCCACAAGTTAACCCAAAGGTTTCATGAATAGATTTCCATATCGCCAAGGAAACTCTTACTTAAATCCTCACCGATACCAACTATAGCAAAGTTATAAAAGGTACTAAACAGGAACTTAATATAGTTTTATTTAGAGCAAAGGTATCAAGCCGCTTGGTATGCAGATTGATCCTAGGGAGTTTACTTTTATCAAAGGGGCTGCTCTGAAGTTGAACCAGATGATGTTACTATGGTAGGACACACCAATTCGAAAACAGCATCTCAAAAAACGCCATCTCGAATTTCTGCTATCTCAATTTATTAGTAAAAACACCATTTTGATTTACAGCATTTTGACTAAGAAAAACCAGTTTTAAATTTTTAGATTTTTTGAACTCTAAAAACTACACAAAAAAATTCCCAAAATAAAAAATTCAAAAACCATTTCTAGGCTTTAAAAAGCCTCAGAATTCCAAATCTGCAATAATAAATAGGGTCAATTAGTAGCAACATAGTTGCGTAAAGCCCAAAAGTTAAAATAATCCCAAAAACAACTATTTTTATCTATTTTAACTACAAATTATACTTTAAAATAAGCATAGAATTGTACCAAATACCAAAAAAGTCAAAGAATGATAAAAGTAAAGGAAATAGGAGAGAAGATAAAGTAGTATTTATTGGAAATAGGCTCAAACATTAGTGGAAAGAGCAACTGAGATGGCTTGAAGATGCTCAAGCTTCCATTCCTTGGGATAGCATGCAATGGCTGCCTTGCTGATCCCTGTATACCTATTTGCCCCTTGGTCTGCTTAAGAGTCATCCTTGCTCTTCATACCAGTTTTAAAGAGGCGGGCGGAGATGGCTTGTTGAGTCTTGAGATGGACCATGATTTTGTTGAACTTGGGCTTCTGAACCTGGACCCTTGTGGCAAATTGACTATACCACCCTTCAAGAGAAGAGGTAGTCTTGATCAAATCATCTTTTACCTGCTTAAAGCAATTCCACTGGATTGAGTCACTGCCTTTTCTAATGCAGCATGCTCCCTGAAAGATGCCAACCCATTGAGTCTCAAAATACTCAATAAAGGGCGCAAAGGCTGCCTGGTTGGCCTGGATATAGGGATAGAGGAGGAGGGCATCATAAAAGGCATTGGTCTCCTCCTTTTGCACAAGGGCAAGGGCAGCAAAGCAATTAAAAATGTCCTTTGCTCCTTTGGTGCCTTCAGTGTAGACCAGCTCATGGAGGTCAGAGCACTTTTGAAGGCGGCAGCAGAGTGCCTGCCAGAAGTGGAAGTAGCATCCCTGAGGGGAGCTCTTAAAGACACGAATAAAGGCATTTGCCTGAGCCTGTTTGAAATCCACTACCAGATATCCGATGTAGGGAAGGCTTTCTGGATTTTTCTTGATTGGGGTGGGAGCAACTTCTTCTCAGGAGGTGGATTTTTTCTTGTGCCCTCTAGTCTTCTTGGGCTCCTCTTCAATTTTTGGGAGGATTTCATCCAGTTTGGCCTTTAAAATTGTGAGTGCCCAGACATAGGTTTCCTGCTTCTTATTTGGGAGGAAAAAGAAGACCAGGGGAGGAACCAGATTTTCAACCTGCCCATGGATATTCCAAAGCTGGCTAAAGAGCTTTGAGCAGGTGGAAAAGTGCCATCTGCAAGCCAGGTCTTGCACTTGAGGAGGTTGCGCAGATCCTGGCTTGTTGCAAAGCAGATTTTACGCTCTGGGGCATGTTGACCATCATCATGGAGGAGGAATCTCTCTTGGTGGCAAGATAGTTTTTGCTCCTCAGCAATAATCAATTGGTCAATGGAGCTTGCACTGACGCCTGCAGTGCTCAGAGCATATCTCTGATTAGTAAAATATCTCTTCAGTTTTGAGGCGCCACCAAGAGTTGCTAGTTGGGTATCATTTAAATTAAGGAGGACACATCATTGAAGGCCTCAGTTGCAGTTTGACCCTTTGTGGTTAGTATCACCTGGTAACAAAACCAGCAAATAAGTTGATAGAGAGGGTCAAAAGGCTTGGCGCAGTTGTGGTTAACAGTAAGGGCCTTAAATCTGGTGAACCCATAAGTTGTGAGCCTTGCTGGGCAGCCAACGTTATCACATTTAAAGCGATGTTGGCAGATGAGCTTCTTCTTGTCATTACAGATGAAGCTGTAGCCCTTGTAGGCAAAACCGGCACCCCCTTTCTTTGTCATAATTGGATAGCTGATAGGGTATGTTGTTGGCACAGCAAAGGTGCCACTTTGGTTGCATACATTGTGGATGAAGCTAAGATCCCAGAGCTCAATTGGCTCATCTGCAGGAGCACCAGGCTCAGGATCCTGCTCCTCTTCATCCTCAGGCTTTGAAGTGGGGTCAGAATGGCAATTGAAGTTGAACAACTTCTCTTGAGGATCAGAGGGAGAGTAAACAAATGGAGAATGGGGAGGGGTAGGACTGTTTCCCTCTTGTTCAGGTGATGGAGTTGGGGTCTTGGGGGGAGCTTTGGCCTTAGAAGGCTGCTTCTTTGGGGTTGTCTTGGCCTTTTGGCCTTGGGCAGAGGGATTTTGGACTTTGAGGCCTTGGAGGCCTTGAGCTCAGCTTTGGCAGTTGACTTGGGAGGCATCTAAAAGTGAATTAGCATCAAAATATGAGCAATTTGGGAGTTGTTTTTAAATAGAAAAATGATAATGTTTTTAATATAAAAGTATCAATTTTTTAAATAGAATTGTAGAGGAGAAAAAGTATATACTATCAAAATTTCAATTTTTTATTTTGTAAAAACAATTTTTTACTAGTAACACAAGTAGGAAAAACTTTGAGTTTTGACTGAAAGCTTGCTTTCAAAATGGTATTTTTGAAGTGACGTAATCAAGGTGCTGTAGCTCAAAAACATAGTGTTTTTGACCATTTTTTATATACAATTAACAAATCTACAGTGGAGCTACCCTAACCAGGCCAAATAGTAAAACTTGAATTTCTCAAAAACTAGCTTATAAAAGGGGTTAAAAAGTACCTGGTTGTTTAGAGGAGATCAAAAAAAATATATATGCAAAGTTTCATATGTTTTCTTACATTTTTTATTAATATGGTATTTGACATGAATATGTACTTTTGAAAAGTGGAAAGCAAGAATTGCGGTGGGGGGATTGATATAGCATAGCCTGGCGTCAAAGGTAATTTCCCCTTATTCCTCCCTATCCATTGTGCGCATTGAATCAATTGGGTGATATGAAACTCAGTGGAATTTGAAGTGACGTAAATTGTCAGGGACCCAGTTTTAGGCGGCTGGCCCGCCGTTTCCGGGGGTAACTTGGGCCAGGGTTTTTGCGGGCAGGGCCCACCACAAGAGAGGAGCTAACTTTAGAAGGCAGGAAGCAGACTTCCCCACCCAAGACCATGGGCCGGCAGCCGGTACAATGGTGTCCACCACCCCTGTGAGGATGATGTACACTATTCCAAAAAGCTTGCTGGTATGGTTGGTTGGAAGGTCGGGTGAAGAAACTGGCATCGGTTTGGGTGTTACGGGCGGTTCCATATAGATATTGTAGGCCAGGAAATAATTGAATTTTCCTCTAAATAGTTTTGGGGTGGAGAATATCCACAGACCTTGGCGGTTGTATCTAATAGCAGATTGGATGCGGGCTAGCGGGTCAAGTTTGAGGATTTTCTCTGGTATATATTCCTTATATTCAGGCTTCAAGGGATAATCAGTGAAGTGAACAGGCCCAAAGGGTGCACCAGATGGACAGAAAACTGCAGGCAGTGGGACAGGAAGGCTGGGAAATCTTGAACTGAATTGATAGACAGCAAATACAAAATACGGTAATAGCTGTATAAGCCAAAGTAACATAACCTTTATTCAAAAATGGCAATAAGTTTGGAGCACGGGGTCCTTGGGTCTATATAGCATCCTGCCTCCAAACTTAGTATTTTCTATAAGGGCTTCATCAAAATATTGGGGAAAATGCAGCCAGGAGGCCTGGGTGCAGGAGCAGCAAAATGGCACCTTGGCTGGGTGTTCTCTCATTGGTCAGAACGTCCAATTTGGTCACTCAATTTTCTTGATTCTTTACTGTGGTCACGGGGTCAGGCCCAAAGCCCGGGTTGATCTTTGGCAGTAGGGTTTGATTGGTTACTTGAGAGGACTTCAAACTCATGAAATTCACAGAGGTGCCATCTCTGCTTCCATTAGGCAATTCAAGAGGCTCCTCTTTGGGCGCCACCATGGTCAAGCTGGTGCAGGTATTCTGGCTTTGGGACTTAGCGGGAGCCTCAGCTTGCAGGGGCTTGATCCCAAAAAAACGCAGGTGGGCAGGCCCTTGGTCCATGGGCCCAGCGGCCCACAGGAATGTAGGTTCTGGGTTTGAATCCAACCCTTGGGCCCGGGTTTCCTGGGGTAATGAATTGTCAATCCTGACATAAATTGAAATGGTGTAATCACCCCCTTCCATATTAAAATCATTATTAAAATATTTTATTAAGAAAACCCTTATCAACTTATCCATGTATAATAAAGTTATAAATTAAATATAAAAAACTGGTTTTTACCCAGCAATGATAATCACTAGAAGGACTATCATAGTGGTGTCTATTTAAGTTGTTCTTATTATAAGTGTCTTAGATTAATACTATAGGAACATCTTCTGTCACTATACAACAGGGTTTATTTTAGTTTGGGTATAAGATTATTTTAGGTTAAGATAAATAGTGTGATTTAAAATGATGTAAAGTTGAGATGGCGTAAACACGCCCCACACTAAGTGATTTCATATGTAAATAAAGTTAGTGAAATAAGATTTAATTAATCTGACTCAAAGTGACAGAATTGAGATGGCGTAAATTTGAGATACCATATTATGAAGCTATATATAAATTTTAACTATTTATTGTTTATTTTATTTTATTGTGATTCAAAATCACTAACACAAAAAACGCCATCTCAAATTAAATTCAAAATGGCGTTTTTGGAGATGCCATTTTCAAAATGGTGTGTTGTACTGTTACTATTTCAGTTTGTTTACTGCAATTTTGCATATGCCTGGCACATTTTTCAAGGCCCCACCGTCTGGCCTAGGACAGCGGCAGATTAAAAACAAAAGAATTCTGGTATTTTATTATCATCTCATCCCAGCCGTCTCTTTTCTGTCCTTAATATCCCCCATGCCCAGGGGATCCAAAATCTAACCCAGAAAAACCAGTGCCGGCAGCTCTCGTGTTTCTGGACCCCCAAATTATCTGTACATATATTGATGATCTCTATTTCAGAATCAAGATTTAATTCCAACCCCAAGATCTTAAAGTTTAAATATACACTTTCCGTTTCAAAAAATCAAAAAATACATCTGCCTGTGTTGTAACTATGCTATTTTAGCAGAGTTACAGGGGGGAAATATTTTAAACCTAGATAATGTTCTTTATTGTGAGATAACTATTATATAGTATGAGTGAATCATGGATATCAGGAACATAATTGTGATGATCAATTGGTTGGATGGTTAGGGGGTGGCTTGATCTAGCTATTCAATCAAGCGCTGAATCAAGCCATCCACTGGATGGGATCATCATTTGCTCATGTTGCTATTTCTGGGAATACAAGTGGACTTCCACATTTGGCTACATGTCACTGGGAAATGGGATTGTGGGTTATAAACCCGCTTACTCAGAACCTTGCTGGCAGGTTGACCCTGCTTTTTTGACACCTGCAGAGATGCACAGCTGCAATATCTCCAGAAATGTGGTCAATATAATTTTCCTGAACCATTTCCAGATCTTAAAAGGGCTGACTGCTTTTTTTATAAAGCAGCCAATTTTTTAGATTCACCACAGCTCTATTCTGGCCCTTGAGAGTTCAAGTCAGGCTACTTGTCCTTTTGGTTACACTTTCATACAACTACCTAGCTGATCCACCAGTGATTGCTGTTCAATAAAGCCTCACTATAAAGGGTATAAATTATATATCAATTGGTAGATTGAGTGAGGGTGAAGCTACTATATAACTTCAAATCAGTAAAGGAGTAAACAATACCATACCCAGGAAAAATATAGACTCAATATGAGTAAGCCTTGCAAAGTGGAGACTGAACAGGCTACACTCCCAGAAAAGGGTCAGAACAATTGGCAACTGCAGGGTAATTGGCTGCATGGATTTGAAAAGTGAAAATCCAAAATTGAGCCTCTGAGAGTGACCAATTAAACAGTCTTAAAATTATAAAATCATATTGTAACAATCTATCCAGAATCAAACATTGTTACAGATGTATGGAGCGCTTTTTATCCGTCCTCTGGACAAAAAAGTCCAGCTAGGTAGTTACTTCATTATAAAGAGCCATTCTGAAGATCTAACTAGCATTGGATTGTTCACACTTGGATCCTAACGTTTGAATCCTCACTTTTTCATCAACACCATTGATTACTCCACAGCTGCTAAAAATCCGCCCCATAAAGCCAGAAACGTACGTTAACCAGAACAGGAAATATAAAGTCTGAGAGCCAACTCTGACGCCAGGCCCAACCGTTCTCTCAAATCTTGGGCACAACTGTGCCATATCCCAGCATGGAGCTAGCAGTTTTATAAACTCTGCACCAAGCCATGCCAGCATCCCAGATGGACAATAGCAGACATAGATCCTATCTCATGGCTTACTCAAGTATCACCAAATTGAACCTTTGAGATCTAAATCAAGCCTGGGTATTATTGAACTTCTCAAGGACTTAAAACGTTATCAGGGGTAGTTAAAGACCTGGGTCTGGCTTGGTTCTCCTCAAGCAGCTAAATGATTACTAAATATAGTGATTAGAACCTATACCACTTGGGGTAACCATCTGAATTAAGTCCAGAACCCAAGATGACTTTGCTCTCCTATGTCAGGGCCCAGAATGCCCTAGACAATCAGCTAGACTGCCTGGAGATGAAGCAACCAACAGCCTGGAAAGCAGTTGGCAACTGCTTTCCTAGAAGAAGATCCTCTTTCTGACTGCAAATGGCCAGGAGTTTGTGAGGCCCACGTGCCGCAAAACCCTGGCATTGAAATTAAACACAAAATTGGGTCCCTTTGCTATCAGGAAATGGTAAATTGGGGAAGCAATTTTTTGATTGTGCAATTGGGTGCTTGATTGCTTGCAGGTTCCAATAATAGCTGTGGCACCTCACATGCTGTAGCCGATGCCCTTTCCCTAGGTCCTGATGCACAATTTCTAATCCATTACACAAGTATCACTGGAAATGCTGCCACCAGGCCTCTGGTGGCAGAAAAGGCTAAGTATTCCTCAGTAGGTATAATTAGTGAGGAGGAGAAGCCTTCCTCTTTCTGTTGAAATCTTAAAATAAGCACCTTTATTCCCAGGCCCCATTATTTTCTTGAAGGAATTATCTATTCTTTCCCCAATATAATCATTATGCTTGTATCTATTTGAAAATCTACTCCAAAATACAGCCACACTTATCTTTCCCCCTGGTTCTGCTCCTGTTCATTTGGTTAAGCCACCTTGCGCCATTGACTTGGAGTTCTCCCCCCCACCACCTGGATCTTCCTCCTGGCCACTCTAGAGGCCCAATCTCTTCTACCATGAAGAAGATCCCTTTCACTCCCCCCTTGCCCAATGTGCCTCCTGTCCAAGACTTCAGTAAGTTGGGGTTGGTCTATATCACAGTAATTGGTCTGGCCAATCAGGATGGGTCCCATACCAGAATTTGTTGTCCCCTGGCTACTTCTATGCATGTACTGTTGGGATTGTACTGATTGTGCACATGGCCTTTCAGGCCCAGCCTGCCTCCCCTGTGGAATCCAGCGGACTCTAGTATGATTGGGGCCATCCTCTTTCTAAGCTAGAGTAAAACATTGCTGCTTTGTAACCTAGCTTTGGCTTACATCACCAAATCACATCTTGCCAAGTTTTTAGAGATTTGAGGGTTCTGGTTGACCTCTAATTAAACTTCTTCCCCCATGGAGGCAAGCTGCCTCTTACCAATCACTCTTTTCAAGGCTGGCATGAAATCCTGAGCCCTGGGGATTGATTTTGGATGGTATACCTTTTTCCCAGCACAACTGACCATATCTGTACCCAACATTATATGGTACCTCAGTACTGGAAACAGCGCTGACTATAGGGCTATGCAACTAAGCAGCAACAGTGGCAAACCTGGTGATAGGAATGGAAAAGTGAGGATCTAAAAGTGGCCATGTTGACACCTTTTAAACTTCAAAATTAAACTAAACCAACTTAGCTGGGACTAAAGATTATTATGGTCATATTAAATACTTTTGTTGTAACTGTGCTGTATTAGCAAAGTTACAAGGGAAAATATTTGGAAACTAGATAATATTCTTTATTTTGAGATAAGTATTATTTAGTCATTGTAAATTGTGGATAACAGGAACATGATAGCGTTGATCACACAGTGGGATGGTGAAGGGGGTGGCCTGATCTTTGTAATGAGTCAAGCACAAAATCAAGGTATCCACTTTAAGGGATCATCTTTTGTTAATGTTGTTGGATTTAGAAATTTGAGTTGACTTCCTAGCTTGGCTTGGAGTGGATGGATAATCTGATTGCAGGTCACAATTTGCTTACTCAGAACCTTGCTGGCAGATTGAGCCTGCTGTTTTGACACCTTTGATTTGTTCTTTCAACCAAAAAGATTAAGAAAAATCAGCTGATTAATTATAAAAAGTCATTTTGAAAGTTTAAAAAAGGTTGACTTGGCACTTTTGGATTCTCACTTTTTCATTCCTACAGTTGAGTTTGCTACTGAAGCCAACTAAACCATCTATATCTTTTTACTTAGGGGAATTCACTGGT
This sequence comes from Entomophthora muscae, assembly GCA_014839935.2. NCBI lineage: Eukaryota > Fungi > Entomophthoromycota > Entomophthoromycetes > Entomophthorales > Entomophthoraceae > Entomophthora > Entomophthora muscae. The sequence continues at coordinate 43,454 of QTSX02007161.1, read as the reverse complement.
CTAGTTGGGGACTGAACATGGTCTTATATATACCAACTCTTATTAGAAAGGCTATGTATCCCTAAACCAATCCCAGAATATGCATCCAACCCCACAACCCAACCCACTCATTATCCTTTAAAACACTCTTTGGCCTAGCTGTATAGGAGAAATTCCATGTACTTTCCAGAAGTTTTATGACCTTATCCTGAACCTTTTCAATTGCCTCCAGATATAACTTGCAGCCCAGATCAATTTCAAGCTAGTATAAGCCTAGCATTGTTGATATCAATAAGATATACTTCTTTTTCTATATTTTCTTCCCAAAGCACCCTCATACAGTAACTGTGATGAAACCAACTGTCAGGTATGCAAATCCCAATGCAATTTTTGCTTAAGCCATCAAAGCAACTTTTAAGAGTGACCCAGGGGTGTGGACCCCAAAAGCAGGATCAAGAACACTAGAAGTCAATTCTGTTAAATAGTCCTGTTACTTAAAAAATTGATCTATGGGATAATTTATATCTACACTTGCTATCAACAATGAAACCACTGGTGATTGGCTCAAGAAAGATAAATGTGGTCAAGCCACTGTCAGGATTGACAATTTATTACCCCTGGAAACCCGGGCCCCAGAGCAGGATTCAAACCCTGACCCTGAATTCCTGCAGGCCGCCAGCCCCTTGGACCAAGGGACCGCCTGCCCGCGTTTTCTTGGGACTGAGCCTCTGCAAGCTGAAACTCCTGCTAAGTCCCAAAGTCAGAATACAAGTACAGGTTCAAATTATGATGATTCCCAAGGAGGAGTTTCTCAAATTGCCTAATGGAGGCAGAGAAGGTGCCCCCATGAACATCATGAGCTTGAAGTCCTCTCAAGTAACCAATCAAACTCAACTGCCTAGGAGAAACCTGGGCTTTGGGCCCAACCCCATGACCACAGCCAAAAATCAAGGAAATCAAGTGACCAATTTGGACATTCCAACCAATTAGAGAACACCCAGCTGATGTGCCATTTTGCTGCTCCTGCACCCAGGCCTCTTGGCCGCATTTTCCCCAATATTTTGATGAAGCCCTTATAGAAAATACTAAGTTTGGAGGCAGGATGCTATATATGCCTATAGATTCTGTACTCAAACCTTATTGCCATTTTTGAATAAAGGTTATGTTATTTTGGCTTTCACAGCTATTGTCTTATTTTTTATTTGCTATCTATCAATTCAGTTTGAAATCTCCTGGCCCTCCTGCCCTACTGCCCGCAGTTTTCTGTCCTCCTGGTGTACCCTTTGGACCTGTCCATTTTACCAACTACCCTCTGAAATCTGAATACAAGGAATACACCTTGGAAAAGATACTCAAACTCTATCCTTTGGCCTGCATACAATCAGCTTTCAGATACAACCGTAAAGACCCGTGGATATTTTCAACACCCAAGTTGTTCAGGGGGAAATTCAACTACCTCCCTGCTTATGATCTTCCAATGGAGCTGCCTGTGACCCCAAAACCTATTCCTGCTTCCTCACCCAACCTCCCAACCAACCACACTGGAAAGCTGTTTGGGATTGTGTACATCACCCTCACAAGGGTGATTGACACTATAATCTGGGCCGCAGGCCCATGGTCTTGGGTGGGGAAATCTGTATTCTACCTTTTTAAGTTAGCCCCTCTCTTATGGTGGGCTTTGCCCGCAAAAAAACCGGCCTGAGTTATCCCTGAAAACAACGGGCTGACCACCCAAGACGGGATCCCTGACAGCCACCACCTTTTAAGCCAAAGGGCAATTCTATTGATAAAGTATACCAACCCTAATATAATTCTATCTCCTGCTATCATAGATTCATTGTTAGTATCTACAGCTGCATAGCAGGCTCCCAAGGATCATTGTACCAGATTAACGGTAATGCATTAATCAGCTACCCAATTGTTTTACATTATGTCTATTAAGGATTGCTTGATTGTATACTACCAAATAAATTAAGCCTGATTTTTTAGTAAATTTTATATGTAATTTATTAAGGAAAGAAACCCAACCCTCTGATTGGCGCTATCCACATGCCATTTATGTGTTTAACATTTATTAAACTAGAGGCTCTGATTTAAGCTTAAACAATAAGTGTCACACTATGGGTGCTGGTCAATCCCCACCAAATTTTCACCATATCTGGGTGACTAGTACAGAAAGCTGCTTAACGTTTTAACACACAATATGGTAAATAACTCATTCCCAGTTCCTCTCTGTACACACTTACCACCAATAAAAGCCTTTCTGCCCATATACTTTTTAATAAATGTTTTGTTTTTGGTCTTTTGCATATATAAAACTGCTTTACTTTATGGATAACTTTTGCACCTGTTGTTAATTTAAGCGAGGTTTATATGTAAAAAGCAAAGTGATTTTGATTTTTTTTCAGCTCTGGGTAAGTGAACAGTGAGAATTAAGCCTTATTTTTCACTTGGCAGTGAGAATTTGGGGGTTTTCAGCTGGCCAACAGCGCTGAAGTTGATACTTTACTAATTTTTGGGAGGTTGACCCCTAATAAAAAGTTCCAAATGCTGTAACTGTGCTGTTTTAGCAGGGTTAAAAGGGGAAATAATTAGAAGCTAGATATATATCTTTATTGGGATGTATGACTTATATTGTGAGAGAGGGGGGCTAAACTAACTAAGTTTGGCTCCCATCACGGCGAGATATACCACCAGGATGCCGCCCAGTGTTGTACTGGGATGGCTGCTCGGACAGGGGAACAAAGAGAGGACACATGAGACAGCTGGGGGAAGTATGAATTCAACCCAATCAACACCAACCCGGAGAGCAGCCAGGGCGTGTGTGTGAGAGCATGAGACAACTTCACAGGTGCTTGAGGGGGTACTGAGTCATCCCCCTCCAAACTGGAAAGGGCAGGCATCAGAATCTCCTCCAATGTGGAAACAGACACCATGTGGTCAATAGCGTGGAAGTCTAGGTCATTGCAAGTTAAACTCTTGACAATTGTCTCCCCTGAAAGAAAAAGTGCACCAGAAAGATGTAGGAGGCTAGAGGGGTTATCCCCTGCAAGGCAAACAGATGAAGAGAGATGGGATCAGAAATTGGGAGATGCTGTCCAGAGGAGTAGCACAAAGGGAGCCAGAGAGAATACCACAAATTTTAAGACAGGGAGCAACATTTTTGAAAACTCCAGGAGATTTGGAGTCCAAAGAGGCACTTTTCAGGTTTGATTTTGGTAAAACTTATTGCTACCAGGGTGGTTGCAGGCAAAAAATTAAAATAACTGGATAGAGGGGTTTTTGGAGCCTTGGGGATAGTCTTGGATGGCTTGAACAAATGTAAAAGTGAAGGCGGGTTCAAAACCAGAAAATTAACAAAAAAAACAAGATAAAAGTAAGATTCATATGAAATTTACAGTCAAAATTCAAGTTCAAACAGGGTTTTTGAAAGGTAATAGAAAAAAAACAACAACTAAGTGTTAACTCTACTCTTGTCAGGGATTCTTTCCCTGACTAGTTGAATCTTAATGACAAACCTTGCAAAAACATTCTTCCAAACCAGCAACAGAACAAAGATTTTAAGGACACCTAGTCAAAAACACAACACAACATACTTAACAACTATTCTTGTTTGTTTAAAACCTTTGAAAACTGGATTTGAACCCTGGACACTGCTAAAGAATGTATCATTAGTACTGGATTATCACAAGCCATTGATTTACCTTTTTATTATCACTTGATTCAATTGACTTTTGCTTTCAAAAAGCGTTTCAAATTCAAAAATGTTAATAATCAGATGGTATACGTCACTTACCGCTCTGTGTATGATTGGCTGCTCGGAGCTTCCCAGAAAATCCTGGACCAGCTTTCTCTGGCTTTAGGTATGGCTCTGTACTCTAGGATATTAGATCTTCTGATTAGACACCGCTTAATCAGCCTGATCATGTTAAAGTCTTTCTGGTGCTCTGCCTACATCAAATCAGTCTGATAATCATTAAGCCAAGATTTAAGTTGTACTTAGACAGAATTTCAAATGATTGATTCAGGTAAATCATCTTCATTTCCCAGACTCCTCTCAAAGATTCAGCCCTGTTTTAAAGCTATATAAGGCCAAACTTTCCTTCTTTCCAAAGGTTCCAACAATAAAAAATATTCCACTTCTTGCTACTCCTCCATTTTTGATAACATACACTTTTGAAGCCATGAGAGGAATTCTTTTCCTATCCTGGTTTCTAGCTTACTTCTTGCCCAAGGCGTACGCCTTGGGAAATCCAACTCCTACAACCAACTGGTACAACTCCTCCCCAGATGACGCCCACCAGAAGGAATCCCTCACCCATGGATGGTTCAAATATCCTTCTGGACATTGGGGACGTAAATTCCACTATGGCCGCTTGTTTACTACCCCATCTACTGAACCTACTCTGGTTAGAAATTACGCCTCCTTCTACCTCTTGACATATTTGGTGGGTTACTATCTACTTGGACATTTCAGTTCTATGTTTAGTAGATTTGCTTACCTAGGTCACCTTGGACATCTTGCAATGGTCACGCTTCCTATTGGCTCAGTAATTGCAGGTTTGAATGTGGGGGCTTTGGCCCATCAGCTAGGGAGCTTATTTCCTGCCAAGTGGGTCCCTGACAACTCTATAGGTTTTGAAAGCAACCACCAGGTTTGAAGAAGACCGTATAATAGTAATTTTAACACAGATAATTACTAACACTTGGTTCTGAATTTAAAGGAGGGCTCCAAACAGAGTCCAAAAGTTAAAGCCTAGGGTTTTTACTTTGGTTAAAACTTGATTAAAGTTTTATTATGGTGAAAAATTGACAAACAGGGGACTCAAAGTCCCCTGGCATTGTTAAAAGGGGTGACATTCTAGGGAAAAGATCACATGACCCCAAGTGGTTCATCTGGTTGGCTAGGAGAGAAATTTTGCTGGCCATGGCCAGAGGTGCTGGAGGATTCCATTTAATTTCCCTTCCCCCATCTTATTGGCTGGGGAGCAATCCAGATATTTTAGATTCATTCTACTTACTAGACATCAATGTGGTGTCTCTTGATTGGGTGTTTCTGATTGTTTTCAGAAGTGGGCAATTCATGCCAACAAATAATCTAAATTGATCAGTGTTTCTTCCCAGGGAAGAGCAGCCAAAGCCAGGAAATCTACAGGATAGGCCAGAACAAATCTTTCATCTGCAATGTGCACCAAATCTCCCAAGCAGTTGAGCGGCTTGGCTGTTACTTTTAAGCCTTTATTGGTGCAACGGGTGAAAATGGTTTGATCCAAAGCCAAAGATGGCAGTGAATTTACATATATAGTTTGGGTGAATCATGGATAGCAGGAACATGATTATGATGGTCACTTGGTTGGATGGTTAGGGGGTGGCTTGATCCTGATAATAATTAAAGTGTCAAATCAAGGTATCCACCATATGGGATCATCATCTCTTCATGTTGCTGTCTCTAGACATTTGAGTTAACTTCTGCATTTGGCTACGGGTCACTGGGAAGTCAGATTGCAGGTCACAAACCTGCTTAGTTGGAACCTTTCTGGGGGTTGACACTTTGTTTTAACACCACTAAAAAAATTAATTTATTCTCAAAAATATGTTTTATTATATCCTCCTACCTTTAATATCTTTTATTCAATATTTTTGCTTTTAAATATCTTTTGCCTCAGGTTCAGCCCCAAGTTGATATGCTGAACCTAACATCTATGAGGCTTCATCAAAAATTTAACTTATTTTCTATGTTTTTACCCTTAAAATATTTAATTTTTGTTTCTATTTTGCTTTTCTTTTCTTTACTTTATCATACTCTTTTCATGCTAAATAAGACTTTACATATAACTTTTCCTTAAATTTTGATTTAATTCTTTGTTTTTTATATATTATATATTATTTTATTTACAATAATAAACTTTTTTAGCCAAGATCATCTAAAACCATCAAGTAGATCCAGCACTCCTTCTCAACTGGATTCAAGGCCTCCCAATCCCCACCAAGTGTACTAAGAAGGCCAGCAGGGCAAGACTCCCCCTTCCTCATCACCCCATCCACATTGTCACCAAGTCATCCCCCAATAAAAGCAATAATGATCTCATCAATAACTCTTTCTACCAGTCCAAGGCTGACTTAAAGCCCATCAAACAGCACTGCACTAAAAAGAGAAAAGTTGCTAAGGAGCCTACCTCTTCTTCTGACAAGGAGAAAAAGGCCTCTAAGAAAGCCTCAAAGAGCCCCATCCCCTCTCTTCTCCAAGTGGTTCTTCTCTCCTGCCTTCTTCTTATTATCAGGAGCATTGTGGGGCTCCTGTTCACCAGTTCCCAAATTGTGTCCTGGGTCATAGCTAGGGACCAGCTGGGAGGAGTTATCATTCTCTAGTAAGTGATAATGTATCCCAAAAAATGCATAGGGGTCAAAATGGGATTTTATTCACTCTCAGAAGGAAGACCCCCTTAGAAATCTTCTGGTATATGGCCCAGGGATCAGGGAAACAATATAGATTTGCCAATATGTGGAGTCCTCCAACAATATCTTGGACTCCTTGTAATTGGTATTGGGCTCCTGCACCTTGGTCCTGGACTCCTGCTCCTGAGTTTTGGGCTCCTTTAATTTGCTCCAGCTTCAGTTCTGTACCTCCAGCTCCATGATCTTCTGGTCCTTCAGCTAGTCTTTTACCAACATCTTCTTGCCCTTCATCTAATCTTCACCAATCCTTTCCAGTCTATCAACTAGCTCTTTCCAGCCTGCAATCAGTCCATGAACCATCTTGGTTCTAATCCTCACAATGAACCACATCAGTTCCAATCCTTAAAATGATCTCCCAGTCCCTCAACTAGTCTTCACTGCAATCATACAGTCCCTCTTACTAGTCTTCACTGTAGATCCTACCATGATCCGCCTTGGTTCTGATATCAACCCCTGATACCAATACTTCAGACTCAGGCAAAAAGTCTACAAGGCTACTGGCGCTTGGCTGGGCCCTTTACAAGTGTCCTGCACCTGGGCCATTCAATCACAGATAATCCTAATGTCTGTGCAGTTGTCTTTACTCACTCAGGTGATTAAGTATGAGCTTTCAGTTGAAAAGTAATAAACTTTACTTCCCAGAGGCCTGATCACACCGATTTCTGCAGCTGCTTCCCCAAGCAACTACCCTGGTGACACCCCTGACCATACCATGCCCTCCAATGATTATTTTTGGACCTGCCCAAAGCTCCCATGGAAACATAGACGAGGGCACCCTAGCAGTCCGTTAGGTAGAGTGCTTGCTCACAGACCTCCTGTGAGCGCACAAGATCACGCAGAGCTATCTTAGCTCCACCCCCCTTCCCTAGCAGCCTGCGTTATTTGCCAGGGTCATCCACTCCCCACCCCAAGCAGCCAGCGGCCCCTGCTGGGCTGGTTCAACATTTGCCTCTAGTAGTCCTCTATTACCTACTAGGCAGGCCTTACCTTCTCCTATGTCAGGGATCCAGCCTGTGGGGGGTTCATGAGAACTTGCGGGGGGACAGCCCACAGGCCCAGCAGGAAGGGCCCACCACAAGATTGGTGCTAACTTTACAATATAAGATAACAATTTGCCCAGGAGGGCCCAAGGTTTGCTCGCAGGTACCATTGAATCAATTAAGCCAGTGAGGGTGATATAAATCACTACAAATATCTGGGTGGAAGTGGATTCATTGGCTGCAATGAATTCTTGGGGACGGTTGGGTTGCAGGGTGAGAGGCAATGTCATTGGAACCAAGTATGCAGGCAGGTAGTTGTACTTGTTGCAGAATAGCAGAGGAGGTATGGTGATTTTGATAACTTCTCTGTAGATGTTCTCTGTCTCTCTAGTTCTAGCCTCTGGGTTGTAGATTAGAATTTCCTCTAGGGTGAACTACAAATACGCCGGGTTGGGTGGGTATTCAGTGAAATGTACTAGGCCAAAAGGAGCTCCTGGTGGTCAATAGAGTTCAGGCAGCTGGTCTGCGGTTTCTCGGGTTGGGTAAGCGGAAGGTGCGGAGCCGCGGGAGGTGGACTGAAAATTAAATAGAACTAAAATCAAATATGGAATAACCTGGTTGAAACAAAGTTTTGTGTCCCTTTATTGCAAGAATGGCAATGGGAAACTTCCTGGAGGTCCAGGGTATAAGTATGCCCATCTGCCATAGGTAAACTTTTACAAATTCCTTTGGGCCTGGTGCTACCGTCTATCAAGTTTTTCCAGTCCTTGGTGGCATCTGTTGTGGGAGTTGATTCATTGGTTGGTTTGAACTGAGAATACTCAAATTTCCTTGTCAGGTCATGGGGTTGGTCATCTCTGGGTGGCCCATGTTCTACGGGAAGTTTCTTTGTTTCCCCTTCCGTAGAGGCCTGGGTTATTCCAGGATCTTTGGCTTGGCCCGCCCTCTCATGGGTTGGGTTAACAGGAACCCTTGGCATGGAGAATCTTGATGCAGGTAATTCTAGTTCATCAAGCCTTAGAAGATTCCCTGAAGTTGAATCCTGCTCTGTTGAGCCCGGAAATCTGTGGGTGTTTGGTCCTGCGGGCCGCCAGCCCGCAGGGTATCAGGGTTCTAATCTCATAGTTGAGGTTTTCCTATAAACATGTTCAACAGTAGTTTGTCCCTTGTGACACCCTAGTAGCCAATGCTCCCCACTAGGCCCCTATCTTTCAAAAGCCACTAGACTCTCTCTTGGCCAAAATTAGCCCCATCTGCAAAACCATACAACACATGAATTGTCACAAGGAGCCTGAGGACTAATCAAAGAAGTTCAACGTCACTGGCCATGTGGTTTGGGATCCACTGGCCATCCACAACATCAGTAATGTGGATGGAGAGTTCAAAGTATCCAAACACTTCCCCTGTTATTTCCCTATCATGTCAGCAAAGGGCTGCCCTGGTTATTTTGCCAATAATTACATCTTCAACTGTAATAGCCAAAAGCCATGAACCGGAGCAAGCACCTTGTGTTCAAGGACAAGTCTTGTGAGGACCGCCTGAACATCAAAGGCTGGGAAAGGATGGCTGCTGAGAAGGGGAGCAGACTTGTGAGCTCCCAACTGTTCAGTTATTAGGATGCTAAGGTGGTACCTCAAGTAAGTTATTCCCACCTCTGCCTGCCTCTGTGCCTCTTATCTGGCCATCAAGGCCCTGTAGCAGCTCAAGCCCAAAAATCTCAAGTTGGTGCCAACACAAGAACAGCTGGTAAATTTATCAACTATAAGAGAATTGCTATCAATCTTCTCCCCCAAGGCCTCCAACATCTTCTCTGAGCTTACGCTCGCTCATGAGCTCAAGCAGCAACCATTTGGGGGGGGTGCTTCCTCCTGCACAATGACAGGCCAGGTGTCAGAGATAGGATCATCTGCTACTGTAAAGCGCCATAAAATGAGGAGTATTCTAGCTAGGTAAGGCACCAAGTAGGTAACTTGGAATCCTGTTAGTGCCGTCAAGATGGGATAGACTGTCATCATCCATCTAAAGACTTTGGCATGTACATTAAATTGTCTGAAATTACTGGTGAAGTACGTAAGCACGTAGAAGACAAAGAAATATATTGCTACGTGCTGGGTGGAGCAGGGCAACACCAGCATGGGCCAGGAGTACGCCTCAGAGGAGTTGAGCTGCGCTGGCTCCTTGTAGAAGTACTTGTCGGGCAGTTTGTTGTATGGCCCATGCTGGTTAGAGTTTTGGTGGCCCCCAATCCCAAGGCAGGCTGTGAGAACAGCAGAGAAGATTAAGTGGTTCATCTTCTAGTCCTGGGAGAGGATAGACAAAGCTTAGTTTCTTTAACTTTTTGTTATGTAAAAGTTTCTTGGGTATTGATTTATGTGATACTATTGAGGGGTAATTTCACTCAATGATAGCACAAACTACCATCAAGTGATTGAGATTTATTATATACTGTCATCCTTAGTGGGGCATGAATAGTACAAAGCATTGGACAGGGGACCCCAAACACTTGGTGTTGTCAAGATTTCCCTTTTGGGAGTGGAATGGGAGTGGTTTTGCAAGCAATAAATTGTTATCCTTGGCATGGCATGGAATTGGAGCATCTTCAGGAACAGTAATGCATTTCAATTCAGCTTTTGCCATTGATGCATTATTTGTAATGCTGGACTGCTTGTCAACCCCCTCCAGATTTGGTAGATTCTAAATTTGGGCAGCAGTTCCCCTTCCATTTGGGTTTGGGGAAATTGCCTTTTCAGATTTCCCCTTTTGGTAATTTCCCCATTTGGCGGGCAGGGTGGGGGACTGGCAGGCGGGTGAGCGGGGGCTGGCTGGCGGGCGTGCGGCCCGCGGACAGGGTATAAAACCCATCTGAATTAAAAAATTTATTTTTAATTCCTGTTTTAAAGCCTCGGCTTTCCACAGCAGCTTCCCCAATAAGGGGGAACTGCTGCCTTTTTTATCTTGTTTGTTATACTGCAGTGTGCACAAAACAACTTATGAACCCCAGTGTTGTCAGGAATATTCCTGACAGCTACTCAACCTAGCAAAACCTGATGGAGTTAGAAAGGGCGTCAACCTGGCTAGTTGATGGTACTCTTGCCACCTGCCCCAGATGTTCTATCAGCTCTGGATGGCACATGCTCAGATAGACATCCAGGTGATTCCACTCATGTTCTTTCTCCTGCCTGGTGCCATCAATGCCATTATTATCCGTGCTTTTGAAATACTCTGCCACAAGCTTGCCATCCTGCCCTCTGATGACAACGCCCAGAAGACCCCTCCCCATACCCAGGCCAACCTATCTGATGCTGACAATGACCAGGTGTGGTGCTCAAGGGTAAAAAAGTAGGAACTTAGACTTGAGGGATCTATTAACCAAGGAGCTAGGGAATCTACAAGTACTGAGCTACAGAAGCAAGAGGCAGTACAAAGCACTTTGATTGGGCTTAGGGCAATAAGCTCTAGAATTTCAACACAGTGTGGGGATTGTTCTGTTACCTTTAGTAGAGGGGTGGCAACAGGAGAGCAGAGTCTTATCAGAGTTGGGTGGGATGGTTATATTCTTGAAGTCAGGGAGATCAGCCTAAACACGGAGTAGATAAGGAGTAATCATGATCTTTATTGTGGGTAAGAAGAGGTCCAATTTATACTTTGATTTTTTCCTGCACATAAATATATGTGCGGGGGAGAGGAAAGACGACAGGAATGGCCAAACTAATTTACATCTATTAATAAGCCTAATAACTAATAAAGGCAAGGAGATGTATGGCTATCTTTTACCCCATGAGTGAAAGAGGGACTGATATACAGTCATCACACCAGGCCATCATGTATGCCAACAAAGAGGTACTGCTTTGAGCTTTTGGGCTGCAGGTATGTATTATGTACTTTGAGCCTGCTCAGTTCTTTGTATATACACAGATATTTGACAGTGAATTTCAGGGTACCACTTTCATTTCCATCTAGAAGTTGTTCAAGATGTGTAAGCCACTGCTGGGGTAAGTAGGTTGAGCCCCAGGGATACCTTGAGTACCTGCAAACTTGTGCTGGCACAATTTAGTGGCTTGGTTTTTTAAAGCCGGAGCAAACTGCGCTGAGGTACAGGGTTCCCTTCAAGGATCCCTACATACTCAAGCATCAGAGCTTGTAGCTATCCTGGAGTACTTTGACTACCACTGGATTGGTAAGGCTAACACCAAACAGTGTAAAAAGGGTTAGGGGTGAGGCCTCCTGGAACCTGGGCCAAGATGGCATCAATGAGGAGAGAAAGATGATATAGTTGCTTTGAAATTATCACAGGTACTTCAAGGACAACTTTAGGATCCATACCAAGTGCAGTGAGTTAATTTTTATACTTTAGCATGAGCAAGAGAAGAAAATCTCTAAGATATGGGACTTGTCAACTGGCTGCTTTCAACTGAGCCCATCACTTTAGTCCCCCTTATTCACCAGGGCTATCCAAGCTACTGTCTAGGTGAATTAAAAGGCAAATGAAATCAAGCATCAGCTTGGATGGTTTGCAACATCCCTACTGGGAGGGGCCAAGATGAAGGGGGTTAAAGGTTGGGATAGTAACCCTAGGATTTCCAAGAACTTTTTAGTTTTAAATCTTTACTTGATCCATTATCTTTGGGTTCTGCTGATCAATTTTAGGTATGAGTGATCATTCTTGGGCACCCCTCTATATTTGAAGTGTATGGGTATACTATGACTTAATAGGTCATCAGTAAGGTATGGGATAATTTCATGTGTGGGTAGATGAAGTAAATGAGATGAGTAGAAATGTTAAAGGTTAAGCTGTATAAATCCTTTTGGTTGGCTTTAGTTTCTGGACCTTCAGAGCTTTTGTTTTTATAGTGGAGAGGATAACCTACATGGTAAATTTAGAATTGGTTGATTGTTTCTCTTTATTCTTATTGGTTAGGGTAAGATTTTATTACTTTTTTGAGGGGTTGGTCGAGTCAATAGGCTATAACGTATATTGATAACTTTCTATATTGGAAGGTTTTTTATAGCAAGTGCTGGTAGTTAAAGAAGTATCGACTTTTATTGGAACCATGAATCCTCACTTTACTCAATAGTTGCCTTTTTGGGAGTTGACTTGACTACAGTTGCCGCTGTGGAGTGTGGCAAGATCCCAGCAATGGCTTTTTTTGGTTTAAGTTTCCCTTGGTTGGGGTTCTATGGAGGCTATACTATTTGAAATCAATAAAGCAAGTTTAGATATGAACGGTGTCGATAGGAATTTAGGCTTGATAAGGTTGGCTGTGTATGAGTGATTAAAGTTACAGTATCTTTTTTAAAACACTGGTGTATTAGTACACTTGTATCCATCTTAAAGCATTTAAATTATACACCAAAATAATTGTTTGAATCAGGATATTGATGACATGGATCAGTAGATCAAATGAAGATGAAGGCGAGAAGGATCGCGATGTTTACCTCATTGAATATAAATACTAAGCTAAATAAGTTAAGTTAAGATAATTTCAAAGAAGTATAGATTGCTGAATAGTGAGAAATGAATTGATCACCGTTTGGACTGGCCTGGAAATTGGAGATAAACGGTACCCGCCACCACATTCCGGGTTTTGATCATTTTTGAGCAATGGGTCAAGTTGGACTCGATGAATAGGGGACATGGCATGATGCGAAGAAATTTAATGCGTAGCTATAGTCAGGATGAGTATAAAATCGGTAAACTGTTTAATTGAGCCAGGATGAAATGTTCAGAGCTGATCAGAATTTTGGCAATCGCCTTGGCCAGGCCCGCCTACGCCAGATACAACCGAACGGGCACAATGCTTTCCCCGGCCTGCTTTAAGGACCTAGACGTTTCGTTCAAGAATGGTATCAGCTACGACGATTACATTTTCGCTTGGAACGCAAGGCTGGCAAATGTTGTTGCAGGTGCAGTGGTTCGCCCCAAAAGCGAAGCCCAAGTCATCCAGGCAGTCAAGTGTGCTGCTGATCGCACATCCATCTCGGTGCGGTCGGGTGGCCACTCCTACGAGGGGTACTGGCGGGGTAACGAAAATGGTCTTGTGGTGGATCTCCGCAACATGAACAACATTGTGATTGACAAAGAGAAGAAGCAAGTGACTGTCCAAGCAGGGGCTCTCCTAGGCAAGATGCTTGCTACGCTATGGCAAGATGATAAAGGCGTTCTTCCCCACGGTCTGCAGGGCATCGTTGGCGTTGGTGGCATGACGCTTGGCGGTGGTTTTGGCTTGTTGTCACGCAACTACGGCCTTTTAGTTGATAGAGTAGTTTCCTTAAGGATAGTTGATGCCAGAGGAAAGCTGCTTAGTGTGGATGAGAACAACAACAAGGATCTGTTCTTTGCCCTGCGTGGTGCAGGGGGCGGTAACTTTGGCGTGGTGACTGAATTCACATTCAGTTACATCAAGCACGAGCAAGACTTCACGGTTGTACGCTACAACTGGAACACAGGCAAGAATAACTTCACCGAAATCGTACATTCAGTAATGGACTACTACAGCAGTACTCCTCCCAACGGAGCAGGCCACTACCTCAACCTGTCTCCAGGCGGCGACATTGAGTTTGGCATCACATACTCGGATGAATACAAAGATCACGACGGGTACATCAAGAAGCTTGAGAAGATCCTCAAGAAGTGGGACAGGAAGGATTTGCAGAGAAAGGACTGGATTGAAGCTTACCTCTTCTTTGCCGGGTATGGCGGCGTACCAGACGAAGGGGACATTGATACCTTGTACAACATCCAATCCATGACCGACAAGTCCTTTTACAAGGCCAAGTCGGGGTTCCTCAAAGAACGCATCAGCGATGCCACAATCAACAAACTCAGAGACATCCTTGTCGAGCCAGGGGATGGGCTTTTTGTCCTGATCGACCTGTGGGGCGGCGTCATTCCCGGAAAGAAGGGGACGGCATTTGATAACCGCGACAAGTATGCGCTGGTCCAGATCGGCCAAACCGATGCCAAAGCAGGGGAGCTCCTAAAGAAGACCTACGCTGCCTTCCAGAGCAGCTTCGACGGGGCGTACCAGAACTACATTGACGCTGAGGAGCCCGACTTCAAGAAGGTGTACTACCCCAAATCTCTCCTGCAGCTCCAGAAGATCAAAGCCAGATACGATCCCAGCGATGTCTTCCACTTTGACATGTCCATCCCCGTCGCTTCCTAAACCCTGCCTCAATAAAAATCACCGATCCACATGTTTTTGTCACGGCAAAGGGCTTCGGCTAAACTATCTTCAAACTTTAAATTTTTAAACTCCCCCAGATTTTATAGGCTGGCACCAATCAAGGAAAGCTGCAGCTAGGGCACCTGATTTCACCTGAGGTTGCGGCTAATCAGCTCTGATGGCTGTTTTATAATAAATCAGCCCCTCAAAGCAAATTGGGGCCTTACTTTTCCTACTAGTGGAGGATCCATTTTGGATCTTATGCTGTGTTGCAACATCTTCGATTACTCCCTTGCTTAAGCTATGTCTCCAGGAAATAGCTCAATCATCAAGTAAAAGGGGGCACAGATCCCATCCAGATATTAAACTTGGATCAGATATTCAAGCCCTATGAGGAAGGAGCAACACATCATCTTGAAACCACTCTCTCAAAACTCGGGTCTCAAATTTTTGCTATCTCAAAACCATAGAAAATATGCCATTTCAATTTACGCACCTTGACTATGGAAAACACATTTTTAAAGTTTAGCTCTTTCAAACACCAATAAAACCATAAATAACAACAATTTTTTAAAAAAACCCTATGCTAGGCTTAAAAAAGCCTCAGGATTTCAGATCTGCAACAAAAGGGGGGGTCAATTAGAAGCACCAGGCCGTGTAAAACCCAAAGCCAAAATATACCCAAGAACATCCATTTTCATCCAAAATAGCTATGGCCTATAACTTAAAAGATGCATGTAATAGGACCAGATACTGACGAGAGAGAGAAATTAATCAAACCCAAACAAACCAACTGAAGAGGAAGTGCAATGGTTTATCTAAAAAGGCTCATGCATCTGTAGAAAGAGAAACTGAGATGCCTAAAGATGCTCAAGCTTCCATTCCTTGGGATAGCATGCAATGGCTGCCTTGCTGATCCCTGTATACCTATTTGCCCCTTGGTCTGCTTAAGAGTCATCCTTGCTCTTCATACCAGTTTTAAAGAGGCAGGCAAAGATAGCCTGCTGTGTTTTAAGGTGGACAAGGATCTTATTAAATTTGGGCATAACCAAGATTCATGTGGCAAGTTGGCTATGCTAATCTTCAAGGGGTAAGGCCGTCTTGATTGACCCGTCTTTGACCTGCTTGAAGCAGTCCCAGGTGATTGAGTTGGTGCCTTTTTTGGATACAGAGTTCTCCTTGGAAGACGCCTACCCACTGAGTTTCAAAATACTCAATAAAGGGCACAAAGGCTGCCTGGTTGGCAATGGTGTAGGGATGGCAGAGGAGGGCGTCATAGAAGGAATTGACCATCTCCTTCTGTACTAGGGCACAGGCAGCAAAGCAGTTAAAGGCATCTTTAGCCTCTTTAGTCCCTTCTGCATTGACAAGCCCATAAAGATCTGAGCATTTCTGAAGTGGCGGCAGAGTGCCCGGCAGAAGTGAAAACGGCATCCCTGAGGGGAGCTCTTGAAGACTTGGATAAAAGCAGCTTGCCTGAGCCTGCTCAAAGCCAACTACCAGATATGCATATAGAGCAAGCTTTTCTGCTGCTTCTTGGCCAGGGTGGCTTTCTCTTCCTGGGACTGGGCTTCTAAGTGCGCCCTCTGGCCTCCTTGGACCCCTCTTCAATGGTTGGGAGGACCTCATCCAGTTTGGTATTTATAATGGTAAGAGCACAGACATATGTGTCCTGCTTCTTGTTAGGAAGGAAGTAGAAGACCCTGGAAAGGACTAGATTACCAGCCTGGACAGGGATGTTCCAAAGCTGGCTAAATAGCTTGGGGCGGGAAGAGAAAGCGCCATCTGCAATCCATGTTTTTTATTTCAACAGGTTGAGAAGATCCTGTGAGGTGGCAAAGCAAATAATGCCCTCATGGGCATGTTGGCCATTGCTGTAGAGAAGGGATCTCTCCTTATGACAAGATAGTTCTTGTTCCTCAGTCAAGGTCAATTAATCAATTGATGAAGCACTGACGCCTTCAGTGCTCAGAGCATACCTCTGATCAGTGGGATATCTCTGTAGTTTTGAGGCGCCACCAACAGTTGCTAGTTGGGTATCATTTAAATTGAGGAGGGTATCATTGACAAACTTGGTGGTGGTTTGGTCTTTGGTGTTTGGGATGACCTGGTAAAGAAACCAGCGGATCAGTTGGTAAAGGGGGTCAAAAAGCTTGGCGCAGTCATGCCCAGTAGTCAGGGCCTTGAATCTAGTGAACCCGTATGTAGTGAGCCTAGCAGGGCACCCAACATGATCACATTTGTAATGATGTTGGTAGATTGCTTTCTTCTTGCCATTACAGCTGAAGCTGTAGTCCTTGTAGACAAAGCAGGCTCCCCCTTTTTTAGTCATTATGGGGTAGCTGGCTGGGTATGTGGTTGGCATAGCAAAGGTGCCATTTCAATTGCAGATCTTTTGGACGGTATTTAGATCCCAGAGCTCAATTTTCTCATCCACAGGAGTACCAGGCTCAGGCTCCTGTTCCTCTTCCTCTTCAGGCTCTGAGGTGATATCAGAGTGGCAATTAAAGTTGAATAGCTTTTCCTGGGGATCTGAAGGGGAGTAACAAAAGGAGAGTGAGGAGGGGTTGGCTGGTTTCTTCAGGCTCTGGGGAAGGCGTGGGTGTCTTGGGGGGGAGCTTTACCCTTAGCAGGCTGCTTTTTAGGGGTATTTTTGGCCTTCTTGGCCTTGGGAGGAGTGACCTTGGACTTGGAAGCCTTAGATGCCTTGGGCGTAGCTTTGGTGGTAGGCTTGGGAGGCATCTAAAAGTGAATTAGTATCAAAATATGGGAGATTTGGGGACTGGTTTTAAAGAGAAAAATAGTAATGTTTTTAATATGAAAGTAGTAAATTTATTTACATAGAATTTTAGAGAACTTTTTAAAATATATAATATCAAAATTTAAATGTTTTTTATGTAAAAATAATTTTTTATTAGCAATGCAAGTATGCAAAACTTTGATTTTTGACTAGGAGCTTGCAGTCAAAATGGCGTGTTTGAAGTGACGTAATTGAGGTGCTGTAGCTCAAAAACATAGTGTTTTTGACCATTTTTATATTAAATTAACAACTTTCTGATGGAGCTACCTCAACCAGGCCAAAGAATAAAGTGTGAATCTTTAAAAACTAGCTTATACAGCTGGGGTTAAAAAGTACCCAGTTGTTTAGAAGAGGCCCAAAAAATTCATATTTGTAAAGGTTCAGTGAACTTCTTACATTTTTTATATAAGTGGTTTTTAACATGAAAATGTACTTTTTAAAAGCAGAAAACAAGAATTGCAGTGAGGGTTTTGATATAGCATAGCCTGGCATCATATGCAATTTCCCCTTATTTTCCCATATCCATTGTGCATATCAAATCAATTGGGTGATATGAAACCCAGTGGAATGTGAAGTGATGTAAATTGAAATGGCGTAATCACCCCCTCCCCTATTAAAATCACAATTAAAATATTTTGTTAAGAGATCCCTTATCAACATATCCATGTATAATAAAGTTATAAATTACATATAACAAAACTGGTTTTTTACCCAGCAATGACAATCACTAGAAGGACTATCATAGTGGCGCTATTTTAGGTTGTTCCTATTATAAGTGTCTTGGATTAACACTATAGGAACATCTTCTGGCACTATACAACAGGCTTTCTTTTAGTTCAGGTATAAGCTTATTTTAGTTAAAGATAAATAGTGTGATTCAAAATGGTGTAAAGTCAAGATGGCATAAACACACCCCACACTAAGTGATTTCATATGTAAATAAAGTTAGCAAAATATGATTTAATTCATCTGACTTGAAGTGGCGGAATTGAGATGGCGTAGTTTTGAGATGCTGTATTATAAAAATATATCTGGAATTTATGTTTTTACTTTTTATTTTTTTGCAATTCAAAACCACTAGCATAAAAAACGCTTTAACAAATTAAATTAAAGATGGCACATTTTGAGATGGTGTTTTCCTGATGGTGTAGCCTACCAGTTCATCTCAAGCAGCAGATCATTATAACCAAACAATCATTGTTAAAGCGTACATTGAAGTCCTTTCAGATCCCTTAAAAGTTTTTGAGCTTCAATAAACTAGCCATTGAGGCAATTTTAAATATGAACCTCCATCTAAAAATAAGCTTTGGTCCACATCAATTCTAACTTTTGATATAGGTGTGAGAGTTAGATCCCCATTCTGGGGATAAATGATATTGTTACATAGATCAATTAAAATTTAAGAACTCCTTCCTAGATTTTTAACTTGTTTCTCATGACTACCAATTGCATCCCTAGCATAAAAAATATTTTAGAGAGTAGTTTCTAGTCCAAGGGTGCCAAGGATTTCATTACTGACAGCATTAAAAGGTGGGATACACTATCTAAAAAGACGCCATCTAAAAATTTTATCTAGAAAACACCATCCAGAAAGACGCCATATAGAAAAAGGCTGTCTAGAAAACGTCATCTAGAAACCCTATGTCAGATTTCTGGCAGAAGCTTGTCAAATAACTTAAAAATTAATATAAACCCCAAAAATTCAGAATAGGAAGAAAAACATATGGCTAGACTCAAAATAATCCAAAGAATTCAAATCTGTAATAATAATGTGGGATCATCTAGTACCAACTTTAGTGTACAAAACCTCCAAAGTCAACACCCCCAAAACTGTGATATTTCCATATTGAAATTTGCTCCTTTTTTGTATCAATGTACTAAAAATTAAGTGAAAAGTAAATGTTTGGGAGTAAAGTATTTAATGGAAGAGTAACTTGATCAGGCTTCAGTCCCAAAAGTCTTTACAATGCCTTTGAGATGGGTAAGGTGGCCTTCTCTGGTGTAATAGGTCAAAAGCTCCTTGGTAACACTTGCAAACTTGACCTGCAGATCTGCATGCTTGGATAAAACAGCTTTTCTTTTGATGGCCTGAGGGTAAAGCTGGTCCCCATGGATATACCATATCTTTAGCTTGTTGATAATCACAATGAATATGGACTTCTTTATCTTAATAAGGCAAGAAAATTGATTGTAACAACCTTCAAGGGATGAGATGGTCTTAGTTACACTGTTCTTAACCTGATTATTACAGTTCCAGTTAATGGAGACAAAAACCTTGCATATATAAAATCATCAATGAAACATTTTAAAGTTGAAACCCAAATATTACTGGATCCTTTTATAATAAGGAATAAAATCAGTATATCAAGAGTGGTTTTTAATGGCTGTGATATAGGGATATAGTACTATCAAAAGTGAGTTAATTTGAGTTGATATATTATATATGGTCATAAATTAATATCATGCTTTATTCCAGTTAATAAGTAAAAGGCTTGGATTTATCTGTCATGGCCTTGGTGACTCCCAGGGGAACCTTAGGTCAAGGGGAAGGCCCAGTAGATGACAGGGACCATCCACATCACATAATTGGCAGCAGTAGCCCAAGGACGCCACACTCCCATGCAGGGTATCACTTTCTCAGTGAGCCCCAGTATGGTCAAATAGGCTAACCCAAGCTTACTGTAGTCATATGATGAAGCAAAAGGAATGAGAGGAAGTTCTCCTATGGTGGCGCTCATGGTCAGGCTTGGCTAGGCAAGTTGTTAGAGCAGTGGAACACCAGGAAAGGGAGGCGCAGTGCAGGAGCAGGAATTAATTCTTGGTCCAGAACTCTAGGAGATGGGGTAAAGGCTGGTGGTGGTTGGTTGGAGGCAGCTAGAAGTTGCTCTGTTTCCCAGCGCTGGTGTTGTTACTGGAGGTACTCTATGTTTAAAAGCACCAGCAGTATAAAATTTGTAATAATTTAATAAACCCCTGAAAAGTAGCAATGCTCAGTGTGCATTAACCAACAAAGTTTATTAGATGAAGATTTCAACAAAGAAAGGGGATGTCAGTGTTCCCAGTTATATCCTGCTGGGAAACTTCAATTGGACTTACTGGCAACTTCTTATTGGTTGTCAATGGGTTATTCTCAAGCTGGGCCCCATTGGTGACTCCTGATTTGTCAGTTAGATGGATCCTCTCATTATTTATGCCCTGGGGAAGCTGGTAGAGGAATTTTAGGCCATTTGGTAACCCAAGTCTCTAATTCTGGGTTTCAGAGGGTGTGGGCCAATTAAATTTTTTTCTTGGCTTTAGGACGGTTTCCAATTGCCCCCAGGCTTGGCCTTGACCAGGGTTTTATTCCCCACTTGAAATTAAAGTTTTTGGGTAAATCTGCGTAATCAACGACAAGATTAATTGGTTGTGTGATTGTTCAATTGCAGGCGTTGAACCTATGTAACATAGGGGTTTGACTGGCCCATTCTGGGCCCTGAAATCATCCCCCACCATAGTTGAGCTCTTACAGCTTAACTCTGGATGCCTGGTCTTGTACGTAGTCAGGAGGACACTAGCATTGGCAAGGTTATCTTCAGGTTTCCAGGTATTCTCTTCAGGTGGGTAACCTTTCCATTTGATCAAGTAGTGTAGTTGTCAATATCTCATCTTGTGGTCTAGAATCTGTTCAACCTCATGCTCTAGAAAGCTTCCTACTTTGAGCGGGGGAGGGGCAGTGCAAACAACTTGATGAGGGTGTGAGGTACCTTTATTCTTGGACAATAGCAATTGGTGAAAGACGTCATGGATCTTTCAGTTAGACAGGAGCCTTAAGCTGTAAGCTACTTCTCCTATGTGTTGCAAAACTTTGTATGGTACTGTTTTCCTAGGGCTGAGGCTTACACATGGTGCTGTAGTCTTGATATTCCTGGCGCTGAGGTAAACCATGCCCCCAACTTCTATCAATGGTCCAGGGCTTCTCCTCTTGTCAGCAAAGTCTTTGTAGTGTTACAACCAAGTTTCCAGACTTGCCTGATAATGTATCTAATGTTATGGATTAATCTGATGGCAATATAAAAATGTCGGGTACTTCATCCTAATTAGGAGCGCTGCCAATTTGACTTGCTGATTCCCGCACAAGTTATTCCTTGGCTTCAAACCTTACATGGAACTTCCCACTATGCCACCCCCTTGTGGCCTTGTGGCTTTCCCCATATAGTAAATTAATCACAATATTCTACAATAATTGAGACCTTATTCTTATTATTCTGTCCTTTCCTATTGGACTGTTGTCTTCCCCAATTCATTGTACTGGATCCCCATTGGTCCAGTTGCAACAGTGGTAGCACAGGTAGGCTCACAACCTATTTTAAAACAAAATTTCCACCAAGAAAGGACGGAGTACAGGCTGCATGGCTACTCCACAACAAGAGACATTCCTTCCAATTCCCAAGGGGGACATTACTGAGGGTTATGTCATCTACCAAGATCAGCTAGTTCTCACCAGTGTATACAATCAGCTCCTCCTTGGGCAGCATGACACTAGCATCACCCTGCCACAGTCAGATTGATCTCAATGTATGCTCAACCCCCAACTAGAGTCCTTTACTGGTGGTGTTGAAGGAGCTTACATCATAAGTTGGCTCCAGTCCACCAAAACACGCCTTTGTATCTGTCAGGTCCCGTAGTCCATGTGGGTTGCCACTGCATCTGGCCGCCTCACAGGGCCTGCTGCTGTGTGGTTCACCAACTGGGCCAGCCAGGAGTTTGACATCACCTGGGCGACATTTTGAGACGCCGCCAAATCCCGATATAGTGAAACTTTCTCTCCCATTGTCTTGGGGACTCCCCTCTTAGCCATCAAGCAGACTAGTTCTGTCCCTGAGTATCTTGCCGCTTGGAAACAAGCCCTTGCTGCTGCCCCCAAAGTAGTGACCAATGGGAATGCCATGTTGCTCACTCTCATTGTTAATGGGTTAAACCCCTATATTTGCAAGTGGGTTCCTGTCAATTGCTGCACCTCTATTGGTGACTGCTATAAAGCCATTGTAGAGGCCAATAACCAGGCTTCAATGGGCTTCCGCCGCACCAACAATGCTCCACCCCAACCACGTTCTGCACCTAACAATTGTGACAGAAATCACTGGATAATATGAAGCCATTTCTAAATGATGGGGAATTACCACCCAAATCCACATAGAATTGATGATTAACCACCAACGCGGCTTTAAATATCTTTTTGTGAAATTTCCAATTGTAACTCCAGGATTAAGTAGAACAATCAATCCTAACCAGAGTAAACCCAGATAAATGACCTGGGAAAGCATCAATGCATCTTCAGCGTAGAATTCTGGGCATTGAGAAGTGACACAATTTTCATTTTCCAGAATGGGGGAAGGAGCTACAAAATTGGCTGGCATGAAATTAACATTTTGCGGTGCCAACAACAAAGTTCCAGATGTTGAGCCCCATCTTCCTGAAATGATTCTGTTCAGAATCAGATTGTACAGGATATACCACAACAACCCAAGCACAGGATGCATTTTTAAAATTTAAAATTAGAACTTGGGACAATTGATTTTTATTGAGTAAATTTAGAAGGACTCAACTCTTAGAGTTGAAACAGGGAAAATTATTCAATATATACCAGAAAAATCAACTAAGCAATACCACCTGAGTCTTGATCTCCTATTTCTTTGGCATCTTTAAGCAAATATCTAGACCAGGTTGCAAAAATCCTTGTGTGACCAGTTTCTGATAACCATGTCAATTAATGAGCTTATATTGGATGACCCTCATATTACATCAATTCATCAATGTCAGTTTACAAGGGGGAGCTGGTTTCAGCTGGTAAACAGGAGCAGCCATGACCCATTTTTGATTGATTGTTTGGTAAAAACCGTTAATTTGGTCAACTTTGATATAGGTTTTCCGGCCTTCCGTGCCTTCTTGCTTGGACGGATAATAACCGGCATTATGGAACCTACCGTGACATTACCCTCTGCTTTAGCCCTGGGCACAATACCACCATCTGGGAGTTGGTATAAAGAGAAATTCTTATGGGCAGGTGGGAGTTTCATTGCAGCAAGGGTAAGTTCAGGGTGACCAATAGCAGTGGGGTTGCGCTTGTAGAACTCATGGATCAGATCAGAGGAATTTGAACAATCATAGTGGGGACCCAGGAGTTTTCAGAATCAGCATAACCTTTCCAAGATACCAAATATTCCAAATGGCGGCAATTCTTGCGGGAAGCCAGAATACAATTTAACTTGTACTCAGGTTCTCCTTCCACAAGTATGGGTTGGGAAGAGAGGGTCTCTGTTCCTTTGAAGGGAGTAAGGAGACATTCATGGAAGGTGTGAAAAGCCTTGAAAGCGGGAGGTAAATCCAGCCGATAGGCCGAGCAACCAATCTGATGTTCTACCTTGAAGTGACCAACTTGCTTGGGACCCAATTTGCGACAGGGAACCTTAAGTTTCATATTGTGAGCATCAACCATGACTAAATCACCTGGCCTGTTAGTTTGATCTTCCTGGCGCTTGCAATCTGCATATTCCTTGTAAGTTGTCACGGCGGCGGAGAGAGTAACTTGGAACTCCTGATAGACCCGCTTCAATTCAGCAGCTTGATCAGTTGCAGCTTCCACGTTGCTAACCAAACAAGGACCCATGTTGGAAGAAGGATTGTAACCCACATTGGCATAAAATGGCGATACTTGAGTTGACGTGTGCAGGGCGTTATTATATGTGGACTCTGCCATGGGTAGATTATCACACCAGTCATCTTGTTGCGCATTGGTGTAGCAACGTAGGTAGACCTCCAAACTTTAGTTTACCCTCTCTGTTTGTCCATTAGATTGGGGGTGAAAAGCAGTAGAGTGGCACAATTTGATACCAAGGATTCCAGTAAAAGCTTCCCAGAACTGAGCAATAAATTGAGGACCACAGTCACTTTCAATCTCCATTGGAATGCCATGTAGAGAGAAGAATATGTTCACAAATAACCTAGCAGTTTCCACTGAAGTAATCATGGTTGAGCAAGGTACAAAGTGTGCCATTTTTGTGAAACAATCAACTACAACCATGATTGCGCTAAACTCATTGGAATTGGGAAGCTTGCCAATGAAATCCACCGACACAGACAACCAAGGACCCGCAGCAGGCTGAAGTGGGACCAGTAAACTAGTAGTCTTATTCCAACTGGCCTTGGATAAAACACATACCAGGCAATCTTGAACAAAAGTGGCTACCTGCACAGTCAAACCTTTCCAGGAAAACTGGTGGCGGATAAGTTCCACTGTTTTGTTTTTCCCTGGATGACCAGCTGTTGGACAGGTATGATAAACCTCCATGATTTCATCCCAAATAGTGCCTTCAGGGACCCACAAGTGACCTTGATGATATAGGACTGGACTAATCTTATGATAACCCTGAGGCTGACCTACTGGGTTTGCACACGCTAGCTCCAATAGCCTATCATAACCTTTGGACAAAGGTTGCAGAAACTTAACCTTGGAATACAAGTCCAGGTCTGCACCCTAAGCTAAGGACATGGTGGCCAACATAGCCGGTGGAGGCAATACAAAAGGCACCAAAGCCTTGTCTGGAATCATAGTATGTGTGTTAAACTTGGCGTTCATACTAGCATCTGAGAGATGGGAGGGATTCCTGCTTAAAGCATTGGCCAAGTGATTGTCAGATCCCTTAATAAACTTGTAGCAGAACTTGTATCTTGTCAGATCACCATGCCATCTGGATTAGCAACCCAAAAAAACCCTGGGTTGTTGATAATATAGAAGAGCTTTGTGGTCAGTTCTTACTACAAATAGATGACGTGCCAACATGAGATGGTGGTGCCAATGCTTTAACAATTCCACTACAACTAACAATTCCTTGTTGTAAATCATATAGTTGCGTTCTCGAGCCTCTATCTTCCAGGAGAAATACCCTACAGGTCTCTCAATCCCGTCACTAACTGTTTGCAAAAGCACACCAGCCACAGAGTATTTAGATGCATTGGTGAAAACAACAAAATGAAGCTCAGGATCCACATGTCTTAACACTGGGGAGGACAACAAAAGAGCCTTGACTGCTGAGAAGGCACTTGCACACTCAGGCGTCCAGACTAAAATTGTCTTTCCACTAGCCAAATATAAAGGGGCAGCCACCTCAGACAAGTAGGGGGTGAATTTCTTCAAGAACGTACATGTACCCAGGAAACTACAAAGTTGGGATACTGTCAAAGGCGTAGCATACTCTTGAACCACAGCTTCCTTATCAGGGGCAATGATGTGGCCATCCTCAAAGATAATATTACCCAGAAAGGTAACCTTACGTTTAAAGAATTCATACTTACTCCTTTTGATGATCAAGTTTGCTTGTAGAATGTGCTCTACAACTGCTGACAAGTGGGCCTTATGGGATTCCTCATCTGGAGAAAACCCCAAGATGTCATCCATATATGTGATGACACAAACACCTAGGAGATCTCCCAGGACTGAATCAATCAACCGCTGAAAGCAAGCTGGGGCATTCTTCAATCCAAAAGGCATTACACGGAACTGGAAGATACCCTTCTTGGTTCTGAATGCTGCTAACCATTACATTCCTTCTGCAATCCTGATTTGATTGAAAGCATTCAACAGATCAAGTTTTGAGAATACCTTGGCCTTCTCAACGCACCTAGAGATCTGTGCTTTGAGAGGTAAAGGATAAGGATCCGGAATTGTAATGTTACTCAAATTTCTGTAGTCAACACAAGAAAGAAGGGAACCATCAGACTTCTGAACAAACAATAAAAGAGAGAAGATCAATAAAGCCTTCTTAAAAATGTAGCCTTTTGCCAACATGTCACAAGTCCACTCTTCCAAACATGCATCTTCCTTCAAGGTTAAAGAGTAAATAGGAGACACAATTCTGATCAGATCAATAGTGACCTTAAAGTCAAAGTCAAACTGAGTGTGATTGGGAAGGACCTTGCCTCTGGTGGCGTCAAATGCCACAGACCAGGGTTTCAAACATGCCGGTAAATCCAAACTTGCCGGGACAGGGACAGGGACAGGAAACAATTGTATTATCTGTGATGATTGCTCCAATTCAGACATATCTAATAGCGGAATACAAATAGTTATACCCAAGGAGTGTTCCACCTGTCTCTCGTTTTTCTCCAGTAAGGCCAATACATTATGATCTCTCCACCAACTTACTCCCAAAATGATAGGATACATAAGGGTAGGGCAAACAGAAAACCTTGCCATAAAAGACTGGCCTG
This sequence comes from Entomophthora muscae, assembly GCA_014839935.2. Taxonomy (NCBI): domain Eukaryota; kingdom Fungi; phylum Entomophthoromycota; class Entomophthoromycetes; order Entomophthorales; family Entomophthoraceae; genus Entomophthora; species Entomophthora muscae. Next base: position 16,827 of record QTSX02007161.1, on the reverse strand, counting down.
CTACTACAAAAGTAACTGGCTTCTTCAGCTGGAAAGAGGGAAACGTTTGACAATTTCCACCCCTAACAAGCCTTCCCAGATGGTACTTGAGTTGTAGCAAGTCAGCAGTCTCCACACTCATAAAATTTTTGGAAGCACCTGTATTTAACAAGATGGCTGGCTGATAGATAGTCTGACCATTATCAATGCTACCATGAAACAAGAAGTAACCAGAAGTGGATTTATTTGCAGCAAAGGTAGCAATCTTGGCAGTGTCTTGTTTTTCATTAGCAGTACGGACAGCAGCTAAGGAAGCAGGATGCTCCTGGAAGTAACGCTCAATCATTTCTTGGACAGAAGCTGGAAGAACAGGGTTATCACAATCAATGGGAACAAGGGGCAACTCTTTGGACATAATAACAGAAGATTTTGCAGGTACAACATGCTGAAGCATTGCCAAGGAACTATCAGGAACAGACACTACAGGGGCCTCCTTTACATCACTGGGTTTGTTTACCACTGCCAATTGTAGTTGAGACGAGCTAGGGGGAGAACAATCTTGGCTTTGGTTGGAAGAAACTACCAAGGAGCAAGAGTCAGAAAACCAAGAGCATGCAGCAGGTTTATCCTCAATTACCAAAGAACCTTGTTTGGAAGTAGACGGATTTGAGACCAGAGAAAGAATTTGGCTTACCAGGGCCTCAGTTGTGGTTAACAGGGAATCCCAAACTTTCAAATCCTGGGCAGTCTGGTCAACTGCTAACCACAACGCTGAGAGTTTGTTCACCTTGGGAACATTGATTGTACGGCAGTAGGTAAGAAACTTAGGAAGTAATACCAAAAGCAGAGTTGTACCCTGACAGAAGGCGTACAGCTTACAATATACTTTGAGCTAACCAATAGATACACACAATTTTTTTTTAAAAAAAGGGTATAGAGATGCACTCTCAGTTAAAACATGTGGATTGCGCTCCACCGCGGACAACAACCATTCTCAAGCATCTTTGGAAACCTTTGTCATCACATGGTAAACTTGGGATTTGTGACTAAGGCTAGAGCCGGAATAAAATGATAATGCTGATAAATCTTCACACAAAATTTTATCAGTGGGTGGGGCAGGAAAATAATCCGGGCGCCAAAATGACATGACACGACGGAAATAGGAAACAGAGGATCCAGTCTCTACAACTGCAACTGGAGATGGAAACCAAAAAATAAAGAAAAGTCCAAACTGAAAACTCAGAAATGAACTGATGCAAATAAACATGGTAAACGCATATATCTTGACGGAGTAGGAGAAAAGAAACATGAATTCATGGCAAACTGCTTCCAAAACTCAGACGTAGAAGAGTTGAGTATGTGACAGAAATCACTGGATAATATGAAGCCATTTCTAAATGATGGGGAATTACCACCCAAATCCACACAGAATTGATGATTAACCACCAACGCGGCTTTAAATATCTTTTTGTGAAATTTCCAATTGTAACTCCAGGATTAAGTAGAACAATCAATCCTAACCAGAGTAAACCAAGATAAATGACCTGGGAAAAGAATCAATGCATCTTCAGCGTAGAATTCTGGGCATTGAGAAGTGACACAATTTTCATTTTCCAGAATGGGAGAAGGAGCTACAAAATTGGCTGGCATGAAATTAACATTTTCCGGTGCCAACAACAAAGTTCCAGATGTTGAGCCCCATCTTCCTGAAATGATTCTGTTCAGAATCAGATTGTACAGGATATACCACAACAACCCAAGCACAGGATGCAAGTTTAAAAATTTAAAATTAGAACTTGGGATAATTGATTTTTATTGAGTAAATTTAGAAGGACTCAACTCTTAGAGTTGAAACAGGGAAAATTATTCAATATATACCAGAAAAATTGACTAAGCAATACCACCTGAGTCTTGATCTCCATTTTTTTTGGCATCTTCAAGCAAGTATCTAGACCAGGTTGCAAAAACCCTTGTGTGACCAGTTTCTGATAACCATGCCAATTAATGAGCTTATATTGGATGAACCACATATTACATCAATTCATCAATGTCAGTTTACAAGGGGGAGCTGGTTTCAGCTGGTAAACAGGAGCAGCCGTGACCCATTTTCAATTGACTGTTTGGTTTAAATCCGTTAACTTGGTCAACTTTGATATAGGTTTTCCAGCCTTCCGTGCCTTCTTGCTTGGACGGACAATACCCAGCATTATGGAACCTACTGTGACAACAATGGCCAAAGTCAAGTGGGGTGTTGCCAACCTTGTCAACAGGAAAGTGCAACTAAACGCCCCCACAGTGGGGAGCTCCAGCTAGCGCTAATTGAGGACCAGGGAAAAGCCTGGGGGTTGTAGCAACAAGAGGCCTTAAAACCCCAACCAACCTGTCCTCTCAGCCCTTGCTTGCAAAGAACCCCACAACTACAATCTTCACGAGGTTTATACTTTGGACGTCTTTCAGGTCCATAGCAATGACCCCGTGTTGCAAGCCGCTCATTCCTCAAATAAAGTAGCATGCTTGTCCTATCCCTTCTGCTTCCATGGGAACACCCACAAATTACTGGTAGATGCCGGGGCTGATCACACCATGGTAGATCAGGCGTTTGCTGACTCCCAGCAATTAGACTGAGTACCCAGCAGATGCAAAGCAGTACATGTAGCTGACTCCCGCAGAGTTGCCATCACCCACAAGACAGTACCCTTCTCTGTAAGAAATGGGAACATCCAGGTTAAGCTCTCTGGGCCAATCATGGCAGACCTCATCCACAACATAATTGCTGGCATTGACTGGCTCCGGCATAACTGTCCCTACATTGGCTGGGATACCTCTGTCATCACCCTCAATAGAAATGGGGTGGGGTTCCAGATATATCCCGTTGAAATGAACAAGTTTTTACATGACACTGTGTTTGTCAGAATAACGGAGACGGGCTCATACAATTTCAAGGGGGGAAGCTAGACTTTAACCAATGTTCAGTTGAAGTTATCTGTGAAGAATCATCTGCAGTCCCTCCCTTGTCATCATCACCACCACCAGCGCTAGCTGCACTCCTCAAGGAGTACAAGGATGTATTCAGTGAAACACTTGAACAACTACCTCTGCCCCGGGAGATCCAGCACGCTGTACAACTTCAAGGGTTGTTACCTAAAGCACAACCATTATACTGTCTCACACCAAAGGAAGATGAAACACTCCACCAGCACCTTGTGGAAACGCTTGATAAGGGCTTTATTTGCCCCTTGCTGTCTCCATACTAGGTGGCTTTCTTCTTTGTAGCCAAGAAGGACAGGTCTCTTTGCCTGGTCACAGATTACCGCGCCCTAAATGAGGTGACAGTTAAAAATAAATACCCCCTGCCGCTGATTGACAATCTGTTTGATACACTTGCAGGCGTGAAGGTCTTTAGCAAGATTGATCTCACTGCAGGGTACAACCAGGTCCACATTGCACTAGGGGATGAGGCAGAAACTGCCTTCCACACACGCTATGAGTTGTTCAAGTGTCGTGTCATGAACTTTGGAATGATCACCGCTCCCTCCACCTTTGCCATGTTGATGAGCAAAGCCTTTGAGGAACTGATTGGAAATTGTGTGGTTGTGTACCTTGAAGACATTATTGTTTTCAGTCAAGATCAAACCACACACCTCCAACACCTACACGCTGTCCTCAACACCCTTTGAAAAAATCAGCTAAAAGCTAAACCCTCCAAATGTGAGTTTCTCAAGTTGGAGTTGCTATTCCTTGGGCACATCATCTCTTCCCAAGGGATAAAGCCCGACCCTACCAAAATCAAGGCAATCACTAGCATGCCGCCCCCCACTGATGTGGGCCAGGTGCAAACATTCTTGGGCATGGTTGCCTATGTACACAAGTTTATCCCCAATTGCAGGGGACTAATTGCACCTCTCACTGAGCTCCTCAATTTTAAACAGCGCTTTCATTGGACCCCTGCCAGAGATCAAGCCTTCAAGGCGTTGAAACAAAGGCTCACAACAGCACCAGTACTGCAGTTTCCCAACCAAAACCAAAAGTACAAAATTGATACTAACGCCTCTGACAGGGCCATAAGGGGCGTGCTAAGGATAGAAACTGACAATGGCGTCTTCCTCCCCGTAGAATATGAGTCCAGGAAGCTCACTGACTTGGAACAATGTTATCCCATCCATAATAAAAAGCTGGCAGCCATTGTACACTGTGTTGAAAAGTGGCGCTGTTACTTGGAAGGTGTGACCTTCCCACCCCATGTTCTGACGGACCACAAGTCACTCCAGTGCTTCAACATGCAGTCTGATTTGACACGCCGCCAGGCAGGATGGGTTGAGCATCTATCCTCCTATCAGTTATGCATCAAATATAAGCCTGTGAAGGAACTTGTCACAGCTGACGCTCTTTCACAACTCTATGTAGCGTTCATCACTGGGGACAACAGTTTGGACCCAGATTAGCCCATGCTCTACCTGCGCCCTGAGGCAACCTGCTATGAGGGCCTTAACTTGGTCACCATCTCCAAGCTGAAGGACAACAAAAGTCAGTCAATATTGATGCTGGTAACATCTGCCGCCGGGCAGAGACAGGTAAGAAGACGCCTTACATTCCCACCACATAACAAGGGGACACCTTCTTGCACTACCACCAAACCTTGGGTCACATCAGAGGGCGTAACCTCTTCAAGATTATGAAACAAAAGGTTTGGTGGCCGCACATGCGTCAAGACATCTTGGACCTCCTCAATACATGTGTGTTGTGTGAAAAGAATACATCCAAACCTGCACCTCCCAAGTCTGTCCTGCCCATCAAGGCTATGGAACCCTTCAAGCAGTGGGCTCTTGACATTGTGGGACTGCTACCTGAAGACAGACTGGATAAGAAGTATATTATCACTGCTATCAACTACTTCACTTGTTGGCCAGTGGCCTGGGCAACAACCAACCACACCGCCACCATCATTACTGCTTCATTGGCAAAGAGATTGTGGCTCTTTTTGGGCAACCCAAACATCACATCACAGATGGTGGACCCAAACTTGTTGGACACTTTGTGAAGGCATACTTCATCAAGAACACGCTCCAGCATATAATCACAACCCCCTACCATCTGCAAGCCAATGGACGCTTGGAACAGTTAAATGGCTCCCTGGTTCAACTGATTGCCAAGCTCTTGCAAGAGCACCCTAACACTGCGTGGACTGAATATCTTCCCACCGCCCTACTGATCCTGCAAGCAAGAATCAACAGAGGCACTGGGTTCAGCCCTAGCACCCTGGCCTTTGGGACACCTGACAGTCTGACAGGGGTTGAACAGGGGAAACTATGGTCCAAGGTTCCTGAAAACCTCCCTAGTGAGAACTTCATCCCTAGACCAATGGTGTGCCAAAGCCCGGGAGATCAAACACAATTGGATTGCAGGAGGGACAAAACACCTCAAAGCTAGATACGCCATAGGTGACCCTGTCTACACCCTCAATCCCAATTCTGCCAAATTAGAACCCAACCACCTAGGGCCCTTCAAGATAGCTGCAGTCTATGACAATCACATTTATCAACTTGAAGATGCCCAAGGAAACATCAAGAAACTTCACAATGATTGCTTGCCCCCTGCCGCGCCATTCCCACACAAATGTTGTTTGTGCAGACCTTCCCAGACCTTCTGCAGACTCCAGTCCTGGTGTCTGACAACAAGCAGGGGGCAAGGGGGGTGTTGCAACCAAGTTTCCAGACTTGCTTGCTAACGTATCTTACAATACACAGAAGGTGCTTGGTGAGTTGCCCCTTGACATATCTAATGTTATGGATTAATCTGATGGCAATATTAAATGGTGGGTACTTCATCTTAATTAGGAGCGCTGCTAATTTGACTTGCTGATTCCTGCACTAGTTATTCCTTGGCTTCAAACCTTACATGGAACTTCCCACCATGCCACCCCCTTGTGGCCTTGTGGCTTTCCCCATATAGTATATTAATCACAATATTCTACAATAAACGAGACCTTATTCTTATTATTCTGTCCTTTCCTATTGGACTGTTGTCTTCCCCAATTCATTTTACTGGGTCCCCATTGGTTCAGTTGCAACAGTAGGCCTGTACAGCTTGCTTCAGGTTTTGGACACACTCTTATTGGGTGGTATGGATGATAGCCACCCAATCTTGTCCCTCAGGGTTGCTGGACTCTTCTGTGGGAAGGTGGTCCCAAGTATAGTCAAATCTGTAGTTGGCCTTGAATGAAGACATTCCTGTAGAACTGTGGTCTTGATTATTGTATGCAAATTGCTCCATGGGTAAGTGTTTGGTCCATTTGTCTTGTTTTGCATTAATGTAGCATTGGAGGTACTGTTCCAATACTTGGTTAACTCTTTCAGTTTGTCCGTCACTTTGGGGGTGGTACGCTGTGGATAGTGATCTCTTGATTCCCAGGTCTTGTAAGATTTGGGTCCAGAACTTGGATGTAAACTGGGGGCCACGGTCAGAGATAAATTCCTTGGGTAAGCCATGATTCATGAAAATGTGGTCCCTAAAGAGGGTGGCAGTCTCCTTGGCTGTCACATGAGTGGTGGTAGGAATGAAGTAACCCATCTTTGTGAATCTGTCAACAATTGCAAGTATGGTGTTGTAGGCTTTTGACTCTGGGAGCTCTACTATATAGTCCATAGATACTGACTTCCAAGGGCCTACTGCAATTTGGAGGGGTTGGAGCAAGCCTTCAGGTTTTCCTTGCTTGGGTTTAGAGTGGCCACATTTTTCACAACCATTAATGTATGTCTCTATCTCCAGCTTCATTCTTGGACACATGTACGCTCTTTGGATACCCTTTAAGGTCTTGGTGAGGCCTGTGTGACCTGTCATGGGGGAGTTGTGGTACTCCTCTTGAATTTCAATCTCAGTGAACCTTCAGGTATGTAGGTTTGTCCATTTAGTTTTAGGAATCTTCCATGTAGTGAATAACCTGCTCTGTAATATTTGCTGTAATGTTCTCAGTTAAGTCTTTCATGATGGTAATACAGTGCTTGTCCAGGGTCTGAGAATGTTGGATTTCTTCTTTCCTACTAGTCAGGCCTAGGAATAAGAGCATGGGTTCCAGCATGTGTGGGGATAGTAGTGATTGGGTGTTGAACTCCTCTATCTCTTTGGAACTGGGAAGAAATCAGCTCTTTGACTCAAGGCGTTGGGTAAAATGTTTATCTTCCCAGGTTTTTAATTGATCTTCAGGTTGTAGTTGGCTAGGAATAGTGCCCATATGGCCTGGTGTTGGTTGAGTTGTTGTTGTTTGAAGAAATAATTCAGATTCTTGTGGTCCATCATGATTTTCACTGGGTGGGCAGCGTTACAAAGGTATCTTCTCCAATGTTTTAGGGATTAGATAATTGCCAGTATCTCTTTGTCATATATTGGGTAGCTCAGTTCTGGTGCAGTAAACTTCCTGGAGTAGTAAGCTACAGGATGAAGTTTACTATCATGTCCCTCCTGAAACAACAACCCCAAGGCAAATTCAGAAGATTCAGTTTCTACCACAAAGGGTTTGGCGTAGTCAGGTATAGCAAGGACTGGTGTGGAGACAAATTCTTCCTTGAGAGTATTGAAAGCTGTGTGTTATATATTTTCCCACACAAAGGCATGCTTTTTGAGGTCAGACAAGTCAAAGAAAGGCAGATGGAAGAAAAAAATGTGTACAAATTCCCTGCAAAGGTTTGTCAGACTCAAGAAACTCTGTATTTGCTTACAATTAGTGGGCTCTGGCTATGATGTAATGGCCTCAATTTTGTCTAGTGACATAGAAAACTCTTTTTTCAGGACATGGTAGCCAAGAAATTCTACTTTGTCCTGAAAGAATTCACATTTGGGTAGCTTCACAAACAGCCCATGTCCTTGGAGTCTCTTAATTATCATTTGTGGGATGTTTTGTGTGTTTATCATGAGTTTGGCTATAGATGAGGATGTTTTCTAGGTAGGTCACACAGCACTGGTCCTTGAGGACACCAAGCACTACGTCTACCATGGTTTAGTAGGCGCTGGGAGCATTACAGAGGTCAAATAGCATAACCAAGTATTCAATTATCACTTGTCTTGTTTTGAAGGCTGTTTTTCATTTGTCTCCAGGCTTGATACGTATCTGATCGAAGGCGTCTCTTAATTCAACTTTAGAAAAGATGTTTGCTCCAGAGAGCTGATCTGAAAGGTCTTAAGCATTTGGAAAAGGATAGCGGTTCTTTACAGTAATCTTGTTGAGATTTTGGTAGTTTACACAAGGCCTCAATTCTCCACCCTTTTTCTTGACAAACAGCAGGGGAGACAAACAAGGGGATTTTGATACACAGATGTAGCCTTTCTTCAACATGGTGTCTAGGTATTCCCTGAGATCCCCCTGCTCTTTCATGTTGCATCCATATACAGGGCCATGTTTGGGCTGGGTTCCAGGGATCAAGTTGATAGGTAGTCAAACCTGGTGTGCTTGGGGAGGGCTGTGGCCATGGTCTCAGAAAAAAACTGATTTACATCTCTCTAAGCAGGCAGGTATTTCTCCTTTGCAAAACGTCACCACCATGCTGTTCAATAGGGAAGATGTTTGGGTGGTCACATAGGGTAGCTTCCAGGTTGTACCTGCATGTACAAATTGCTCCTGTTGGCTGGCATAGTCAATATTAAACTCATGCTCTACCCACCAATCAAACCCCAACACCACAGGTCAGGGCAACTTGTCCATTACCAAGAATTTGACCTTGATCTGGGCAAGACCCACTTCATAATAACACTTCCTTTACTCTCAAAAGAGGTATCAGTAGACTTATTTCCTAGGGTGACCAGGGTGGGTTTATCTTCCAATTCTAGTTCCAATTTTTTAGCTAAGCCTCATTTGATATAATTGTGGGTGGCTCCACTGTCTATGAGAGCTGGTATCTTCAACTCATGGTCTGAATACAACAAGGTGGCTTGGATAATAAAGTAAGACTGGGAAGAGCTCTTAATTGCAGAAATAGTGGGGTTCTGGGCAGTGGAGCTTCTTGTAGGGCAGTCTTTGGACAGGTGGCCATTCTGATGGCAGTAGAAACATAAGCCTGCTCGTACATGGTGCTGGTATTCTTCCGGGGCCATGTTCAGGTGAGGGCCTGCAGCAGTTTGGTTTCATTGTGGCTGGTAGTTTCTAGGGGGCCCATACTGTTGGGGCTGGCTGAAATCTATCCCGCAGGCAATGGCTAGGAGTTTGTCCTTGGGGATGTTGCAGCGGTTATGGTGCATCAGGTTGGCATGGTGATTATTCAGGCCATTTCTTAAGTGCAGGCCATAGATGTTGTCAGGTACTTCAGCAGCTGTAGCAAGTCTCAAGAATCTTGGGAGTGAGCTTACAGGTCATCTATACCTTGGCTCAGGCAAAGAAGGCCCATATATGCTTGTACTTTTGCTCCTGCGGGGGTGGTGGCGCTATTCATACGCCATGAAGACCTCATACAACAAGATCAATTCAGGGGCCTCCTCCAGCAAGTTGAGGAAACCCTCTCTGGCGTCATCTTTCAACTGTGCTGCTACATCAGCAACTTTTTGGTGTCGTCACAATAGTTCTCAGGGTGGGCCCTGAACAGGGCGTTAATCATGACCATGCCTTTCTTGAAGCTGGCTAGGTCCATCTTGAGTAGGTCAGGGAAACTGGTGGGTGCGTAGGCGTTCTGGTTTGAGGTAGATATGTTGATGTTCTGTACTTGTGCAGTACTTGGGTGAGATTCAGGTCTAGGTTAGTTGTGAGCAATTGTGCGGTGGGTGCAAAACTGGTAGGTATAAGAAGCTGCAATCATAAAACAAACATACAAAGTGCCCCTATTATCAATTGAATATAGGGGCTCAGGCTTACAAGTTTAGATAAGGTTGACATACTGTCATGGCCTGGGAGACTCACAGGGGAACCTTAGGTCAAGGGGAAGGCCCATTAGATGACAGGGGCCATCCACATCACATAATTGGCAGCAGTAGCCCAAGGACGCCACACTCCCATGTGGGGTATCACTTGCTCAGTGAGCCCCAGCATGGTCAAATAGGCAAACCCAGGCTTACTGTAGTCATATGATGAAGCAGACGGAATGAGAGGAAGTTCTCCTATGGTGGCGCTCATGGTTAGGCTTGGCTGGGCAAGTTGTTGGAGCAGAGGAACACAAGGAAAGGAGGGGCGTGGTGTAGGAGCAGGAATTAATTCTTGGTCCAGCACTCTAGGAGATGGGGTAAAGGCTGGCAGTGGTTGGTTGGAGGCAGCTAGAAGTTGCTCCGTTTCCCAGTGCTGGCGTTGGTACTGGAGGTACTCTATGTTTGAAAGTACCAGCAGTATAAAATTTTTAATAATGTAATAAACCCCTACAAAGTATAAATGCTCAGTGTGCATTAATCAACAAAGTTTATTAGATAAGATGTCAACAAAGAAAGGGGATGCCAGTGTTCCCAGCTATATCCTGCTGGGAAACTGCAATTGGACTTACTTGCAACTTCTTATTGATTGTTAATGGGTTATTCTCAAGATGAGCCCCATTAGTGACTCCTGATTTGTCAGTTAGATGGGTCCTCTCATTATTTTTGCCCTGGGGAAGCTGGTAAGGGAATTTTGGGCCATTTAGCAACCCAAGTCCCCAATTCTGTATTTCAGAGGGTGTAGGCTAATTAAAATCTTTTTTGCTTGGCTTTAGGATGGTTTCCAATTGCCCCCAGGCTTGACCTTGACCAGGGTTTGATTCCCCACTTGGAATTAAAGTTTTTTTTGGGTAAATCTGTTTAATCAACAATGCAATCAATCAGTTGTGTGATTGCTCAAATGCAGGTGTTGAACCTATGTAACATAGGGTTTTGTCTGGCCCATTCTGGGCCCTGACATCATCACATAAAAGTAAAAAATATTATTTGATTCCAGATGCCCTCTTTCTAGATGCTGTATTTCTAGATTCCCCATTTTGGGTATTTATTAAGTATTTTTATATTCAAAAATCTTATTTGGATAATACTCTTTTTTTAATTTGTGATAGCATTTTCTAGATGCCGTTTTTCTAGATGGCATATTAGAAACCAATATGTAAAAAATAACTATTTAATATTTTTAAATTTTGCTGATGTAAATTCTGATCCTATTGCAAAAAAAATTCTATATGGCTATTGCACCCATTAAAAATATAGTGGGTTGTGGTCCTAATACTTGGTTTTGCCTTGAATTGCCTTTCTTGGGCGGAACTTATTTGGTTGCTACACCATGATTTGGCTGGTTTTCAAAATATACCCCTGATGTTTAGAAGGGTTCTTTTAAGGTATTTATGCTCATCTTCTGGGACTTGGCTGTTTGATGTTCCCTTATTGGAAAATTTTGACAAGGCAGAAATGTTAATCTGGGAACCTAAATTTTGACTGTTGTAAATTAGGATTGGGTGCCTTTATGGGTTACCTCATGCCCATTTAGAATTTTTGGTGGCAAAGTTCGGAATCTACCCAATTTGATGGCTGCTCTGGGATGCTGTTTTAAGTGGATGTGGTGGATTCCTGGCTGGGCAGTGACTGGTTAGTCTGGGTGGAGGAATGGTCCACAAACTAGGCAAGCAAGAGTGGGCTTGCAGATAGCTGCTGCCTGTGTGGCAGGCAGGATCCACAGAGGTTGTCTGGATTCCCACTTTTATTAGAGTGGCAGTTCTCCCAAGCAGAGGGAACTGCTGCTGCTATCATTATATTATGTTTTCCTTGGAAATGCCTTGTGGGATTGCTGGAGCTTTTTTATCTCAATATTGAAAAATATTTGTTGTTTTTTTTTCTTTTGTGTTAAACATACTCCTGATAGCTTTAAGAGTGTTGGTTTTGAGAATTAGCTTGATGAGGGTGGGTAGTGCACAGGGAACTTATTACTATTTCCCATCAAGGAATGTATCTGTAGATATGGTGATCACAGGGTTGTATTGAAAAATAGAAGCCAAAAAAATATAGAGGCTGATCTCCCCTTTAAAGATAAGACAGGAAGTGGGGGTGAGAGCAATAACTGATGATGTTATAAGACATAATCTCCAACTCTTTGAATTTTGCCATTTATGGTTGCAAAACCTACACTTTTAGTTAGTCCAGAATATTAATTTCAATACCATACCTGCTAGGTAAAGTATATGACCTTATAGAAGGGGCAGAATAATAGATATGCTAGAAACTCTTTATTTGGGATAGCTAAAAATATTTTGATAATATTTCAGGAATCAATCAGTTATAATTTGAGGGCATTTATGCTTTAGTGCATCCAATGGAAGAAGTGGAGGCGCTCTAATTCAGGATGGTACCAATTCAAAGTCTCAATTGCCTCCACATAGCTTTCCTGGTTTGAAAATAAGAATTTATGCTTTTTTTCTTGTCAAACATGAGAAAGTGGCCCTTGTTACTTGTATGTAATCAAACATAGCATCTGTTGCTGTTTCTTAATATAATTTAATATTTTAGTTATATGTAGATACAGTACTTTTAAGTGATAGTTTGGAAAAAAATATAATTGGTATATCAATTACAGTAGTTTTAAAAGCTATGGCAACAACTAAAAATACCTTGGATTAAAACAAAATGATATCAGATTTAAATGAAATCCAAGTTGCGCAAGATTCAGGATTAAATTAATTTATAAAATTTCAGTTAATAGATGAACTGTCAAACAAAAAACAAAATTTCACTAGCCCATTATACAAAATTATATCAAATATAAAGCGGTGTTGTTCAAACCACAAACAAAATGAACTGACACAACAAGTGAAATGGATGGATGCTGTTTCAGAGTATATTATAATCCAATCAGGATTAATATGAGGTACTAACAGAAGAACTAAAATGAAACAAAACTTGAGCAATCTAGAAGCAAGATTGCACAAGCACAAAACAAAATGAACTCACACAAGATGTGTAGTATGAGCAGCCTAAAGCTAGAAAAATAACAGTTTAACAGCCAATCAACAGCTATCTGATTTAGGAACATAGACACTTTATCCTTTTTTATGGCTCTTGATTTGTATGAAAAGGTTTTTGGAACCTTCCAAATATGGACTTGATTTTACAATAAAAATAAATCATTAAATTTTAAAATTTCTACTTTTAGTGATTTTATCCTAGGTTTTTACAATGGTTTTTACAAGCAATATCTTTGACAGCGCCAGAAGCCAAGCCAGCAGCAACCAAGTGTCAGGAAATCAGTCATAGGTAGAGGCATTGGGCGGCTCAGGGTGAGGTGCGGCTGAGCCGGCGGGTAAGGCCCACCATAGAATGGGTGCTACTTTGATAATATAAGATACAGATCAGACAAGCAAGGACCAGGGTCCAGAGTTGGGGACCACAGAATCCACTAATGCTGTCAAATTAATATAGAGTACTTCAAACAGTTGGGTAGAGGTGGTCTCAGCGGCAGCGGGTTCCAAGGGGCGGTCTGGTCTTGGGGTTGATGGTGGAGTCATGGGAACAAGGTACGCTGGCAGATAATTGTACTTGTCTTTGAACAATCTTGGCAGCTGTTTGTACCACTTTCCTTTGCATCCTATGTATTTGGTTTCTCTAGTCCTGGCCAAGGGGTCAGCAATGAGGATGGTTTCCAAGTTGTACTCTGAATAGGCCGGGTTGGGGGGGGTACTTGGTAAAGTGCACAGGTCCAAAGGGAGCTCCCAGGGGGCTAATGACTGGGACAAATTGGTAGAGTGGGCTTGGGAGGGGGAAGCGGCCTGGTAGTCTACTTGACCAGAATTAAGATGGAAGATTCTAAGACTAGATAGGGTAAGATTGTTTGAACCAAAGGTTCATAAAACTTTATTATCAAAAATGACAATGGTGTCTTCACCATACCGCCAGGGCTTTTATACCATGGGACTTTGCTTCTTCAAATTTTGCAGGGTTTAGGTTTGCAGACAAGGCACTGGCGGGGCATGGGTCTTGGCTTGGAGTCTCAAGGGCGGCAGATCCAGGTTGTGCCTGCTCTGGAAAATGGGAATGGTAATGCTTTGTTCCACTGCCACTGTTCACTATGTCACCTGAGTAGTCCAATTGTACTACCCCTTCTGGGTGAAAGACTGGCAGTTGCTGGTGGTCATTGGCAAGGTTAAAAATAGGTTTTGTTTTAACCTCCTTAAGGCAAGCAGCAACCTCTGCATAGGTTCGGGTCTTTGGTGGCTCAAGGTTGGCATAAATCTGATGAACATTTGGGGAATTGTCTTTGGGAGGCTGGCAGGTCTCAGGGTAACTTGTTAAATCGGGTTTGCAATTCAACAAGTGGGCAGTCTCCTGTCCACTTTATGTGACTTGGGTAGTCTTTGGAGGGTCAGGGTTTGATTCCAGGGTTTCCAATGTTGGTTTTGAAACTCCAGTATTGGCATTGAGCAGGTTGGCAGCAGGTCCTTCACAAACCTCTGTTAGCCAGGTTACATCTCCTTTGTTGATATGGGTCTTCATGGGCACCAGTTTGGCGGCAGACTGGCAACTATTCAGGGAATTCTCTGTAGTAGGCCGGTGGGTTGCAGAGTAGTTCATCACTTTGAGCCTGTGACTTAACGGGTTGGCAGATCCTGTACTGTCCTGGAGGGTTTGATCTGTCCTTTGGGAACTTGAGCTCAACTCTTGAGTTTTCAGTACAAGTATTAAAATGTCATTCATGACACCAAGCCAGCTTCAATGGAGGCAAGGCTCAGAACGTGGAGGCACCTGTTTACGCCCAAGCCTTTGAGGCGTGTAACAAGAAAGTTGACCTGTACCTGACCACCGTCCCCTATGGCTTTGACTTGTTTGAGAGTCACTTAGTGTCTAACTCTGCCCCTTCTCCCTATCCACCTCCGCATAAGCAGTCCACCAACCAATCAATCAGGATGGCAACCTTGATTTGGAACAACTTCCTGCCACCAGCCAACCTATCCCCCCTACAGCCAATCTGGCTTCAGCTCCCCTGGCCCAGCGCCCCAAGCAATGAATCATCACTGCCTAAATTCTTCAGGAAATTGTGGCACTGAATCTACAGGGTCTGTCCTGAGAACATATTGCCGCCCAGTTTCAATTTACCCAAGCTACTGTCATGCGGGGAATTAAACAACCTGATGAATAAAGGGAATCTGATTGGGACAGCCAAGAAGCCCAAGAAGGCCCCCAGTCATAAATATCTGAGGCATAACCAATCATGCTTGACCTCCCCCAGCGAGATCCCAAGCTTTCATTGACCCAGGTCCGGAAGCAACTTGCACACCATAACATATGGGTCTCTGAGCGCATGGTGCAGCTCTGGATGCACGGAAAGGTGGCTTCCATACAGGTTCTTACCAATTTTGTTGACAATCAATGGGATGGTGCTGAGGATTCCTCATATGACACCACCATTGAATCAACCCTGGTCCAATGCCTGACTAGTCTAACTGATGATGTCATGTTCATCTCCTATTAAAAGCTATCAATAGCTTTTGATGATTTTGGCAAGCAAGGAAAAGCCAACACCAAGAATAGAAGGAAGAAGGTCAAGAAGGGGATGTTCATTGGTGCAT
Organism: Entomophthora muscae; assembly: GCA_014839935.2. Classification (NCBI taxonomy): domain Eukaryota; kingdom Fungi; phylum Entomophthoromycota; class Entomophthoromycetes; order Entomophthorales; family Entomophthoraceae; genus Entomophthora; species Entomophthora muscae. The sequence continues at coordinate 1,372 of QTSX02007161.1, read as the reverse complement.
TTCTGGCTGTTTCAGCCAATGGTTTTGTCTACTATTGGACAAACCCAGATTTTATTGATGGCTACTCATACAGCCACATCCTCGGTGGATTACTTGACTCCTGGGATGGCTCAAATTCAAGTACCAGGTTTTCTTGAGCCACCAGATGAAGGGTGGCTCCACTGCCCTTGAGGCCATCCAGGGACGCGGGCACCAGGCCTCAGTCTACCCTGCCAGCCATGCAGACGTCCATCTGGCTGATATTGTCTTCTTCAGCATTGGAGATACACTACGGGAGCGCCGCCTTCAGGCTTTCAACAACCTCTATCTTGGGGTCCTTGACCACAATTTTCTCTTTGGCTGCCAGATGATGGCTGACTTGTTTGTGCAAATGGTTTTCATGTGAACATGGGCAACTAATCACGTAAGGATAAGCGCCTTTCACCTCAGCCCACTGCCACCTACCAGCCCATCCAGCCAATGATCAATGAGGAATACAACAAGCGTTATATGGCTGCCATCACGCAAAATCCTCCTGGCTCCACCTTCACCCCCACCACCAACACCCCTAACCCGCAAGCCCAACCCACCCAATCCCAGACCCCCCAGGCCAGCACTGCCTCTACGTCATCCTTCCCACGTTATTCTGCCTCCTAGGCATCGCTCTCCCCTGCCCCAATAAACCCCTGCCACCAAACATTTTCTATTTATATTATCTTTTTTTGAATTTCAATTGTTCATATTCTCTTTGTTTATAGTTGGTTTTATTTTTTATGTTCAGCTTATTTCTATAAAATCATATATTTACTGTTGTAAAGTGACTGTTATAAACTAGCTGTCACTTTACTCACACATTTGATCCATAAAGCTTGGTGAACAATGAATTTATAGGACTATCAGCCTGGATGATAACAAGGATGAGTGATCATTTAAGTTGCATCCTAAGTTCCTATTAATTAATGATCAGTTGATTGTTAGTTTAATAGTGGACTAAGAGTGGTAGAGATAAGGCTGTGATCAGAGGATCCTGACGTTCTGTGCCTCTTGTCTAATTTCCTTCTACTATAAAACTCCCTTCTTGGTTATTGAAATAAAGAATCAATTTTTACATACTTCATATTTTTTATACACATTAGGCTTGGTATTTCCTCGGCCTAATCTTTAGTATTAGAAGCATCATATTTTAGTTAAGCAGAAACAACTACAACTCTACCAAGGAATACAACATTGGTGCTCACTTGTAGCATGCAACATTCCAATGATAACTGTTGCCCTGTTGTGGACTCGTCTTTTGTGCGGGGAGGTGATGGAGATAACCTTCTCCATGCGTTTCTGTGCCATCTGCAGGACCACCCCAATGGGTTATTTACAGAGATCAATTGCCTTGCTGGTA
>QTSX02007160.1:101823-406350 GCA_014839935.2 Entomophthora muscae | reverse complement strand
TTTTGATGGCTGTCCAGAGAAACAGCTTCATAACTTGGTGATTTGGAGGTTTCTGGGAAGTAAAATTGGCTACTTTGCACCTGAAAGCTCAAGAAAACCACATGGGTGAGTAAAAAAAGTGGTGAGACATGGAGAGTGTCTGCTGCTGATGAAGAAAAGTATAGTTTAATGTTGGGGGTCAAGTCTAGGTTGATTCACAAGTGGAGACTTATTGCCTTAGTCTGAGGTGCTGATTGATAGAGACTAGCATAATAGAGAAGTTCAGGTGGAAAACATGGATGGAGATTAGCAGAAAAAGGGGATAGAAGGACTAGGAAAAGACCATCAAAGGTGGCTGGGAAGAGAAAAGGATAAATAATTAAGAGGAAAGATTTAAACAAATGATATAAACAGAGAAATAAGAAGGATAATAAAGAAATAATTAAGAAACAATAAAGAAATGAGAGAATTAAAAGGATTAATACAATAAATGAAGTTTAAATAACTTAAAAGAATAAAGAAATAAATAAGAAAATAGTTGAAATAATAAATATGAGTATTTATTAAGGATTTTATTGAGTGCAATGAAGCAGGAGCAGACAGGAACAGTACAGAGAAACTTTGAAATCAGGGCTAGACATTTTGACAGGGCATTCAAGGAGCAAGAGCAGAGAAACAGGTGGCTTCAAGTTTTTCCAAAAATCAATGAGGACAGTAAAACACAGAGAAATGTTGAGCAAAACGCAGGAGAGCAAATTCTGTATGTAAAACATAAGAATAAACGGTTGAATTGACATGGCAAAACATGCTTAACCAAGGAGCTATTTAAGGGGAAATAGGTTGAAACAAGGGAAGATCCCATGCCATAATCAAGGCAAGGAGTCTAAGACATTGGAGAAGAAGACCAAGACATCAAGGAAAGAGTACAAGATTAAGAGCAGGGCAACACAGGACCAGAAGGCCAATAAAACAAGACACAAAGGGCCACACAAGAAGACCAAGACAACAGGAAGGAGTTCAAGACCCAATACAAGAAGCCCAAGACCAAGTACCAGGAGTTTGAGATATAAACCAAGGACTCTAAGGCTTGGCAACCCAAATATATTCCTCCAAAAACAGGCTACAGTACAGAAGGTTTCTAAGAGGATCTTACTTCTTATTACAATAAACAACAATCTTGACACATATCTATTATCCCTGATTATGCATAGTTTCCAATGAATAAAAATCATCACATTTTTTACCCTAGCCCAGGTGAAGATATCTACTTCTAGAGCTGCAGGAAGTTTGCTACGAGTAAAACTTTAGGCAAAGAGTGGGACCAGTTAACCCAACATTTGGGAATTACTACCAGAGGCAATAAGTTCATTTGAAGAGAGTTCAAAAGACTGTTCCAGGACTGGTATCAGTCCAAGGAGGGTCTCACACCTGCTGAAGTAATGTTCTATGGAGATGATGCTTGTATGATCATTGAGAAGATGATTGAAGAGCTACAGTAATGCAGTATAAGTACATCCTGTTGCCTAAAGAATCACCTCATCTGGAGAATGACAAACCCATCCAGCTGGAACCTGGTATTAACCCAGGACATGTATTGAGGTGTGAGGATCTGGAACACCACACGGTCCTAATTTAAAAGTCATTTCCAGATATTTAAAGTTTAAATAGTTTTTAAAAACATATATATCAAGTTTCCTGGATGCTAAAAAATTCATAAATAGAATTGATGTATGGAGCTGGATCTAAACCCAAAGAATCAATTAGTAAATAATTTAATTAGACAATAATGACATAGTTGGATGCAATCCAAGAGAAAAGAGCTCTGGAAGACAGTGCCAGCTCCAACTAACCAACCAATCAAAAATAGTCAATCAACCAGGTCCAGAATCATATAAAGCTCTAAATAATGAAAATAAGATCACTAATAATCATGATAACCACCTGGAAACTTCAAAAGACCTGGAACAAGCTCCAAATTCTTCATTGACAGATATTGAGGTTCCAGAGCTATTTTTAGACCCCAAAGAAAACAGCTCTACTAGAAAGAAGAACATAATGTTATATTTCAAACACAGAAAAAATATTTTAATTAGGGGCTCTCAACCAAATGTTTCAAACCATTGATATTGTCAGGATACCAATTGTTGGTGGGAACACAGTTTGACTCAGGCAGAGGGGCCACCAAGCCAGAGGTTAATGCTCACCATAGGATGTGAGCTAACTTGAAAATATAATATAGAGATTGACTGAGCAAGGATCAAGGGTTGGAGCTGGGCACTATTGAATCCATCAAGCCTGCAAGAGTAATATAGAGTACTCTAAACATCTGGATGAAAGTGAAATAGTTGGTGGTGGTGAATTCTTGCAGGCAGTTAGTCAGGCTGAGAGGTTGGAGGAGGCGTCATTGGTACCAGGTATGTGGGAAGATAGTTATACTTGTTACACAATAGTCTTGGTGGAATAGTGTATCACTTTTCTTAACAGCTGATTGTTTCTGTGACTCTAGTTATTGCCAAAAGATCAGAGAGAAGTATATCTTCCAAGGTAAACTCGGAATAGGTGAGGGTTGGCGGGTACTTGGTGAAATATATGGGTCCAAAGGGTGCTCCCAGTGGATGGAATAATGTGGGTGAGGAGTCTGCATGTTGGTCAGTGGAAGTGGCAGGGGGCTGTGTGCCTGAGGTGTTTGAGTTAAGATGATAAAATACTAAAACTAGATAAAGTAGATTTTGCATGAACCAAAGGTTCATTTGAATTTATTATCATAATGACAATACTGCCATTCTCATCATAGCAGGGTCTTTATGCTATTAAAATTTGTGTCTCCAAAATTTGTGGGCTTCAGATATCAGGCATTTTCCCCACAGGACTTTGGCATTTGGGGGAGGCTTCATGGGCGGCTAATTCTGGGTTGGCTAGTGCTGGAAAATAGAAGTGGCAATGCTCTTTTTCTCTGTCTCTATTCCCAATATCTTTCAGGAATATTCCTGACATAAACCAGATTCTTACTGGAGTGCCATGTTGGGGAAAAATAGAGGGATCCCCTGTTAAAAATTCACAATTCAATGAGGATTTCCCCCCTTTAATTAGGGAAAAGAAAAATCAAACAGAGGGAAAAATAGAATTTAATATACACCAGAATAATTTATCATCTGGGAAGGCGCCTGCCAGCACCCTCCGCCAGCGGGCCTCCTGCCAGCCCCCCGCTTGCCTGCCAACCCCCCACTGCCCAGCCACCTGCTTGCCCACCCAGTTGCCAGCGGGCCCCCTCCAGCCTCCCACTTGGGTCCCAGCTCCCACTCTCCAGCCAATCAGAAAATCCCACCCAATGCAGCCAATCAAATAAGTCCCTGGAAAAAAGGGAAAAATTAGAGAACAACCTCTCCGCATCAGAAGAGGGCCAAATTCAAGTTTCAAATGTGAGCAGCAATTCTACCCATAACCAATGGGATTCTGAACCCCAGGTCACATATTTGAGTCCAGACCCCAACCAAACCATGTCTTAAAAGACAAAAATAGATCCTGGAAGTCCCATGAGTTGTAGCTATCACCTGACCACATTTCCAGAGGAGATCATTGGCTCTAGTCAAGAATGGCCAAACCCCTAACAGATTGCCAAAGAACAAGAGTTTGGCTACCTTCTCAAACCCCATTCCCAATCCCATTTTCCAAACTTTTGGGTTCTCCAATCCCTTGTTTTCATTCCCACTTGCAAAACTTTTCACAGTGGGGAGCACTATAAATAAGGGACCCCTCCTCAGTAATAACTTGTTCTATTGTTGAGTTTAATACCCTTAATAAAGCTAAATCTTACTTACACCTTAAATCACTTTAATTGGTTTGCCCCAGCCAATCACCTCCAATCCAAGGAAGATGAATCACCTCATCTTCACAGCTGTACTCATAGCTTGCCTTGGGATGTGAGGACACCAACAGGGATCAGAATTCTTTGGGCCTTCACCCAAAGGGCTAGGACAAGACTACCACTATGATCTGGGACAGCTCAACTCTTCCCACACTGGTTCCTGGACTCCTCTGATATCTCCACACTCCACCCTGTTCATTGTGGTTTATACCTCCATGTACTATGTGTTGACCTACTTTGCGGGGAGCTTTGGAAGATACAACGTCCATGCTAAGGTCTTCTGGTGGTTAATGACTGTCTACCCAATTGTCACTGCCTTGACTGGCTTCCAGTTAGCCTATCTCCTGCCATACCTTACCCAAGTAGTTTCTACCATGTATGGGTATTACAATATCACATAGCCTGTCCAAATACATCATCTTTTTGATGCTGGGGTCTAGTAGTAATGGTCATTCATTGAAGGATTGAATTTTAGGTTCATTCTTCATTTCTTTTGAAAACTGACTACCTCAGCATAGGTATGGACCTTTAGTGGTAAACATTTGGCTGTGGCTTAGCAAGTGGATCATCAAATATTTTATAGACTTGAGCCCAAAAAATGTGGGTGGGCGTCTCCTTGGCCCTTTGGCTAGTGGGCCATATTTTCTGAGAACCAGAATTTGATTCTTGGATCTGGCTTGTTTTTATAGTATAATTGAATTGTCATTCATGACAGACTTAAATAAAGACTAGCCAATTAATAGACGTTGTTCTATTATTGAGCCTAAACCTATATACTTATAAGATAGAATAAATAAATTAACCCATCAGAAAAAGAGCAAGATTATGCATCTACATTTTTGTCTTCCCTCACAATAACCCTGTCTCTTTTTAATTCAGCTCTTATCAGGCATCCAATCTAGATTATAATACATTTGCATGTCCCAACCAAGATCATGTTTACTTCCAAGATTCTAAATTGAACCCATATTCTGCACATGTGCTTCTTTTTTTACTGCTATATACTGTAAATTCAGAACCTAAAGGTAAAAATGCGGGATTGTCAAATTCTTTTGCGTAAACTCACCAACTTACTGAAATATTTTACATCCTTTTATATAAAAAAGTAAATTGTTCTGGGATGAAAATTACTCCATTAAGTTGGTGAGTTCATGTAAAATAATTTGAAAATCCTGTATTTTTACCTTTAGGTCCTGAATTTAAAGTACTACAGCTTGGGATAAACAAGCAGTTTCTTTGAGTGCTTCAAACAGTAGCCAAGTTTGATAGGTTAATGATGATAGTCTGGACTGTGACCTTCCAGTTCACAGGCTTCTCTTTCATTGTGTACCCAATATCCTGCTTTCTGAGTTTCCCATGATGTATGATCTTTTCAATGATTTTATCAAAAATGCTATACCCCTTGTCAGGAAATCCTGATCCATCAAGGTTAACTGATCCATGTTCTCCTCACTATAGATATGGGTTAATAATAGACAGGCCACCACCAGATATACCTGATACATTCAGGATAAAAATAATTGGTTGATCAATAAGCTCAAATAATTAAGTTCAAACCATTCAGGATTACTAAAGCAGATACACCTTCACCAGATGGAATAAGACTGTTGCAGATCCTTAAAGGAGTAGACATTAAGTTGTCCACTTAGGAATTGAGCAACAAAACAATCACAAGATTGCTTCTTCTCAACATGGTTTTAATAAGGATAACTATGTTTAAAACGCTCATAAAATGGGTGTTCAAGTTGTCTATCAAATGCGCTTCAGACAGAGGCTTTACTTCCAAGGTTAATTATAGAACAGCATAGATAGGGCCACATAACTCCATAAGGAAAGCCGCTTGAAACCAGTTGTTCCATTGTGTGGGGCTTTCTACTGTGCCTATCCACTCTCCTCCATTAGGAAAGTCCTTCTGTCTGTGCCTCCTTCCCCCTGGTGGAAATTCCCCCGCCTTATACTATATAAGTACCTCACTATCAAATAAAGCACTAGTTTTGTCATAATACCCTAATTTTTCTGCCCTATCTAAAGGCTGCCACTATATCATCTACAGGTATAGTATTAAGAAATAGGTTACTGACTAACTGTCTGTATAAATTAGTACCCTTTACTGCTATAAATAGGCAAAGACAGAGTATTACAACATCCTGTTTCATCAAGAAATGAGACAGAGGACTGCCTGTGTATAGTGTACATTACACCAAGCACAAGACAAGACCCTGTTCAATGGATATCAAGTTAGTTGGCCTCAACTGAGTCAAGGAATATCATGCTGAAGAGGAGAAATTAACATCATATGATATTACCTCATTATAGAACCACTATTTGGATTTAGAATCCAACTTTGGGGGTTGAAACTAGTAGCTTGGGGATGATAAGATGGCTAGTAAGAGTTATCTGCAGCTAGAACAAGTCTGGCCACAGCGGCAACAGTGGCAAAATTGACTGTAGGGATGTAAAAGTGAGAATTCAAAAGTGAGAATCTGAAAGTGGCCATGTCAACACTTTTAAAATTAAAAAATTAAATTAAAACAGCTCATCTTAAATTAAAATTTATTATGGTCATATAAAATACTTTTTATTCATTCTCTCAACTAAAAAGTCAAGAAAAAGTAATTCCTTTATTATAAAAAGCCATTTTGAAAATTCAAAAAGTGTCAACATGGCCACTTTTAGATTCTCACTTTTGAATTCTCACTTTTACATCCCTACAGTCAATTTTGCCACTGTTGATGCCACAGCCTGCCTACCCTAAAAAAGCCCTTCTAATATCACTTGGAAGGCAGACAAATAATAATCACCCATATTACTACCCATCAAATAGTAGTAGTGATAAGGAGCGCCTTTTTGGAAAGCTTCAAATATGGAATTAGGAGAGAAGAGAAGTATCTTTTATTGGATAATATTTTAGACTTATATAGATTGGGCTGTGGCAGAGATTTAGTTGGATCAAACCTAGGGTTTGGTCATGTGCAGGATGGTTTTGAGCCACTGGATACTTGGATCATCATGTGATATTTCTTGGTTACCATTCTCAGTATGTCAAACAGTATATTGGAAGGGCACCAAATTGGGTGATGGCTGGATGTTAAGTAGGTTAGCGGTACCCAGAATGCTTGTACATCCAGACCCTCAATACCCCCCTTAAGGGGTTACTCTGGTGCATCAGGAGGGTCTTTGTTTTAACAGCAGCTGCCTGATGCTCTTGGAGCTGTTTACCTGATAGAACCAGTCTGGTTGAGTGTTCTCCTTTACTGAGGCAGAGACAGGTTCAGTGATATTTCTTAACAATTGGGGTTTTGGCACCTTGGAATTTTACTAGATAGGTGTTGTGATCTTGTCTGAACTTGATGATTCTTCCTGGTCCTCTGTGTACTGAGTCTAGTTTTTTTCTGTTGCCAGCTAGGACTCAGGCAGGGGAGTCAATGGGAAGTGGTTCCTCTGTGAAGGTTACCTTTTGTGTTTTGAGCCTCTTTATTTCTGCTGTTTTAGCTTTGAGGTGTATGTGTTGTAGATTTGGTCCTTGTTCTACTGTGGGGGTTTCCCTGGGGGTGATCTGTATGTATGGCTGCTTGTTGCGGGTAATTATTTCTGGTTTGTATCTGTAGGTTAGCCCAAACAGTTAATAGCCTGTCCCTTGATTGGTGCGGACCCGGGATACTAGTAATGCATATTTCACATATAGTGGCCATGTGTCTTTGGCTTTGCCATCCACTATTTTCTCTAGGGTCCTGATAAGGCTGCTTTTTAGGCGTTCTACTCTGCTGTTGGCCTGTGGCCTGTATGGAGAGGTTGTGGAATGTTTAATGTTTTTGGATTTTAAGTTGTTGTTTACTACGTGACCTGAAAACTCAATTTACTCCATCAGCTATAATGTAGTCTGGAGTGCTGTAGTTGGCTATGATTGCTTTGTTAATGAATTGGTTTATTGTTTCTGCTTTGTGGTCCTTTGTTACCCAGCAGATGGGCCAGTGTGTGGTAATGTGATAGCTACAATTAAGAAACGTTGGTTTGTCTTTGTTTCTGGGAAGGGGCCCACTACGCCTAGCCCCCAAATCTTGAATGGTTCAGGGTCCAGTACTGGGTTGACTGTTGGCCGGGGAGCCTTTGTGTTGGTGCATTTCTTGCACACTGTGCACTTTTTCAGAGCATCAACTATATCCTGTTTGAGGTTGGGCCATCATACTATCTCTTTTAATGTGAGGTATAGGTTGTTAGCCTTTGTATGTCCTAGTAGGCGTTGATGTCTTAATATGGTGTCAACTCTTTGTGCAAGTGGGATGTAAGGGATATGTTTGTTATTAATGATTTGGTATATGGTGCTATTTGATACATGGAAATACTTTTTGTTCCTTACTAATTTAGTATGGGTCAGTTTGTGTGTTGAGGGGTATTTTCCTTTGGCTTTATACTCAGTGTTGTATAGGTTTGTCCAGTCAGGGTCCAGGTGTTCAGGATGATCCTCTCTAGGCTGACATAGTCTAGAGAGAGTATCAGCCGTGACCAGCTCTGCCCCCTTTTTGTATTGGATGTCCAAATTAAGCTGCTCTAGCAGGGACATCTGTTTGACTTGTTGCCATGCAAGTGTGTTCTGAGTTTTTAAATAGATTAAGGATTTGTGGTCAGTTAGTACTCAGATGTTTAGATGTCCTTCTAAGTAACATCTCCATTTCTTGCATGTGTGATATATTGCTAGCAATTCCTTATTGTGTATTGGGTATCTCTACTCAGTGTTGGTTAGTTTTCTGCTTTCATAACATACTGGCAGGAAGTCTTTCTGCCCTGGCTGGCAGATGCGCAGCACTGCGCCAATGGCGGTGTCACTAGCGTCTGACTCAAGCTTGTAGCACCTGTTGTTATTAGGGTATTGCAAGATTGGTGCTTCAATCAAAGCTTGTTTTAATGGTTGGAAATTCTTGTTGCATTCTGGAGTTCAGATAAATTTCTTTTTGGCATTATCTTTGGTTAGGTCATTGATTGGTGCGGTGAGCTTTCTGCAGTCTTTGATGTATTTCCTTAGGTAAGCTACCATACTGAGAAAGCATCTTACTTGTTTCACGGAGGTGGGGTGTTGCATGTTATTTATGGCTTTAATTTTGTCTGGATCTGCTTTGATGCCACTGTCAGAGACAATGTGGCCCAAGAACAGGAGTTCATTTTCCATAAATTGGCACTTACTAGGTTTAGTGTATAGTTTGTGCTTTGCAAGTCAATTTAGTGTCTTGAGGACATGCATGAGGTGTTCCTCTTTTGTTTTTGAAAATATGATGATGTTGTTGAGGTAACATAATGTGTTTGGGAGTCTGTTTAGTGCCTGGTTCATCATGGTTACAAATGTCGCTGGGGCATTTGTCATCCCAAAATTCATTACTTTACATTCAAACAACCCAAATTGCCTGCGGAACACGGTCTTTGGTATGTCTTTCTCTTTAACTTCAACTTGGTTATAACCAGATGTGAGGTCTTTTTTTGAGAATATTTTTGCTATGGAGAGCCTTGCAAATAGGTCTTCTATGAGGGGAAGTGGGCATTTATTTCTTACTGTACTTGCGTTTAGTGCTCTGTAGTCAGTAACTAGGCAAAGAGATCCTTCTTTCTTCTTTACAAAGAAAATTGCTGCCCCCCACAGGGATTCAGACAGACAAATGAATCCTTTGGCTAGATTGTCCTTGATGTGGGATTTAAGTGTTTGGGTCTCCATGGGAGAGAGTCTGTAGAGGGGTGCAGGTTTGGGCATGGCTTTTCATAAGTTTATGCCATGTTTGACCTCTTGTTTGGGGGGTAACTCTGTGAGTTCTTCCTTGAATACATGAGTGTATTCATTTAGGGATGCCGCAAGTTCTGGGCATTGAATATTTTGTGTTTTTATATTATTAAATTTGTAGTACCTCATTATGTGGAGGGTACTGTCTTTGGTTAGATATTCAGAGTCATATTGATTTATGACTTGAACAAATACTGTGTCTCTTAGAATGAGGTCGTTGGGTTCTTTGAGAATGTTAAAATTGACTCCTTTGTGTTTGATGGTCATGGTTTTTGTTTTCCAACATATGCTGGGGTTCACTTGGGTGAACCAGTCCATGCCTGCTACAATTTTGTAGATTATGTTGTTCATGACAAGTCCTTTGATGGATGTTTGTATGCCTTGGAGGTCAATTCTGAAGGGAGTTGTTTTGCCTTTGAGTAGAACCTTTGATTTATCTGCCATTCTGGCGTATTTGAAGTTGGATTTGACAACTGGTATTTTGTACTTGGTTACAAAAGGTTTGCTAACCATAGTGTTGTGCACCAGAGTCAAATAAATTTTTATGTGTATGTGATTTGTAAGTGCATGGATAGATAAGAATTTGTGAGTGATCTTTAATTTTTATGTTCATAAAAATGGAGGATTGCGGGACAGGTGGGATGAGAGCAGCAAAGTTTGTGCCTTGGTACAGTTTCTTGTCAAGTTGGGGGGAGACAGGGGCACTTAATCCTGTTCCCCTTCCTCTTTTCCCTGTTCCTCTGTTTTGAGACTTTTGAGGTCAGAGAATGTGGGGTCAGATTCATAGTGTGTTGCTATTTCAGCATTGTTTACTTCAGTGGTGTCCTCTTTCTTTTGACAGGAGCGGCTTGCGCTTTGGCTGCAATTATCATTACTGTGATTGGAGTTGCCGTTGCTATGATTAGTATTTTTGCGTTTATTGCCATTGGAGTTTTCTCTGCCATTGCCGTTTGAGGAGTGATTGCTGTTGCGTGCAGCATATTCCATGTTTGCGTGTTTTTCTGCGCGCTTGGCTTCTGCAATGAGCACAGGCATGGAGGTGTTGGCCTCTGGACAGATGAGGGCAGCAACAGAGGGTTTTATTCTGTTGATGAATGGAGCTCTGGTGTGTACGTTGTTAGCTTGTCCTGGATTTTGGATTTTGTAATGTATCCCCTCAAACTCATTGGCGTAAGCTGTGATAGTGGTCTTCTGAGGAAGATTGCTGATCTGTATTGCAATGTCTTTGAGGGATTCAGTGACGCAGAAATTGTGTGTGATGTCCTCTTTGAACTCTTCCCAGTTGTCAAGCTAGTTGTCAGTTTGTGAGCCAGCCCAGGTGGCAAATCAGTTAGCTGCAGCCTTGTACAGGCGCTTGCTGGCTTCCTGGACCCATTTCTCATGGGGAATGTGACTGGCGCGGAGTTTAGCAGCTGAGTGGTCTAGCCAGTTGATGATGTTCTCTTTGTTTTTACCAAAGAACTTGTTGATACCAATGTATTTGGTGTTGGTAACTTCACCTGTGTTAGGTGGTTGTGTGTTTGTTTGTGATTGAAGAGAGTGACTGTATTGAATTATATTGATGCATGCTTTGGGCATGACCAGACCTTCAAATATGGTGCATCCACTAGGTATATATTTGTTGATGTAAAGGGCGCAGAAGTACGTTTTCTAGGTCTCCTGGGATGTGGCCTGGTTTTCAGGGTAAAGTAGAGAGAGCTTGTTGTAATCAATCAAATGGGGAATGTACACCCAAATTAGGATGACATTGCCAATGAGGAGGAGACAATGTATGTTTAATTGTAAATGATAATCCTTGAAGAGTGAATAAGGAAAGGTGCAGCAGAAGATTATGAACAGCTACATCAGGAAGACCTTAATTTGGCTCAGCATCAAGGAATCACCAGCATAGATAGAAAACATTCAATTTTGCAGGTTTCAGGAATCATTTCAGAAGGAGGTGGAATATTACCAGGAAATTGTAGAGGTGAGAAGGCAGAATCTACCAGTCTGGTTATTATAAATCTAATTGGAAAATATTGAAATAAGTGAATCATTGAGGCAAGATATTTATTGAGAGTAAAATATCAAACTACTAAGGTAGTTTAGTGGGGACAATTGTTACTTAAAGCCTTTGGGTACATCTTGATGAGGTGGCCTCATTGAATACAATATTTGGACAGCTTACAGATACCACCAATGGTGGTTCTGTAAGCTGTTACCTGACCTTCTTTGAGGTCAGGATTTGTTGACCAGCAGGTCAAAGAAAGGAAAATTGGGTGTGGGGCATCTGTGCCCCACTTGGACCCAATTTCCTGTGCCACCACCCACTTGTGATTGATTTTTAGATTTAAATCTACAATTGCCATAAGCAGGCAGGGCTTTGGGCCAGGTTTCTCTGGGTGGCGGTGCTTTGGCCAAGCCACACCTGGGAAAACTATGGCCATGTCATTACTCTCCTTCTTTGGTAATGGGGACTTCCTGCCTCCTGGGAGTGCTGCCAATGCATAGTTCTTGTGGGCAGGAGGGAGTTTCATGGCAGCTAAAGTGGCCTTTACTGGACCTACTGCTTGGGGGTTGTTTTTGTTGAATTCCTGGAGCATTTCTTGGGTGTGAGTGAGGTTGCAATGGGGAATCTAACAGTTTTCTGAGGCTGGGTATCCCTTCCAGGCTACTAGGTAGTGCAGGCGCTTGTGGGATAGTTTGGATGCAATTATTGATTCCAGTTCATACTCCAGTTGTCTATCCACCATTATGGGGTCAGGAGTAGATATGGGGGGGCCTTCATACTTAGTTAATAGGCATTCATGGAATGTGCTGAAGATGTGGAAGGAGGGAGGGAGGTCCAGTTGGTAGGCTGAAGACCCAATCTTCTTTAAGGTTCTGAATGGACCTACTCTTTTGGGACCTAGCTTCTGGCAGGGTACTTTTAGTCACATGTTCCGGGAGTTAACCAGTACTTGATCACCAATTTTGTACGCTGGACCCTCTCTTCTTTTCATGTCTGCATAAGCCTTGTAAGTTGTCACAGCATGAGTTAAGGACACTTTGACTCCTTTTTGGATTCTTTTTAAAGCTGCTGCTCTGTGAGGATGCCAATTCCACTTTGCTACCTGAGAGTGAGCCAAAGTTACATTGGGGGCTGTAGCCATAATTTGCAAAGAATGGGGAGACATTAGAAGAGGAGTGTGGGGCATTTTTGTAAGCAAACTGGGCCATTGGTATGTTTTGGGACCAGTTATCTTGTTCAGCGTTAGAGTAGCATCTAAGAAATGTTTCCAAACATTGATTCACTCTCTCTGTCTGGCCATTGAATTGGGGGTGGTAGGCTGTTGATCTGCATAACTTAATGCCTAGGAGTATGGAAAATTTCTCCCAGAATTGTGCTGTGAATTCAGGACCTCTGTCACTTATGATCTCTTGGGGGATTCCATGGTGGGCAAAGACATTGTTGACAAACAGTTTGGCCATCTTTACTGATGTGATTGTGGTTTGCAGGGGATGAAATGACTCATCTTTGTGAAACAATCTACTACTACCATGATTGCATCATAACCATTTGATGGAGGAAGTTCTACTATTAAATCAACAGACAGAGATGTTCATGGGCCATTTGGAATTTCTAGGGGGACCAGTAGACCTGTCTGTTTAAGACAGGAGGGTTTTGCCCTTAGAAAAACCATTCAGCCCTTAGACAAACCATGCAACCCTTCAAGTACTTAGCTACGTCTGATGTGAGACCTCTCCAATCAAATTGTCTACTGATTATCTCTATGGTCTTATTTTCCCTTGGTGATCAACCAATATGTTGTCATGGTGGGCCTTGATGACTTCCAGGCAAATATCACCATCAGGTACCCACAGGCAACCAGTGTGAAGTATGGTACTGTCTTCAGAACTGTAGCAGGTGTGGGGAGTAGATTGACTTGCCAATTTAAACAACTGGGGGTACCATTTGTCTAAAGGTTGCAGCAACTTGACTCTAGCTACCAGGTCTGGGTTGGTAGTTCTTGGATATTTAGGGTGCAGATTGTTTCCATGGGAGGAGAGGATAGAATGGCGCTGGGGGGAATCATGATCTTTGTATTAAATTCTTGTTCAGCTTTAATGTCTGAAAGAAATGCTGGGTTGCAACTAAGGGAGTCTGCCAGATGGTTATCAATACCCTTGATAAACTTGTATTGGAATTTGAACTTGACTAGGACTTCATACCATCTGGTCTGACATTCAGTTAAGAGACAAGGTTCCTGGTAATACAGTAGGGCTTTGTGGTCTGTCCTTACTGTAAATGGGTGTGTGGCTGAGCAAAGGTGATGCTGCCAGTATTTCATAGACTCTACTACTGCTAATAGCTCCTTGTCATATATCATGTAGCTGAGCTCTTCAGATCTCATTTTTCTTGAGAAATAGCCCACAGGGTATTCTAGTCCATCATCAGCAGTTTGTAGAAGGACTGAGGTAATGGCAAATTTGGAGGCATCAGTGGCTAAGATGAAGGGTTTGGAGGCATCAACATGGTGGAGCATGGTTGCAGAACACATGATGTTCTTAACAGCATTGAACACAGCATTGCATTGTGTGGACCATTCCAGAGTTCTTTTCCCACTAGCAGCGTAAAGGGGGGCTGCTGTTTCTGACAAGTGGGGGGTGAAATGTTTCAAAAAGTTGCATGTTCCCAGGAAACTGCAGAGTTGGGTAATGTTTGTTGGGGTCTGCCAATTCCTGATTTCAGCTTCCTTTTCAGGGGAAATAGCATGTCCTTTCTCCAAGATCAGATTTCCTAAGAAGGAAACCTTACTCTTGAAAAATTCACATTTGCTCAGTTTGATGACAAGATTAGCCTTTTGGATCCTTTCCACTACGGCACAAAGTGGGTGACATGAGACTCCTCATCTGGAGAGTATACTAAGATGCTGTCCATGTATGCAATAGCACAGTTCTCAATGAGGTCACTTAATACTGTATTGATCATCTTCAGGAAGACTACTGGGGTATTTTTTAGACCAAAGGGCATGACTTGGTACTGAAAGATGCCTTTCTTAGTCCTGAAAGCAGTGAGCTATTCCTGACCTTCTTTGATGTGAATCTGGTTGAAAGCATTTAAGAGGTTCAGATTTGAAAAGATCCTGGCTTTCTCCACCTCCCTGGAGATCTGAGATTCAATGGGCATGGGGTATGGGTCCAGTACAGTCACATTGTTCAGGTTGCCAAAATCAATGCAGGGGCGTAATGATCCATCAGAATTTTGAAAACACAGCAGTGGAGAGCATATAGGAGAAGATTTCCTAAAGATATGTCACTTGGCTTCCATGTCCTTTGTCCATTCTTCTAAGCATTGTTCCTCCTTTAAGTTCAAGGGATAGATGGGAGAAGCAACTTTTACCAAATCAACAGTGAGTTTAAACTCAAAGTCAAATTGTGAGTGTGCAGGGAGACCATCAGCCAGCTTAGAATCAAAGGATGCGTGCAAGTGGGAGAGGCACAATGGAAGGACATCAAATAATGTGGCGTGTTTTGTTGTTGCTGAGACTGACATTGAGATGTGAGGGGCTTCTTTCCCAAACAAGATCATTGGTACCTCCAAGGAAATTCTGGAAGGATGAGCAATCCTCAGTAAGTTATCTTTGAGGATTGGGATGATATTGTTCTCCTGCCACCATTCCATGCCTAGGATCACTGGGTATGTCAGGTGCTTTGCCACTGTGAAGTCAGCAATAAATGCATGATCAGTGATGGAGAAGGATAACAGGCAACGTAGTCTGAATGAAAAGAAGATGTTGAATACCCCTCCTTTGCACAGAGCACCAGGATTATATTCTAAACCTAGCTTGTCAACCAGATCTTTTGAAATGAAGTTGTCTGTGGCACCAGTATCTACTAAAGCTACAGCTTTTTTTAGATGTGATGTGGAAGCAAAGGAACAATGAAACAAAAAAAATCCCATCTTTGTTTTATTTGATAGAGAGGGGTATTTGGAATCAACTTGTACCTGGAGTTGAGGAGCTGTCTGAATGGACAACAGGTCCTCATTCAAGGCTACAAAGGGTTGGTCAATCACAGGTTCAATGACAATAGGCTCAAGACAATGAGTAGGTGTAACCTTATTCATAGTGGCGATGTGGAGATCTACTATAGCCTGAGCCTTGGCGGATAGTAATGGACAGTTCTGGTTGAAGTGTATAAGTTTACAGGCATTGGTAGTGTTACCTGAAGTGGGCGCTTGGGAGTCGGTAGAGTTCAGGTTTGCCAGGGTAGCGCTGGAGTCGTCAATATTGTAAAAGGAGAGAGCAACCAGGGTAGGAATACTCTGAGGAGGAGAAATGACAACAGGAGCTATAGTCAGAGTGGGGGATGGAGTCACAAGAGATCAAGAAACCTCAGGGAATATGGGCCCTTGTAAAGTGGCTGGCTCCTGTTGACTTTTTAAGCAATTTAACATGGGAGGAGCCTCCAATAACAGATACTGAGTTGGCTGCTGGGACGTCACTAGCTTACCCCTGACTGCTTGCAGGAGGCGCTGTATCATATTGGAGACAGAAGCGGAAGGATGCAACCAGGGTGACAGGCTTTGACCAGTGTGATCAAGACTGAGATAGAGGGCCGCAAGCTTAGCGCTTTTGGGAAGTGATGACTTCTTGGCATTGGCTTAAAACTGCTTGAGGTGCAAGGGTAGAGGTTGAGAGCCTTGAGAACTTGAGAACAGGGTTTTGTATTCAATCAAAGAGGAAGTTGCTGGAGCTTGGCACATCACCAAAGGAATTAGGGTTGATGCATCATCAAAGGAGTTTGGTACTTGGTCAAAAATAAACAAACACCACTCACAGGATTTGGGTTCTGCTCGTTTGAGTAAGAAGCTGAGAAGCTTCTGAGGGAAACCATGCTGGGTCCATTCCTCAGTTAGTGCCAAGATTTCTCTTGCAGTATTTAACAAAGGGGATGAAAGGCTAGGAGCAGGCTGTCAGAATTTGAGGCGTGAGAGTAAAGTACAACGAGGTTGTGTGATCTCTATCTTTGCAAAGGATGGGTATAACAGGGGAAAGAAAACCACTGCAAAAATACTTCAAAATGAAGTAATGAGCATTGTGAAAGTAACCACTGAAATATCCATGATACAAGAGAATGATCTAACAACAAAGATGCACAGGCCATACAATATATCAAAATTATAGTAGTTTGATAATGTCAGGGTAAAGTAGAGA
Source organism: Entomophthora muscae (assembly GCA_014839935.2). Classification (NCBI taxonomy): domain Eukaryota; kingdom Fungi; phylum Entomophthoromycota; class Entomophthoromycetes; order Entomophthorales; family Entomophthoraceae; genus Entomophthora; species Entomophthora muscae. Next base: position 389,564 of record QTSX02007160.1, on the reverse strand, counting down.
GAGAGCTTGCTGTAATCAATCAAATGGGGAATGCACACTCAAATTAGGATGACATTACCAATGAGGAGGAGACAATGTGTGTTTAATTGTAAATGATAACCCTTGAAGAGTGAATAAGGAAAGGTGCAGCAGAAGATTATGAACAGCTACATCAGGAAGACCTTAATTTGGCTCAGCATCAAGGAATCACCAGCATAGATAGAAAACATTCAATTTTGCAGGTTTCAGGAATCATTTCAGAAGGAGATGGAATATTACCAGGAAATTGTAGAGGTGAGAAGGCAGAATCTACCAGTCTGGTTATTACAAATCTAATTGGAAAATATTGAAATAAGTGAATCATTGAGGCAAGATATTTATTGAGAGTAAAATATCAAACTACTAAGGTAGTTTAGTGGGGACAATTGTTACTTAAAGCCTTTGGGTACATCTTGATGAGGTGGCCTCATTGAATACAATATTTGGACAGCTTACAGATACCACCAATGGTGGTTCTGTAAGCTGTTACCTGACCTTCTTTGAGGTCAGGATTTGTTGACCAGCAGGTCAAAGAAAGAAAAATTGGGTGTGGGGCATCTGTGCCCCACTTGGACCCAATTTCCTGTGCCACCACCCACTTGCAATCAATCATTAGATTTAAATCTACAATCTCTGCAAGCGGGCGGGGCTTTGGGCCGGGTTTCCCCGGGTGACAGGGCTTTGGCCAAGCCACACCCAGGAAAACTATGGCCATGAACTGGTTGAGTACGTAAGCAAAGGTGGACGGGTTTTGGTCAGTCATTTTCTCTTTCATGGGTGTGGTCAAAAAACTGTAGCTGCTACCAGTGATAAGGAGTGCCTTTTGGGAAAGCTTCAAATATGGAATTAGGAGAGAAGAGAAGTATCTTTTATTGGATAATATTTTAGATTTATATAGATTGGGCTGTGGCAGAGATTTAGTTGGATCAAACCTAGGGGTTGGTCATGTGTGGGAAGGGTTTGAGCCACTGAATACTTGGATTGTCATGTGATATTGCTTGGTTACCCTTCTTGGTATGTCAAATGGTATATTGGAAGGGCACCAAATTGGGCGATGGCTGGATGTTAAATAGGTTGGCAGTAGCCAGAATGCTTGTACATCCAGACCCTTGACAGTAGTGTAAAGTATTCAATAAGAGCATATTATTGATACTTTTCAGATCCTGCCAACCCACCTCTGCCCAAAGCTGCCAGTGCCGTGTCTATTGACCACAGGACCTCTCCAATTACTTGGCTCCAGCAACAATAGAACCCTGCCAGTTGCTGTATTAATAACAACACCAATTGGAAGCACATCTGTCTTCATACAAATTCACTTTTATAAACACAAACAAAATGTAAAAACACTATAATAAAAACCATCTTTTTTCTTCAAGAACCCAAAATCTTGACACCCCTGCTGTCCACAATTTGAAATACATAAAACACTTTCTTCTACATAAAGATCTCATATTATTCTATCTATTTTTGATATTGTATCTATGCTTAAGCATTAAATTTATAGACTTTATAAAAATCATTGAAGGATCAGTGCCCCCAATATTAGGATTATGCCATGTTTATAAGACACAGACAAAACTATATAACGCATTTTTTTCTGTAATAAAGGCATTGGCTAATTGCACCTTGATTCTCATATCTGCAACGCTGCTAAAATGGCGCATTTTAAAGGCAACTCTAAAAGCATATTATTTATAAAAGGTTAGACCCCGTTTAATTTCAATTTAGCTTGTATTTTTCTTAGCACAGGCCGTCAAACCTTGGAAGCTCTTGGATGTCAAATCCTTTGCCTCGGAAAATTATAAGATTTTAGATTAGGCCTATTAAAATATTTACATTAACTGAAAGGGTACACTACTTTTTTGAAGTATCTAAGCATGAACAATTTAGTAAGTAATATTTGTTTGAATTTATTGATTTTAAGATAGAATTGAAATCTCTATATCGGATGATGAAAATAACCTCGGCGGAAATCGTTGCTATTTATAATCCTGTGTTAACCAACTATCATCCATTTTGCAATTCAAGATGGAAACTGTCGTCGCTTTTGATCTTCTCTTAATGAGGCAAGCGAATGATGCTTATTCAAGGATTGTGTTTTAAAGGGCGTAGTAAGCGAGGAGTAGATGGATCAGTAGTTTACTTGCAAATCATTCAACATAATTCGCTTTATGTTATCTGGGTTCAACAGAAGGATGGTGAATTGTTTGTTTGCCATTTATATTGATTGGTTTAAAATGAATCGATTGCTCCATGGTCTAGGTACACTTGGATATGAAATTATTTTTATTTAAAATTTTTAAAGGTTGTCTTAATAAATGCAGCTTTGGGTGGGATTCCATGAGCATTTTATTGGATGAGTCCAGTTTAGAGATGCTTCAGCTCAGCCCCAGCTAGCTTCTGGCTCTGGGCCGATCCAGCTAGAACGCATTACTTCATATTTGAATATAATAAAACAATTATTTGAAACAAGTGCCAAGATAGAAGCTGCCGGGGCTGGGCCGAAACACCATAGTCCAGTTATGCTGCTCTGTAGAAGCAGTTGGGTTTGTTGATTTCCTTCAAGAGGTGCATTATCAGTGAGGGGCACGGCTTGAACTTGGACAACTGGATTCCGAAGGATCCGAACATCGTGAGTCCTTGTTTCAATTACGCAAATGATTTCGAGGATCATCTTGCCTTTATTAACAAAATATGGCCTACTCAGACTAATCCAAAGCATATCTATTTTTCACATGCCGCAGAAAAATAGTCTATCACGTGAGCAGAATTGGTGCCACTTCGGGTGCTAAAGATAGGTTGCAGGTATTTGGCTTGGAGATTCCGAATCGCCATGTGAAAGCTAAACCTTATTTTCCGTCGAAATAATTCCGAAACAGCTTGAGCGGGCTCGACAAGCCAAGTCATCAAGATCGGAAGCAGTAGCCTCGGCAATGTGAAACCTTGGGCAAAGCGAAAACACTTGAATTCCATGGATGACATCACTGACATAGGTATAAGTGTTTTTATTGGCCAAACTCCGCATTGAAAAAATCCAAATAACCCTAGGTTCCACTGCATGGCCCCTGAGTGTTTACGGCTGGATTGATGTCACACTAAACCAAATCAACTTGGCGAAGCTCAGACCTTCTGTTTTAAGCCAAAGTAATATTTCCTTGGATCCCAAGTACAATCATCTAAGCTTCACTCACAAATTAGACCCAAACCAAGGTGCATCACGATCAACACCTTGGTACAGCATCAAACCATTTCGATTGTGCCACCCTGTAAGTCCAGCTCCAAAATGGTTTTTGACTTAATTTATCAATAAGCTCCCTCTGTTAAACAACAACTCAAACAATAAACCCTTGTAAGTATAGATCAAAGGAAGACTATCTTGCCCCTTAAATTGCCATCTTAAATAGACATATGTTCCATCAACTCACTTTTAAAGTATCCTTGGTTTTAACTGTTGCAACTGAACCAGTAATAGTTCAGTATTCAGATTGGGGAAGGCAACAGTCCAAATAGAAATGACAAGAATATGAATAAGATGTGTTTATTTTAAGAATAATATAGCTGATATAGTATATTTGGGAGCCACAAGTTGCCAGGGGGTGTCATAGTGGTGTGTTCCATGTAGTGTTCTGGCAGGGAATAACTTGAGGTAGAGATCAGCCTGTCAAAATAGTGACACTCCTAATTAGGAGATGATGCCCACAATTTGACATTGCACTCAGATTGGTCATTGCTGAATAATGTCATGGGACAACTCTTTGAGTGCTCTCTGTATACCAGAGATACATTAGTGGACAAGAGGATAATCTTGGTCACAACACCCCCCTTGCCCCCTGCTTGTTGCCGGACACCAGGATCAGAGTTTGTGGAAGATCTGAGAAGGTACACACAAAGAGTTTTTGTGTGAGGATGGCGTGGCAGGGACACAAGTGATCATGATGGAGTCTTTTGGTATTTCTTTAGGCATCTTCAAGTTATTAGGTGTGTTTATTGTAGGTGGCTGCCACTTTGAAGGTTCCAAGGTGTTTGGGTTCAAGTTTCACGGAATTAGGATTAAGGGCATAGACAGGGTCACCCACATCATACCTTGCCTTGAGGTATTTTGTAAGGTCTGAAGGCTTGGGTAAATTATTGTAAACTAAAGCCTTTAAACCAAGAATGTTTATATTTGACAAGTATAAAAAGATAGGCAAGGTTTGCAACAATAACTACACAAAGGCTCCTAAAAGATTATATGAAGTAAATTAGGGACTAAGACAATTTATTAAACCTAAGAAAACAAAATAAAGACCAGTCTTAATGGCTGAAGATTTGGTTAAAAAATCAATCTATAAATCTGGAAAGTGATCAGCACTAGCTGGGGGATTAAAACTGGCAACAATTAAAGTGTGAGTACCACTATAAAAATTGCCTAACTGATGAAATATATAATCAATTGGAATCATGGAACTAAGATGGGAAGATGCAAGAGTTAAAGTTAAGAGAAAAAACAAGCCACAAAACCTAACAAGTACCTTTTTGGGGTGAAAGCCAAACAATCACAACTTAAGTTGAGATTGAATAAAACTCAGGCTTTTTATTAAAGTCTGGTTATTGAGGTGATGAATAGGAAGAAACAACTAACCAAGGGAGATTAGAATGGCTTGGTAGGTAGAAGAGAAACGAACACATGTTTCTGCTTACTTTAACCTTTAAAAGTGAAGTAAAAAGGTAAAGGGAAAGAGGAAAAGTGGCAGATTGCTTGGCAAACTCAAGATTGAGCAAGAGATCAGGCAAGAGGACGGAAAAACAAGATCCAAACTGCTGGTGTAAGCCAAACCAAAAATCAAAATGTAAGCGGATTCAGACTAGTTTAAACTAAAACTAATGTTAGGTCCTAGGTTCAAGAATTGTCCAGGATTAAAGATAACTTTTAAAAAAAATTAAACCATTAAAATAGAGTAATTTGACTGGTAGAGCAAGGGAATGAAGGGGGAAGATGTTGAGTAATAAAATTGATGTGAATTGCCCAAAACTTTGAATAGAAAAAGCAGTGTTGATGATCCTGATGATACTAGCAGCTAAATTGAAGAGGGAGAATCCTGATAGTACCACCCTTAGCTGCTAGTATGAAGATCCTGGTAGGCCTTAAGCAACTGTTGGCAGTGGTCAAGATTTTCTTCAGGTTCCCAAGTAGAGTCCTCAATTTCATAACCTTTTCATAGGATAAGTTATTCAGTGCCAGAGTGGAGGGTGAAATGAGATAGGATTTCCTGTACTTCATATTCCTCAGAACTCTGGAGAAGGAGAGAAGGGGATGGAGCCTTTGTTTGATGACTGGACGGGGATTGTCTTAACTTTAGGAGGAGGGAAAAATGTAATATATTGTGAATGCAGAAATGTCCAGGAAGAGCTAGTCTTAAGGCGGTGCTTCCAGTATTCTCAACAACTTGAAAAGGTCCAATGAAATGAGGGCAGAATTTGCGGGAGGCAGTGATGACTGGAAGATTCTTAGTTGAGAGGAGTACTGAGTTACTAGGCTGAATCTTGTTGCCTGGGGCTCTTTTCTTGTTGTAGTGCTTCTTGTAGTATAGGGTGGCAGACTGGAGATGGGCAACAAGTTGGGCTTTTGTTTCCTTGATTATGGTGGCAAGTTTGGCTGTGGACTGTAAGCAGAAGTAACCCTGCAAGTCAGGGAGGAAGGAAGGAGTGTAGCTGAGTTTTGCTTAGAATGGAGTCATGCCAATAGATCTGTGATATGCTGAGTCGTAGAATTATTGGGCAATGGGGAGAAGTTCAGACCAATTGTCCTGCTTTGTGTTGATGAAACAGCGGAGGTACTGTTCCAAGGTTTGGTTTATTCTTTCAGTTTGGCTGTCAGTCTGCGGGTGATATACAGTGCTGTAGAGAGAGTTTACCCCAAGGGAGGCCATGAGGTCTTGCCAGAATGCAGAGGTGAACTGTGGCCTATGGTTGGAGACTATGTTGCAAGGAACTCCATGATGAGGGAAGATATACTTGACAAATAGCTCAGCAGTTTGTTTGGCAGTGAAAGTTGTGTGGCAAGGGCAGAAGGAGGCTTCCTTAAAGAAGCAGTTGATAATACTAGGATTGTGTTGCAACTTGAAAAAAAGGGTAGCTGGGTGATGTAATCCATAGAGAGACTCTGCCAGGGACCTTCAGGAATTGGGAGGAGGCAGAGGAGGCCAGATGGCTTGGAGGTACAATTTTTGTTTCTAAGGCATACTAGGCAGCTGGCAACATATTCCTTGGTGGTCTTTGCCATCTGTGGCCACCATTAGTGTGACTTTATAAGGGCCAGGGTTCTCTTATAACCTAAGTGTCCGGCAGGGAGGGAGCTGTAAAATCCAATTGTGATTTGTAACTGCAAGTCTTTATTGGGTACCGTAACCAGTTTGCGGAAGAGAAGCAGGTTGTTCTCAAGTGAATACTCTGAGGGGGAAATTGCTTCAAATAACAGGTCCTGGATGATCTTGTTGGAGGCAGGGTCTTCTGCTTGAGCTTTCTGGATTGAATGGGTGTCTGGAAAGTTAAATAGGGTTGAATAGATCTGATTGATGAAGACAGATGCGGGAAGGACTGCTTTGGTGTTGAGGCGTTTGTATTCAGGGTCAGAGTCAGCAGTGGTAGGGTGGCAAGAGAGTAGGTCAGAGAGGACATTGAGGGATACCTTCTTGTAAGTGATGGTGAACAAAAAGTTGGTAAGTTCAATCACCCAGCAGGCATGTTGTTTGGATATGTGACATGCCTGAGTGAAGAACAGCAAGTTCTTGTGGTCTGTGAAAATGCTAACAGGGTTTGAGGTTCCTTCAAGGTAGCGGCGCCAATGCTTGAGAGACTTGATAATTGCAAGCAGTTTTTTGTTGTGAACAGGATAGTTTTTCTCAGCAGGAAGATGCTTCTGGATGTAGTAAGCTACAGGGTGGAGAATACCATCCCCCATGCTGAAGAAGAACATCACTAACAGAGTAGTTGCTGGTGTTGGTCTCCAAGAAGAAGGGTTTGCTGCTATTAGGCATGAATAGGACTGAAGGAGTGGCAAATAGGTGGCAGATATGTTTGAAAAAATATTGTGCTTCAGCAGACCATTTGAACTCAACCTTGGCAGAGGTCAGATTTGTGAGAGGGAGAACAATGCTGCTGAATCTGGGACAAACTTGCAACAATAATTTTCAAGACCAAGAAAGCTATGGAGTTCCTTGCAGTTCTTTGGTACTGGCCACAAGAAGATGGTGTTGAGTTTGCTCGGTGCAATAGCAAATCCTACCTTAGTTACAATATAACAAAGGAATTCCATGCTTGATTGGAAAAAACAACACTTAGAGAGCTTGCAGTAAAAGTGGTATTCTTGGATCCTGGCCATGATCTTCCTCAGATGCTCAATGTAGTTAAAGGTGGACTTAGAATAGATCAGGATATTGTTGAGGTAGACCACCACAAAGTTGTTAAGGAAAGAGAGAAGGGCCTTGTTCATGAGAGCTGGAATGTAGAGGGTGAATTACACAAACTGAAAGACATAAGATTGTATTCTTAGAGACCAAAAGGAGTGCAGAAGGCAGTCTTCCATTTGTGTCCCTTGGCAACATGGATCTGATTGAAGGCTTCACAAAGGTCTACCTTGGAGAAGATTTGGCTGCCTGAGAGGCAGTTTGTGAGGGCTTTGGAGGATGGGATGGGGCAGCAATCCTTGATTGTGACCACATTAAGGGCGCAATAGTCAATACATGGGCGCTTGGAACCATCAGACTTGGCAACAAAGGAGATAGGCTAAGAGCAAGGCAATGTTGAGCAAGTGATGAAACCCTTACTGAGCCCGTTGTTGATGTATTCTAAAAATCAACATGTTGCTGGCATCAGATAACAGTATTATTATACCCCAGGGTGGGTTTGCTCTTTTGATCAAGTTGATCTGAATGTTGTAGGGTCTGTGGGGAGGTAGGTTGCGACATTGCTTGCTGCTGAATAACTCTTTGTAGTTGCTTATGCAGAGAGGAATTCCATTGTCAGAAAGGGCTGTCTCTGATGAAGGAAGAATAGTGCAGGAATTCAACATATTAAAGTTTGAAAGCTGTTGGGTAGCTGTTGTTTCCTTAAGGGATCTAAGGAGCAAGGAATGTCATGTGCAAAGAAATCAACCTTGCGCTCTTGGCATCTGACAATGAGGCCAACCTCCTCACATCAAATCATGCCAAGGTAAACAGGAAAGTTTAGTGAATCTGAGCTGACAAACTGGGAATGGAAAGCGGACTTTCCCAAGCAGAATAGAATGGGCAGCTTTATCTTGAAGGCTATCACAGGTAGATTTTTGGGACCACGGGAATTGTTCTTGGAACCAGGCGTGAGCTTCAGAGCCTTGGCTAATCTAGAGTCAATGTAGTTTACATTAGCACACATATCCAACAAGGCAAATGTCTCAATGTTGGAGGAAGGGCCATTAATCATAATCCAGATGAAGGGGAGAGAAGAATTTCCAGAGGCTTGGATATTATTGATCTGTGTATTGTTGGAAGAGTCAGTGGAATTTGGTGTTGATTTATCCAGTATTGGTTCAATCTCCAGACTTGGGCAAGGGATTTGTCTAGGATCAGGGAAGTTTGCTGCCAAATGGTTGGCTTGTCCACAATAGGAGCACAACTTGTTTAGCCGTCTGCAAAAGGCTTTGGCAGCAGTTAGACAATACCAACCACCCTCCTTTGGTTCATAGGCAGAAGGGGGTTATGTGTTGGACAGGTTTCCAGTAGGGAAGGAGCGCAAGGCAGGTGTCATTCACGTGGTAGGCTGGGTGATGGTCAGAGCTGGTTGTGGCTGAACTGGCTTTGATATGATTCTGAACTTCTTCTCCCACTTAGAGACTGTCTTCATGAGTGGTTCCAACTCTTTTGGGAGGTCATGGTGGATTAAGAAGGCTTTGAGGTCAGGGTTTAAGACAAGCATAAAAAAGTTACAAGACTCAGAATTGGTAGCATTTAATTGGGATTGTATTTTGAAGAAGCGCTTGTTGTAGTTGGTCAGAAAACCTGTTCCTTGATTGCAGTTTGAGAAGCGCGTGTTTGGGATGGCAGTGGACTCCTCTTCAGTTCCTTCCTCAGCAATGTGTTCAAGAAAATCAGATACAAACCAGTCATAGCTTTCAAGGATGGAAGTATCACAAACAGACAACTCACAAAACCAACTGCACATGGAACCCTTGAGTTGCTTTGCAGGGTATATTACCTTTTGAGAGTCTGAGTTGAACTCCAAATGATATTCTAGGAAGTGGGCTTGTGTGAAGACTAATAAATCGAAGGTGCTGTCTGAAGAATTAGATAATTTTTAAATTGAGAAATGTTATTTAATATAACAGTCTGACTATGGTAAGTGGAAATTTTCTCTGTATTATCCCTATCAAGTGGTAACTTATTCTTGAAGAATAAAAGCAAAATAAGATATAACAGGAAAGACAAAGATAAGGCGCAAACTATTGTAACTGTAAATACAAACAAGAGAATGATTGAGAAAGAGAAATTTAATTCTGGCATACCGCCATTTGAAGTTGAGATAATGTAAGGTCTGAAGATTTGGGGTAAGTTATTGTAAACTGAAGCCTTTAAACCAAGAAAACTTTATATTTGTCAAGTATAAAAGGTAGGCAAGATTTGCAACAATAACTGCACAAAGGCTCCTAAAAGCTTATATGAAGTGAAGTAGGGAATAAGGCAATCTATTAAACCTAAAAAAACAAAATAAAGACCAGTCTTAATGACTGAAGATTTGGTTAAAAAATCAATCTCTAAATCTGGGAAGTGATCAGCACTAGCTGGGGGATTAAAACTGGCAACAATTAAGTGTGATTACCACTATGAAAATTGCCTAACTGATGAAATACATAATCAATTGGAATCAAGGAACTAAGATAGAAAGATGCAAGAGTTAAAGTTAAGAGAAAACACAAGCCACAAAGCCTAACAAGTACCTTTTTGGGGTGCAAGTCAAACAATCTTAACTTAAGTTGAGATTGGATAAAAATCAGGATTTTTATTCAAGTCTGATTATTGAGGTGATGAATAGGAAGAAACAACTAACCAAGGGTGATTAGAATGGCTTGGTAGGTAGAAGAGACACAAACACATGTTTATGCTTACTTTAACCTTTAAAATTTAAGTAACAAGGTCAAGGGAAAGAGGGGAAGCAGTGAATTTCTTGGCAAGCTCAAGATTGAGCGAGAGAGCAGGTGAGAGAATGTAAAAACAAGATCCAAACTGCTGGCGTAAGTCAAAGCAAAAATCAAAATGTAAGCAGGTTCAGACTAGTTTAAACTAAAACTAACGTTAGGTCCTGGGTTCAAGAACTGTCTAGGATTAAAGGTAACTTTGAGAACAAAATTAAACCATTAAAATAGATAAATTTGACATGTGGAGCAAGGGAATGAAAGGGGAAGATGTTAAGTAATAAAATTGATGTGAATTACCCAAGACTGTGAATGGAAAAAGTGGTGTTGATGATCCTGATGATACTAGCAGCTAAATTGAAGAGGGAGAATCCTGACATGTTTGGTTGCCCTCTTGATCTGTTCCTGCTCCATGTCACAAGCTTTGGCTCACCATTAGGTCAAAAAGAGGGTAGTTGTGAGATGGGGTTTCCCAGGAACAGTGGTTCATAGTGTCAAGGGTCTGGATGTACAAGTATTCTGGTTATTGCCATCACACCTAACATCTAGTCATTGCCCAATTTGGTGCCTTTCCAATATACCATTCAACATACCAGAAATGGCAACAAACCATTATCATATGACTGTCCAGGTATCCAGCAACTCAAACCCATCCAACACATGACCAGCCCCTGGGTTTAATCTAACTAAAATCCCCACCCACCTTTGCCCACGTACTTAACCAGGCCACATCCCAGGATACCTGAAAGACATACTTCTGCGCCCACAACATCAATGAAGATACTCCTAGTGGATGAACTGTATTAAAAGGTCTGGTCATGCCCAAAGCATGTGCCAAGATAATTCAATACAGTTGCTCTCTACAACCACAAAAAACACACAGCCGTCTATTGCAGGCAAAGCCACAAACACCAAGTACATTGATATCAACAAGTTCTTTGGTAAAAACAAAGAAAACATCATCAACTGGCTAGACTGCTCAGCTGCAAAACTCCGCGCCAGCCGCATCCCCCACAAAAAATTGGTCCAAGAGAACAGCAAGCGCCTATACAAGGCCGCAGCTAACTGGTTTGCCACCTGGGTTGGCTCAAAAACTGACAACCAGCTTGACAACTGGGAGGAGTTCAAAGCCAACATCACCCACAATTTCTGCGTCACAGAATCTCTCCAAGACATTGCAATACAGCTCAGCAATCTTCCTCAGAAGACCACTATCACAGCTTACACCAATGAATTCAAGGAAATACACTGTAAAATTCAAAACCCAGCACAAGCTGACAACATACACACTAGAGCCTCATTCATCAACAGAATGGAACCCTCTGTTGCTGCCCTCATCCACCCAGAGGCTAACACCTCTATGCCTGTGCTCATTGCTGAAGCCAAGCACGCTGAAAAACGCGCCAACATGGAATATGCTGCATGCAACAGCAACCACTCCTCAAACGGCAATGGCAGAGAAAACTCCAATGGCAATAAATGCCAAAATATCAATCATAGCAACGGCAACTCTTATCCTAATAATGACAATTGCAGCCAAAGCGCAAACTGCTCCTGTCAAAAGAAAGAGGACACCACTGAAGTAAACAATGCTGAAATAGCAACACACTATGAATCTGACCCCACATTCTCTGACCTCAAAAGTCTCAAAACAGAGGAACAGGGAAAAGAGGAAGGGGAACAGGATTAAGTGCCCCTGTCTCCCCCCAACTTGACAAGAAACTGTACCAAGGCACAAACTTTGCTGCTCACATCCCACCTGTCCCGCAATCCTCCATTTTTATGAACATAAAAATTAAAGATCACTCACAAATTCTTATCTATCCATGCACTTACAAATCACATACACATAAAAATTTATTTGACTCTGGTGCACAACACTATGGTTAGCAAACCTTTTGTAACCAAGTACAAAATACCAGTTGTCAAATCCAACTTCAAATACGCCAGAATGGCAGATAAATCAAAGGTTCTACTCAAAGGCAAAACAACTCCCTTCAGAATTGACCTCCAAGGCATACAAACATCCATCAAAGGACTTGTCATGAACAACATAATCTACAAAATTGTAGCAGGCATGGACTGGTTCACCCAAGTGAACCCCAGCATATGTTGGAAAACAAAAACCATGACCATCAAACACAAAGGAGTCAATTTTAACATTCTCAAAGAACCCAACGACCTCATTCTAAGAGACACAGTATTTGTTCAAGTCATAAATCAATATGACTCTGAATATCTAACCAAAGACAGTACCCTCCACATAATGAGGTACTACAAATTTAATAATATAAAAACACAAAATATTCAATGCCCAGAACTTGCGGCATCCCTAAATGAATACACTCATGTATTCAAGGAAGAACTCACAGAGTTACCCCCCAAACAAGAGGTCAAACATGGCATCAACTTATGCAAAGCCATGCCCAAACCTGCAACCCTCTACAGATTCTCTTCCATGGAGACCCAAACACTTAAAGCCCACATTGAGGACAATCTAGCCAAAGGATTCATTTGTCCGTCTGAATCCCCATGGGGCCAGCGGTTTTCTTTGTAAAGAAGAAAGAAGGATCTCTTTGCCTAGTTACTGACTATAGAGCACTAAACGCAAGTACAGTAAAAAATAAATACCCACTTCCCCTCATAGAAAACCTATTTTCAATGCTCTCCAGAGCAAAAAATTTCTCAAAAATTGACCTCATATCTGGTTATAACCAAGTTGAAGTTAAAAAGAAAGATATACCAAAGACCATTTTTTGCATGCAATTTGGGTCATTTGAATGTAAAGTAATGAATTTTGGGATGACAAACGCCCCAGCAACATTTGTCACCATGATGAACCAAGCGCTAAAAAGACTCCCAAACACATTATGTTACCTCAACAACATCATCATATTTTCAAAAACAAAAGAGGAACACCTCACACATGTTTGCAAGACACTCAATTGACTCGCAAAGCACAAACTATACGCTAAACCTAGTAAGTGCCAATTTATGGAAAATGAACTCCTGTTCTTGGGCCACATTGTCTCTGATGGTGGCATCAAAGCAGATCCAGAAAAAGTAAAGCCATAAATAACATGCAACACCCCACCTCTGTGAAACAAGTAAGATGCTTTCTCAGTATGGTAGCTTACCTAAGGAAATACATCAAAGACTGCGGAAAGCTCACCACACCAATCAATGACCTAACCAAAGGTAATGCAAAAAAGAAATTTATCTGTACTCCAGAATGCAACAAGAATGTCCAACTATTAAAACAAGATTTGATTGAAGCACCAATCTTGCAATACCCTAATAACAACAGGTGCTACAAGCTTGAGTCAGACACTAGTGACACTGCCATTGGCGCAGTCCTGCGCATCTGCCAGCCAGGGCAGAAAGACTTCCTGCCAGTATATTATGAAAGCAGAAAACTAACCAACACTGAGCAGAGATATCCAATGCACAATAAGGAATTGCTAGCAATATATCACACATGCAAGAAATGGAGATGTTATCTCAAAGGACACTTAAACGTCCAAGTGCTAACTGACCACAAATCCTTAATCTATTTCAAAACTCAGAACACACTTGCACGGCGGCAAGCCATATGGATGTCCTTGCTGGAACAGCTTAACCTGGACATCCAATACAAAAAGGGGGCAGAGCTGGTCACGGCTAATGCTCTCTCTAGGCTATGCCAGTCAAAAGAGGATCACCCTGACCATCTGGACCCTGACTGTCCCAACCTATACAACACTGAGTATAAGACAAAAGGAAAGGATCCCTCCACACACCAACTAACCCATGGTACACTAGTAAGGAATGGAAAACATTTCCACATATAAAATAGCATGGTATACCAAATCATCAAGGATAAACACATTCCATACATTCCACTTGCACAAAGGGTTGACACTATTTAAGACACCACTGTCTGCTAGGACACACAAAGGCTAAAAACCTATATCTCATATTAAAAGAGATAGTATGGTGGCCCAACCTGAAGCAAGAGATAATTGATGTTCTAAAGAAGTGCACAGTGTGTGAAAAATACACAGCACCAAGGCGCCACAGCCAACAGTCAACCAAGTACCTGACCCCAAACCATTTAAGGTTTGGGGACTGGACGTAGTGGGACCCTTCCCGGAAACCAAAACAAATCAACATTTCCTAATTGTAGCCATCAACTTTGCCACACATTGGCCCATTTTCTGGGCAACAAAAGATCACAAGGCAGAAAAAATAAATTGATTCATCAATAAAGCAATCATAGCAGACTACAGCACTCCAGACTACATCATAACAGATGGAGCAAAAGAGCTAACAGGCCACATAGTAAACAACAATCTAAAAACAAAGAACATCAAACACTCCACAACCTCGCCCTATAGGCCACAGGCCAACAGCAGAGTTAAACGCCTGAATGGCAGCCTTATCAGAACCCTGGAGAAAATAATGGATGGCAAAGTCAAAGACACATGGCCACTCTATGTGAAACATGCATTACTAGTATCCCGGGTTTGTATCAATCAAGGGACAGGCTACTCACCGTTTGAACTAACATACAGGTACAAGTCAGAAATAGTCACCCACAATAATCAACTGTATGTGAAGATCCCCCCCAGGGAAACCTCCAACAGTAGAACAGAAACCAGCTCTACAACACATACACCTCAAAGCCAAACTGGCAGAAACAAAGAGACTCAAAACCCAAAAGGTAACCTCAACAGAGGACCCACTCCCCATCAACTCCCCTGTCTGGGTCCTAGCTGGGAACAGAAAGAAGCTAGACTCAGTACACAGAGGACCAGGAAGAATCATCAGATACCAACCAGACAGGAACACCTACCTGGTTAAGTTCCAGGGGGCCAAAGAGCCCATAACCAAAAAGTATCACAGATATTGCCTCTGCCCTAGAAAAGTGAATCACTCAACCCAGTTGGTGCCCACTAGTAAACAACTCCAGGAACATCAGGCAGCAGCTGTCAAGCCAAAGCCCCCTCCTGATGTACCCAAGTAACCCCTTAAGGGAGGGGGTGTGTTGAGGGTCTGGATGTACAAGTATTCTGGCTATTGCCATCACACCTAACATCCAGTCATTGCCCGATTTGGTGCCTTTCTAATATACCATTCAACATACAGGAAATGGCAACAAACCAATATCACATGACTGTCCAGGTATCCAACTTGAACCCATCCAGCACATGACCAGCCCCTGGGTTTGATCCAACTAAAATCTCTGCCACAGCTAAATCTATATAAGTCTAAAGTATTATCCAATAAAATATACTTCTTCTCTTCCTAATTCTATATTCAAAGCTTCCCCAAAAGGCGCTCCTTATCAATAGTCTCCCCTCATCTACCCCAGTCAATCCATTGGGAGCGCCTAATTTCAGGGTGCTAGGACTGAAGCCTGTACCACAATTAATTCTGTCTCTCAGTATGAGCAGGGTGGTGGGAAGGTGCTCTGTCCAGGCAGTGTTTAGATGCTCCTGGGAGAGTTCAATGATTAGTTGCATGTCAAGTTGTGCTTTATTATTTGTCATAATAAAGAACTTGGATGAAAGCCTTAAATACATAAGACTTGTGGTTCAGGGTTTAAGCCTGTTTGATCTGGATATGATTAATATATATTCCTAGTGAATGGAAGATAAGCGCCAAAGATTCAATGTCAAAAATAATGAACAAAATGGAATTTATTTTATTGGAAGAAAGTACATTCAAATTTATATCCAAAGGTTTGATCCTAATAGCATAAGTGGAGGTATCTCAAGTGGCAAGAGGCAGGTAGGGATCTGGAAGGCTCAGTTTCTGATGTCAACCCATATTTGGGTAAAGAGAACTCAGCAAGTTGAAAGCAAAAGCTAAGGCTTTTGCATGAGTCATTCTGCAAACCACTATTCAATGGCCAATCACAATCCCTAATGAATTCAAATTCACAACAGATCACGCCTCAAATTGGACTCAGGTGGATGATAGGCGTGTAGGAACTTGGTGTGGAAGCAAGCAAAAGGACAGCCAGAGGAATTCATGTTCACAGTATACTTGGGACCCCTCTTAAATATCACAGTCAGAGGGCCAACCCAAAGGGAGTCAAGTTTGTGAGCTTAATTGTCTGCTTTATACTGGTGGTATAGGACCTGATCTCCAATGTTGTACTCAGGGATGAGGGAGCAAGATGCGTTGGAAGGTGATAATTTCAAGGTCTTTGTCTTGTAGGCGGAGGTATAGGCAGTCACCTGGATATCTATGACCTTATTAAATAGGTCTTTAACTTGGTGTTAAGAATCAAGTGTATTGTCTATCTCAACCAATGTGTGTCCTAAGGTTGAAATGGTAGTAGTATCTTGTACATATAACCTTGCAAAGGGGGAGAATCCAGTTGTGCGGTGCTTACTCAAATGGTAGATAAAGAGGGAAGCAGGCAGGTATAATTCCCATTTAAAAGCATCCAAATGGGTTAACTTGAGCATGATAGAGACTAGAGTGAAATTTGTGCTGTAAGGAATGCTCTTTCAGACCCTACTGACAAGAATTTACCTCTTGGGACATCAGCAGAAATAACCCCTTCTCTGGGGTTAATTGGGTCTCCTAAAATGATTGGGTTAGTTAGTAGCTACTGTTCTATTTTACCTGAAATTGATGGGTTCAATACAGCCCTGGACAAAGGAAATTCAACACCGGGTTTCCAACCCAGGTCTCCTGCTGTTTGTGTTGACTTTTGAATTGATAAAAACGTTAGTTTAGTTAAACACAAATTGTTGCTTTCAATTAACTAATCCAGCCAATCAGCTATTGCGGCGGTTGTTTTGCTAGATGCTCTTAAGCATTCCAATGACGTTTACAACAGTTTCAACTTTGAATTAGTCACAAATTGCCCGTTGCCCGCTGTTTCTGCTGTTAGTCCCTGTTCTCCTTCCCCAGTTTTAACTGGGGAATAGTTGCTCATCTTCTGCTTCTGCCTTTTCCTGTGGGTTGTTAATTTAAATCAAATATTGTTTCAAACCACCTTGAGGTCAGTATAATGACTCCATTAAGACAAATAATCCTAGTTTTAATACCAAACTCCCCAGGATCTCCAAATTCCCCCAAATATCTTCAACTTCTTCTATATGAGTTTGATCTCCTTTATGTTTCCTCCAGTTTATCATTTTGCTACCATGCTATATAAGGATGGTAAGCTATGATCTATTACTTGTTCAATCAATAAAGTCAATTTCCTTACCTACTTGATTTATTCTTTTGCCTGCTCTTCAGTCCTGAAATCAAACACCATGATGCTACCCAAGTCATCCCAATGGGGACCATTTGGGTATAAATGGTTGGTTTGGTTGCTTGTTGTCCAGTCCCTTACTGAAAGCATATATTTTGGAACCAGAGCAGATTTTGGTTTATCTCCTCTCAATTACCTGGACATGTTGTGGCGCCAAGTGGTACCAGGCGTATGGAACACCACCACTTCATTGTCACAGAATCCCCCCATTACAGAGGAACCACAGGTCATGGGGGACAGTCTGCCCACTCCTTCCTTATTTCATCCTTTGGCTTCTTTTTTCCTTCTAAGTTATCTTGGAGCTTACTTCATGTTGGGAAGATTCAATCCCCTTTTGGGTTGATACGTCTTATTGGAGAATTGTTCCATACAAGGATGGTCTCCATTCCAATTGGTTCTCTAATCACAGGGTTGAATCCATCTACGGCCATACACCTTTTGGGTGGTATGTTTCCAAGCAGATGAGTTCCTGACATGTGCGCTCTGATGTACCATTTGTGGAGGGGTTATAAGGAGCAGCAAAGGACTGGTGGGTACCCATGACCTCCACTATCAAAGTAATCAGGCAAGCATTGAAATTAGTGCCATTGTCAGAAAGGAGCACTTGGGGGCAGCCATGACAATAAAGCACGTCCTGGAGGAGGAAAGTGGCAGTTGTCTTAGCAGTAATATATTTGGTTACCCTGGCATCCACTTATTTACTGAAATAATTCACTGCAATAAGGATGAACCAACATCCATAGCAGGAGAAAAGAAGGGGACCTACCACGTCCACACTGACAGTGTGGAAAGCGTTTTTAGGTAGTACCAACTTGAACTTGTGTTGGGAGGGACAAGGAGGCTGTAGCTGACAGTTGTGACAAGAGGCCAGTACATCAGGAATCAATATTCTCATGTTTTCTCAATAGTAGTGCTTTTTCAACCAGTCATGAGTCTTGGATATCACTTCATGGCCAGCATCCAGATGAGCTTGAAGTACCACTGACACTTGCAAGCTAGGGAAAACATACAGCAGATAAAGATACCCAAACTTTTTGAATAGTTGGTTGTCTTTGATCACTGTGTCTGCTGATAACTTTGTTAAAGCTAGGCGCGTTTCTCCAGCCTCTGACTCCTAAGCCATAGGGTAATCAATGAGCTCATACAATTAGTCTTCTTTGGCAGAATATAAAGCTCAGATGGGTATTTGAGATAGGCCATCTGCGCTCTGGTGTTGAACTCCAGGGAGATGAATCACAGTGAAGTCATAGCCTTACAGCGGCAGGGCCCAGCACGCAAGTTGCCTTTATGACTCTTTTAGTTATTGCAGCCAACAAAGAGAGGATTGGTCTGTGACTACAGTGAAGTGCATTTCATATACAGTAGTTTTAAAAGCTATGGTAATAACTGAAAATACCTCAGAATTAAACAAAATGATTTCAGATTTGAACAAAATCCAAGTCGCGCAAGATTCAGGATTCAATTAATTTATAAAATTTCAGTTAATAAATGAACTGTCAAACAAAAAAAGAAATTTCACCATCCCATTATACAAAATTATATCAAACATTGAGCAGTGTAGCTCAAACCACAAACAAAATGAACTGTCACAACAAGTGAAATGGATAGATGCTGTTCTGGAGTATATTATAATCCAATCAGGATTTATATGAGGCACTGACAGAAGGACTAAAGTGAAACAAAACTTGAGTAATCTAGAAGCAAGATTCTACAAGCACAAAACAAAATGAATTAACACAAGATGTGTAGTATAAACAGCCTAAAATAGAAGAACAACAATTTAACAGCCAATCAACAACTATCCAATTTAGGAACAGAGGCATTTTATCCATTTTCATGGCTCCAGATTTGTATGGAATGGTTTTGAGAACCTTCCAAATATGGAATTGAGATTAAAATAAAAATAAATCATTAAAATTTAAAATTTCTACTTTTAGTGATTTTATCTTAGGTTTTTTACAATGGTTTTTACAAGCAATATCTTTGATAGCGCCAGAAGCCAAGCCAGCAGCAGCCAAGCCAGCTTCAATGGAGGCAAGGCTCAGAACGTGGAGGCACCTGTCTACACCCAAGCCTTTGAGGTGGGTAACATGGAAGCTGACCTGTACCTGACCACTGACCCCTATGGCTTTGACTTGTTTAGTAGTCACATAGTGTTTAGCTCTGCCCCTGCTCCCGTACCCACCCCTGCACAAGCTGCCCATCAACCAATCAATCAATCAGGATGGAAACCTTGATTTGGAACAACTTGCTGCCACCAGCCAACCTACCCCCTACAGCCATTCAGGCTTCAGCTCCCCTGGCCCAGTGCCCCAAGCAACAAATCATCACTGCCCAAATTCTTCAGGAAATTGTGGCACTGGACCTGCAGGGTCTATCCTGGGAACAGATTGCCGCCCAGTTGCAATTTACCCAAGCTACTGTCATGCAGGAATTCAACAACCTGATGAACAGGGGGGATCTGATTAGGACATCCAAGAATCCCAAGACGGCCCCTGAGTCACAAATATCTGAGGCATACCCAATCATGCTTGACCTCCTCCAGTGGGATCCCAAGCTTCCCTTGACCCAGGTCCAGAAGCAACTTGCACATCATGGCATTTTGGTGTCTGAGCGCATGGTGCAGCTCTGGATGTATGGGAAGGTGGCTTCCATACAGATTCTTACCAATTTTTCTGGCAACCAATGGGATGGCGCTGAGGATTCCCTGTATGACACTGCCATTGAATCAACCCTGGTCCAATGCCTAACTAGTCTAACTTATGATGTCATGTTCATCTCCTATTACAAGCTATCAATAGCTTTTGATGATTTTGGCAAGCAAGGAAAAGCTGCTGCCAAGAATAGAAGGAAGAAGGTCAAGAAGGGAACATTCATTGGTGCATTTCTGGCTGTTTCAGCCAAGGGTTTTGTCTACTATTGGAAAAACCCAGATTTACTTGATGGCTAATTATGCAGCCACATTCTTGGTGGATTACTTGACTCCTGGGATGGCTCAAATTCCAAGTACCAGGTTGTCTTGAGCCACCAGATGGAGGGTAGCTCCACTGCCCTTGAGGTCATCCAGGGACGCGGGCATCAGGCCTCAGTCTACCCTGCTGGCCATGCAGACATCCATCTGGCTGATGTTGTCTTCTTCAACATGGGATCCACATTACAGGAGGGCTGCCCTCAGGCTTTCAACAACCTCTATCTTGGGGTCCTTGACCACAATTTTCTCTTTGGCCGCCAGATGGTAGCTGACTTGTTTGCGCAAATGGTTTTCCATATGAACATGGGCAATCAATTATGTAAGGATAAGCGCCTTCCACCTCAGGCCACTGCCACCTACCAGCCCATCCAGCCAATGACCAATGACCAATGAGGAATACAACAAGCGTTATATGGCAGCAATCACGCAAGATCCTCCTACCTCCACTCCCACCACCAACACCCCTCACCCACAAGCCCAACACACCCAATCCCAGACCCCCCAGACCAGCAAAACCTCTACGTCTTCCTTTCTGCACTATTCTGCCTCCTAGGAATCACTCTCCCCCACCCCAATAAACTCCTGTCACCAAAATTTTTCTATTTATATCATCTTTTTTTGAATTTCAATTGTTCATGTTCTCTTTTTTTATAGTTGGTTTTATTATTTATGTTCAGCTTATTTCTATAAAATCATATATTTACTATGTCATGCATCTAGATCCAGAACACAGTTATTTTTAGTACTTAAACACGCCCCCTGTGAAAATATTAACAACAATTTGGTGATCAGCTAAATTTGAATTAGAAAATTATAGTGTTAACTGTTTTTAGATAAAGTTGTTACTGATCCAAATTCAAAACCTTAATGATAAACTTTAAGCCAATCAGAAGCCAAGTGATAAAGATAATGTTGTGACATAAAGGGTCATTCAATAATTCTTTGGTGCATGTGCACTAATCAATATGATTGGCTGGATGTTTTGTCATTGTACGCCATTGCTGTTGTGGCAAGTTGTTGATGGACTAGTGCCCAATCAGCTGCTGGGTTAGCACTAGTCCATCAACAACTTGTCACAGCAGCAATGGCGTACAATGACAAAACATCCAGCCAATCATATTAATTAGTGCACATTCACCAAAGAGTTATTGAATGTCCCTTTATGTCACAACAATCATTTTATCACTTGGCTCCTGATTGGCTTAAAGTTTATCATTAAGGTTTTGAATTTGGATCAGTAACAACTTTATCTAAAAACAGTTAACACTATAATTTTCTAATTCAAATTTAGCTGATCACCAAATTGTTGTTAATATTTTCACAAGGGGCTATGTCAAGCGCCAAAAATAATATGGTAATCAAGGAAACAATGCCAACACAAAGCAAACAACACATATTGAGATGAGCGTAAAACATATACAAAATGGGTAAAAAGATGGGATAATGTAGTGGATGGGAAAACAAAAAGGAATAAACAAAGGGGCAACAGTATCAAAATAATACAGAATTTAATGGGGCAAAAGCTATAAAAGCATATGAAAAGGTTAGTAAAAAAATCAAATGAGAGAACTTGAAAAACTACTCAAAGACCTCAACTTGGCAATTTCCAAAATCAAAGACATCAACTGCAAGGTCAAAGCCAAAGTTAAGTCTGCTGTCCTCACTGGGGACAAAATTGACAAGGTGTCCGCAAAGGCACTGATGACAAAAATGCCAGAAACCCCAGAGAAGACCATCAAGCATCTTTTCAACATCCAGAAGGCAGTGGTTGAGGGCCTCTAGTTTAAGATGTACAATCTTTCTGCGCCGTCTGTTTGGGTTGACAACTCGGAGATGTATGAAGATCTCAAACCCGCCAAGCGTGCCAGGGCAGAGGATACTGAATTTCCAGCGCAATTGCTTGCGCCAAGAATGGCAAAGCCGGCTGAAGCCTCTGGCAAGGAAGAAACACAAGAAGGTAGCCTAAAAAACAAAAATAATAATTTTTCAAAATACTTACCTTTTTTTCTTAGAAAACGTAGACAGCAAACTCTGCCAAGTCCTGGTCCCCTTTGTCCTGGCCATCTTTTATGCCAACTATGCCACTCATGTGGCCAAGCAGTTGTATCTGTCCCCCCTGTTGTGCAGGAGCTGGAGGACTGCATCCAAAGGCCCTTTCCTATGTCCAGGGAGGCATTGGCTGGGCTGACGCATGGCAAGGGGGCATCCAAGTGGGCAGAACTGCCTACAAGGATGCCCAACTGGTCCACCTGGACCTGGTATCCCTCAGTGGAGTTTACTGGGTAAACTCCATTGAGCTTGTTTGGGACGTCCTGGCAACGCTCTTATTCATAATGTACCAGAGATGGGCCAGGCCCATGTGGCTGCTTGCTTCTGCTACCCCTTGGAGCGCACAATTTCTTACCTGCTGGACAACTTTGGGCGCGTGGTGGGCAAATTGGCTGTTGCAGACGCAACAGCTGTCAAGAAGACAAAAATCCTCCTTGCCAACTTTAGGTTGGCCTGGAGTGCCAACAAGACGGGGCTCCCTGCAGCCATGGAGCTAACATTTGCAAAGACCAGGCACAACAAGAAGATCAGCGCAGTCTATAATAAACTGTGTGACTTCACAGAAGCCTTTGCTGGGCAAAAGCTTCACTTGGTGGTTTACCTTGGGTATCTTTTCTTTCTTGGGATGAGCGCCAGCGTAGAGGATCTAGACGGGGTCCTTCTGGGAATTGACAAGGCCTGGCTCACACTTGACAGGAAGAAGGTCCCCCTGGGTATGACTCAGTGGACCATGTGATACAAGACACCCTGGTCCTGGCAGGGATTTAGGGGTTTGCAGTCCCGCCCAAAAAGCTGCTCCTCTATTTGCATCTAACCCTACTCCCCTTCACCAGCAGGTGGGAGTTTTTTAATAAGGACTTATCCACCGTCCACGGTGTGGCAGTGGAGGTTGTGCGCCACCTTCATTGCAGGATGGGTACATACTAAAGAACTCACTACAGGTGTTTGCAATGAATTCTCTCTTCTAATAAATTTTATTACAATTCATATTATTTTTATTATAATAAAATTTTCTAATTTTTATTTCAGTAAACCAGTTTTGCAAAATATATTGCGGAAACAGGTTTTATAAAAGCATAAAATAATACGTTAATAAAATAAATTCCAACTTGTACATTTTACGTTTAATTTTTATAAAACTATTTTATATTTATTTGACAAAAGTGGTATAATTCTATTTGCGTAATCCAGTATCAAGCGTTTGGGATTACCTCAGATGGCGTAATAAAATAATATATAATATAATAAAATAAATAAATTACTTACATCTATTGATGGTCCTTCTGAATGGGATTGCAGATGTGGAAACATCTAAGTATAAAATGATAATTAATAATGTCAAAACCGCAGGCTTGACCTGCCAGCAAGGTTCCAACCAAGCAGGTTTGTGACCTGCAATCTGATTATCCGGTCACTTGAAGCCAGACTAGGAAGTCAACTCAAATTACCAGATACAACAACATGAACAGATGATGATCCTCTACAGTGGATACCTCGTTTTGGCGCTTGACTCAATATCAGGATCAAGCCACCCCCTCTTCCATCCAACTGTGTGATCACTAATCATGTTCCTGTTATCCATTGATTCACATGAACTATATAATTACTATCTCCCAATAAAGATTATTATCTATCTTCTAAATATTTTTCCTGTGTAGCTCTGCTAAAACAGCACAGTTACAACATTGGTAGCACAGGTAGGCTCTCCATCCTACCTTATCTTAAAAAATCCGCCTGTTGCCCGCACACGCCGCGGCCAACAAATCCTTAATAGAATTATGTCTGGCCTCCTGCCCAACTGGACTCTGTACACTCCTGGTACCGCGATACCCAATGGTTTTGTCCTATACCAAAACACGGTGATCCCACTACCTGTCTTCAACGCCATGTCTGCACAAGGTTTCTTCCAAGCTCCGCCAGCAATGCCGCAACCAGCCAACAAAACCACCATGCCCGCCTATGTAGCCTAAAGACTATGAAGCGGCACCTTGGAACCTTTTGCCAGGCCAACAACAGCAACACCGCCGCATGGATCCAGTCTGCCCAGAGCAAGCTAGCTCAGATGGAGTGCCCACAGAAATTTTGGATTACAGAAATCTTCATCTGCCTGACCCACAACGCTGGCACCTGGTGTGACAAGTGGCACAAAGAACACACTGACAAGAACTGGGATACCTTTAAGCAAGACTTCCTGGCAAGATTCATGCTAAAAGACACAGTGCTCATGATCATTTGCAAAGTAAAGAACCTGACCCAGAAAGGCACTGTAAAAGAAATCACCTGCACCTACAAGGAACTCTGCCTTTGTGCACCATCCAATATGGCCTTTGATACCCCAGCCACACACCTCATGTACTACAACGCTCTCAAGTTGCACGTGATGAGACATGTAAACCTGGATCAGGTGACCAACCTGCAAAGCCTGTACTGTAAAGTGGAAAAAGCAGAATAGACATCCAACGCTCTGCACAAGGCACAAACTGGGAAACAAGAAAGACCCAAGGATTCCCATCTAAGAAGGCCCTCCTCTCAACCACCTCCTGGAGGCAACGGGAGCAATGCCAACCACAAGCCCACGGGTTCTAACAGACATGGAAATGGAAACAATGGCCAGTCAAACTGTACTCATTTCCGCGTCACTGCCACGCAGGGCAACCAAGATGAGGGAAAAGCCCGGGAGAGCACTAAGCAAGCCAAGCTCTCCCCACGCAACTCCTGACTTTCCCAACAATGAATACCAACCCAAGGACGTGGACCAATGCCCAATGATCCAGGTGCCCTAGGAAGATCCAGTACTGTACACCATTGTCAGACATCCCAATAAATTGATGTCCTATCCTTTCCACTTTTGTGGTTACACAGGCTCAGCACTCCTGGAATCAGGTGCAGACCAAACCTTAGTCAACAGTAGCTTTGTGGATAAGTTCAAGCTGGCCACTAATCCTTTGCGGATTAAAAATGTGGTCCTGGCTAATGAACACCACATTGCCGTGACAAGGGAAACTGCCCTCTTCTCTGTCATGCTTGAGAACCTTCACTCCACCATCCCAGGTCCTGTCATTGACTTTCCTAAGTTTGACATTGTACTGGGACTAGACTGGTTACAAAAGAACAATCCTCATGTAGACTGGGCAACCTCAGTGTTGACCATCAAACGTGAAGGTGTCAACCACCAAATCTACCCTGACTCTGTGGACCAACTGCTCCGCAACCACATCTTTGTGCGCATCACAGAGACCCAGGACAAGAAGAAAGATTTAAAGTCAATTGACTGGGACTCCTGCCAGTACAAGATCATACACTTCAAATACCACCAGGATACCTCCACGCCTCAGGACTTCAGCATTGTGGCCCACCATCCAGAAATCTTTAAGGAAGCGTTACCTGGGCTGCCCATGAGAAGCATATTCAGCACTCTATCCAACTCAAGGGGGCTGTACCCAAGGAGCGCCCTATCTACAGGCTGACCCCAAATGAGGACAATGCCTTATGCGCCTACCTCAAGGAGGCATTGGAAAAAGAACTTATCCGCCCCTCACAGTCTCCCTTTGGGGCCACTGTATTCTTTGTGGCTAAGAAGGACGGTACCCTACGCCTGGTCACAGACTACTGTGCCTTAAACAAAGTTATCATCAAGAATTTTTATCCACTGCCACTAATTGACAATCTCTTTGATGCTTTAGGAGGAGCCACAGTCTTCTCCAAGATTAATCTAACTGCAGCCTACAATCAGATTTGTATCAAGGAGGAAGACATTCCCAAAACAGCCTTCTGCACTAAATACGGCTCCTACAAATGTGTGGTGCTCAACTTTGGCATGACCAATGCCCAGTCCAACTTTGTAACCTTCATGAATAAAGTGTTTGCACTCCATATAAGCAAATACGTCATAGTGTACCTAGATAACATTATCGTCTACAGCCCCTTGGCGGAACAGCACCACAAAGATCTGGAAGCAGTCTTTGCGACCTTGGCACAACACAAACTGTTGGCTAAGCCCTCCAAGTGCCAGTTCTTCCCTGAGCAACTACCCTTCCTGGGGCATATAGTCTCAAAGGATGGCATCAAGCCCAAAAGTCAAAAGATACAGGCCATCTGCAAGATGCCATCACCCAAGGATAAGTTGGAACTCCACACCTTTTTGGGAATGGGAGCCTATGTACGCTGCTTCATACCTGACTGTGGCGTTTTGACTGTCCCCTTATCTGCCATAACAGGTGCCAAGTCCAAGTTTGTGTGGACCCCCCAATGTGACCTCTGTTTTAGACGCCTCAAAGAGAAGCTCACAACAGCTCCCATCCCGCAATACCCCAAACATGATGGGGAATACCAGATGGAAACCGACACCTCAGATGCATCCATTGGGGGAGTACTACAAATTAAAAATAGTGACAGCAACTTCCTGCCCATAGCATACAAATTGCAGAAGTTGACAGATGGCAAGTGTTGATACCCTATCCACAACAAGGAACTGCTGACTATTGTGCACTACCTAGTCAAATGATGTTGCTACCTAGAAAGCCAGGAATAATTCACAGCATTAACCAATCTCAAGTCACTCATCTATTTCAAGACTCAAGCAAATCTGTCACGCCGCCAAGCGCGGTGGATGGAACTATTGGAGAGATTTAACATGCTCATTCAGTACAAGCCTGGGGCCGAGCTTGCCATGGCAGACGCCCTGTCCCGTCTGTATGTCTGTGCTTCAAGAGGAGAGAATGGGCTCAACCCAGAATGGCCTCTCCTGGTGTTACAAACAAAAGACAAAGGGTTCCCCCCTGGCATCACCAACATAACCAAAGAAACAGTCATCAAGAATGAGCATCTCTTTGCTGACGTATATGGGACTCTTCATAGAAAAATGACTGCCGGCACAACCATTCCCTACATCCCCACACATCAGCAAGCCGGTACTATCCTTTGCTATCACAGAGACCTTGGACATACCAAGAGCAGAAACCTATATGAGTTCCTAAAACATAAAGCCTGGTGGCCAACCTTATACTGCAATGTCCAGGAAGTTCTAGACCAATGTGAGGTGTGCAAAAAGTTTGCCAAAAGCAAAACCCCGCCAAAGTCAGTACTTCCCATCCACATACAACTACCCTTCAAAGTATGGGCCCTTGACGCTGTTGGCCACATGCCAGTGAAATACAATGATAATAAATACATCATCACCTCCATTGACTTTGCGACAAGATAGCCAGTAGCCCAAGCAGTAAAGGCACACACTGGCAATGACGTTTGACAATTTATTGGCAAAGAAATAACCAGCAAGTTTGGAAAGCCAGAACTCCTGATAAACAATGGAGGCAAAGAGTTGACCTCCAAAAACACCAACATATACTTATCAAGAATGGGGTCAAACACACTGTAACAACACCATACCACCCACAGACCAATGAACACGTAGAGCAGCTTAATGGTAGCCTCATGCAAGCCTTAGCCAAACTCACTACTGGGAGACCTGAAGACTGGTATAAGCATCTACCAACTGCATTACTTGTGTGCCAAACCCAAGTAAACAGATCCACTAGAAAAAGCCCTTTTGAGTTGGTATACAGCACAAAGCCAAATATCATTCAAGCATTGACAGGACATAAACTAGAAATCCCAAGTAAAGTCCCCCCACGCTCAGACCCTCAAGTTATATAGGCCAATAGCAAACAAACAGCCAAAGAGAATGAACGTCTGCTAGAAATTTGTCCCCATCTGCAATAGACATGAAGTTGGGGACAAAGTATGGGTCATGAATGTTGACAAGAGCAAGTTGAAACCTGAAAAAGTGGGACCAGCAATCATTCTAAAGGTAAACAACAATAACACTTACCTTGTGCAAGGGCTTGGCAAACGTAAACAAGACAAAACCCTACACCATGATTACCTACAACCCTGTAAAGCAAGACAGAAACAACAAGAGATTGCCCTACCAGCTACAGAACAACAACTAGTTCAATACGGCGCCCGGGCTCCTGAAAACCTCCCTGACAACCTGCCCCCAGAGGAGGCTGACCTTCAGTCAGGGGGGGTGTCAAAACCGCAGGATTGACCCGCCAGCAAGGTTCTAACCAAGCGGGTTTGTGACCCGCAATCTGATTATCCGGTCACTCAAAGCCAGACTAGGAAGTCAACTCAAATTACCAAATACAACATGAACAGATGATGATCATCTACAGTGGATACCTTGTTTTGGCGCTTGACTCATTATCAGGATCAAGCCACTCCCCTCTTCTATCCAACCATGTGATCACCAATCATGTTCCTGTTATCCATTGATTCACATGAACTATATAATCACTATCTCCCAATAAAGATTATTATCTATCTTCTAAATATTTTTCCCCGTGTAACTCTGCTAAAACAGCACAGTTACAACAATAAATCTTGAATAGTAAATTAGAGAATATAAAAAATTGGACACACTAAGCCTTTAATTGATTGGCTGTTTGGCTAGGCATGTGGGGATGAACAAATCAGTGTGGCCATAGAATTTGGCCACAGTCTCAGCTGGGAGGGTGTGGATCCCAGCCTGCAGCAAGTTAAAGAGGTTCTTGGTCCCAGTTGGGGTTCCTCGCTTGACAACTTGCTTGAGCCACCCAAAGACTTCCTTGATAGAATTTAGGAAGAACAAATAGGCTGGGAGGAAGAGAAGGCAAAAATTTTCCATGGTCAATTGCTGGGGGCCCACAACAATGCTGGTGTCAATTGATGGAAATTCTTCAAGAATGTCAGCCACTTTGTGGAGACCAACATTGTCCAACACAATGACATTGGTGAAGCCAGGGCTTGTGCGCTTCAGGTGCTCCTGGACCAATAGGAGAAATGATAGAAAGGTCCTGCTGTTATGCAAACCCAATATCATTTGGTAGAGCTCAACACCCTTTGGACTGAGGAGAGCCACCATTGAGTAGGCTGTGGGGCGGACTGCAGCACGCCAAGCCATCCCGCCATTGGAGCCTTTGTTGACATAGCCATATGCATTGCACATAGACAAGGCAAATGCAAATTAGTCAATATAGTAAAATTTGACCGTCCCCTTGACTTTGAGGGCAGTGTACGCCTCTGCGTAGTTTTTACAGACGTCAATGTTGGCTGGGCTGTTTCTGTTGTAGGGAGATACCCCAAGCTTTTTCCAAGAAAATTGAATTCCCTTCATCAGATTGTAGTAAAAGGAAATAGAGGCCTCAATCCCAAAAGTAGATTTGACCATGGCCTGTATATTTGCCAGCTCAAGATGGCAATCCCAGGTTATCCACTGGCAGATTGCCCATTTTTGCAACTTGGTGAGCATGGTAGAAACACGCAAGGATTTCTCTGCGGCAAGGACACAGCCAGTATTGATGAATTTGTGAAAGGTATTGCTGGTGTACTTGGGATCCATCCCAACAATGGCCACAGCCGCCTTGTAGTCATCAGATTCACGTATTAGCTTGAGCAGGATGATGTGTTTGATATCTGGGATGCGCTTCTGAGCGGGCTTAGTAGGCTCAGATGAACTGGGATCCTGATAGGTGACAGGTCTGCAAGGCATAGGCACCTTGTTGTAGAGCACAGCAGCTTTCTTGAGTACTAACTGTCCCTCATCAGCTTGATAGAACTCAGGCTCCTTGTCATTCTCCTGATTGCCATCACTGACGTAGGGCTTGTAGCTAGTATCAAGTACAGGCTTCACCTTCTCCAGCATGGCTGACGGGATCAATTCTTACCGGTACACAATGTTGAACACATACAAAGTAAGTTCTACCTCCTTGTTTCTAACTTTCTTTGTAGTGGTGACCTTGGTTGGCTTCTGGGTCAGCTTGGGGACCCAAGGGTTTATGCTCTGCCCCTAGCAGCTTGTGCTCCTTGAACCGGCTGTGTCAGTGCAGTATCACTATGGAACTCTCCTCTCCCGTCTCCCCCTTAAGTAGGCACTTGGGTTGCACTAACTCTATTCTTTAACCTACGGGGCAACTGCAACTGCAGTGTACAATGGGTGTATTGGTACTCTGGTGTTGTATTCCTTCCATTTTAAAATTTAATAAAATATTAAATAAATTTCAATTAAGTTACTCCCTAATTTTAATTTTTGCTTTTATCTGAATATGGATATTTAATTAATATTTTTCCCCACCCAATATCCCAATTATAGATTTTTTATTTCTTAATTAGTTGTTTTTGGTTTTACAATGCCTATTTTAGAATACTCAAAAAAATTCAACCATTTTCCTAGATTTTACTGCCAAATTCAAACACCCAACACAATATTTTTAAAATTTATGTTTCAGATCTTGTGTCTTATTTTAGATACCTTGGTATTATTAATGATTACAATCCATTGCACACATTGTGTGAGTGATTTTGTTTACGTAGTGAGTTGCTATTGTGTTTTGTTTTTGGTTTGAGTTTTGACTCACCTTGCTTGGATGTATTTTTTCACCAATTAACATAGTAAACATATGTACACCAAAAGTCAATTCACACCATTTTGTTTGTGAATCAATGTATTTCAGATTGTATTTTGAATGGGTTTGCTTTGCGTGTGAGCCCTTTGTTGCTGTGTTGACTCATTTTACCCATTAATGCCAATAGACCCTGTTAACAGAGTGTATATTTTAACCTGAGAGTTGGATTTATTTTAAATCTGAAATGATTTTATTTAAATCTGAGGTATTTTTGGTTGTTGCCATAGCTTTTAAAGCTACTGTATGTAATGGCGGAATTGTTTGACTGCATGTAACACAGCTAAGCACTTCTTCTGTCACACTATAGCTCTTCTCATGCTTATTGAGAATACAGGAAGAATAGGCAACATGATGATCCACATCTTTGTTGTCTAGTTATTCCAGGATGCCTCCCAAAACTACACTTCTAGTATTGCTATACAGAATAAACTCCTTACCATAATTGAGGTGTACCAGTATGGACGCTTTTTCAACTTCTGCTTAAGTGTGTAAAAGGATTGCTGCTGAATATCTGTCCACTCAAAAGGGCACCTCTCAATAACTGTACTAAAGGTTCACTGAGCTCAGCAAAATTGTGGATAAACTGTCTATAGTACCCCATCTTCCCAAAGAAGACTTGAACTTCTTGGAGATTAGTGGGAGGCAGCATGTTGTTGATGACGTCTATCTCTACTTGTCATTGGTTGGATTCCTGTCTGTGTAACTTTGTGGCCCATAAATTCCACACAGTCCTTAAAAACAAGCATTTGTACTGCTTAAGTTTGAGACCAGCTTCTTGGATCTTGAGGAATACAGCTTTCAGGTGATGCAGATGTTTGGTGAAGGTAGTGCTAAAGACCATGATATTATCTAAATACACTAACACACATGACAGCTTTAAGTTGCAGAGGATTGAGTACATAGCTTTCTGGAAAGTAGCAGGGGAGTTGTATAACCCCTGAGGCATTTGAGTGGGCTCAAAAAGCCCCTAAGAGGTGATGAGAGAAGCTATCTTTCTATCTGCAGGAGATAGATCCACTTGCTAGTATCCTGAAGCAAGATCCATAGATGAGAAAAACTTAGAGCCTCCTAGTTGCCATAGAGTGTCATCAATACAGGGCAGAGGATAAGAATCCTTCTTATTCAGGGAATTGAGACATAAGTAATCCATTACAATACAATGTCCTACATCCTTTTTCTTCAGGATCAGTAGTGGAAAAGCCCAGGGACTCTGGGAGGGGGCTAGCAACCCAGCGTTCAAAAGTTGTTACAACTTTTTAGAGACCTGTGCGTCTTAAACCTTGATGCAACCATAGGGCTTCAGTCTGAAATATTGAGTTTCTCCAGTATCAATATGATTTATGAACCCTTTGGTTAATCCATAATTATCAGGGCCCTGATCAAAGATGTGTGCAAAATGATCTATCAGCTTTAGCACCTCAGATTGCTGGACTGGGATCAACTGTGGGAAATACTGGGCTGAAAAGAAGGACAAGACCTGAGGTTCAGCTTCTGGCAGAGCAAGGTCACTGAAAGTCCCAAAAGGGAGGAGGGAATGAACAGCTGGTGCAATCAAGAGTTGTCCAAGTATCTGTCCCTTAGTGTCATGGCCCACCATGACATGGTAGCTTTAAAAGTCACATTTTTAAAGCTTGGATTGATACAACTAATTCTTGCTGTCAGAAAGCTACCTTGATGATCTTTCTAGGTATCCTAGATTAAAAGTTATGGCAATTTAAAGAGCCAAGTTCAAAAACCCTGTCAACATGTCCCAAAATGGTCGCAAGATTGGATTTCAAATCAGACAATCAATAAATAGTGAGCAGGCAAATTCAATCATATCTCAGCTTCCAGTGATCAGTTTTGAACGTTCTTACACTCAAATGAAAGCCCCAGATAAGGGAAATTCATCCAAAGTATTTTAGATGACCAAATGAAGCAAATTAAAAAGTTTGAACCTGGTCAAAGGAATATGATTAGAATTAGTCAGCTGATGTCTCAAACTTTTAGCATGGCCCCCAGATAGAGAGACAAGGACCTTCAGAAACAATCTGGAAGAATATCAAAGACCAATGTAAATGATATAAAAAGAAACTAGTTCCCTTTTTCCCCATTGTGATCATTCTTGGTCTGAATAATAAATAAAGGACTTCTCTTAGGCTATAGTTTAAATGGATCAGAGTTAGGAGCCCTTGGGACCTGACACTTAGTAACTTGCATTGGAATTGTAGTCAATTTAGCTAACAACAGTTGGACAGGATCTTTGTGAGTGAAGTATAGGATCTCAGGGCATAAACAGGGTTTTTTGTCCCAAAGACTTGGGAACTTATAGTTCCATAAACGTCTTGGCAGGCAATTTTTAAGAGACCTACAAGTCCACTATCACTTGTGACCCAGGAGGGAAGGAGAAGGCATGCTGATCTAATAGAGGGATTTTTTCTTCTACAGGGCAAGACAATGATGGGGACTTGAGATTAGAAGAGTGTATTCTAAACTTCAAGGAAAAAATGCCCGTAGGATATTCCAGTATGCAAATCTTTAACTGCTTCCCTGGAAGGCAAACAAGCTCTTCAAATATAAGGGGTATGTTGTAGTTAAAGAGGGATAGAAAACCTTCTTTGAGATTAATAATTCCATTATATTCTTTGAGAAATTGAGTACCAATTAGGAGATCATAGCTCTTGTTTTCTAGAATCATTTCTGGAGAGGATAGAAGAAGCTTTCTGAAATGTAGGGGAAAGGCAGAATAAGCTCCAATAATATGAGTAGTTGACAAGACAGCAGTACCATAAGACTAGTTATAAGTGAGGTCTGGAGAAATCTTGAGCTTTTTATGAGCTTAGAAGAGACCACATTAACAGGAAATACTGTGTCTAGCATAACATTAATATTCACTTTCTGAACAGCTACTTCTACTTGTGTGGTATTCCTTCCAAAGGGAGGAAGAATAGCCAGAACTTCTTTGGAGCTGCCAAGTTCTTTCTCCTAATTCTCTAAAGTGCAATGAAGGGATGTGATCTCCTTATACACAATTTTTAGGAGAAGGGTGACTTGTATGTTTTTTAATATAGCTTCTGATAATTTATCAGCTTCAGCAGAGGATTTGACCCACACAGGAGCTTGGCCGGCTTGAGAAAGGTAAGAGCAAGCACACATCTCTCTTGCAGTAGAAGATCCAGGTACAAACTGGGTTGTAGTGGTCTTCCTAGAGAGTAACTTTTAGGGTACAGAGATAGTCTCAGGGACAGCTAAAACTGTATACCCATGTCCATCAAGTCTATTATCTTCAGAATTGTCAGAATCAGATTCACTAGGCAGGTTGTGGAAAAGATGCAAGATGGAGGATGCAGCGGGAGAGGACACAGCATCAGATGTAGTAGGAGGCGTGGAGAGGGTAGCAATAGAAGGAGACTGAGAAGAGTGGTCAACTGAGAGCGTCTCTGCCTATAAGTTGACTGGGATTTTCCTGACTGACTTATAGTATCTGCAGCCTCTACCTTTGGGTTGGTGCAGACTCAAGAGTGATGATTCACAATCCCACAGTTATGGCAGCCTTGGCGTTTGGATTGACCATTGTTGTCAAGGATTATAATGCAGGGAGGGAAATTATCTCAACAAGACAAGTTAGAGAAAGCTTCTCTAACTATAGGGCTGGTATGTGTCAGATGCATATATTTCAGGAGGGTTTTGATTCCCTTCATCAAAGACAGCATTGGCTGATACGCCTAAAAAGCAAAAATGAGAAGCTGATTGACTTTAAGGGCGTTGGCGCAGGTGGTGTATGCTTCTTTCACAGTGAATTATAAAACTAGTGATAAGTTGTTGAATCTCCCTATAGAAGCAATTAGAAAATTCAGCAAGAGTTACCTTGGCTTGAAGGAAATTTTCATAAGTGTGTCCTTCTTGATTTCCAAGCTCAAGTTCCCTCCAAAATTTTTGATCAACATTTCCTTCATCTTGGCCCAAGTAGTGATGTTAAATAGTTCAAGAGTCACCAATTATTGGAATGTAGGATGGAAACATGTCAATATATGTTATTTTTTTAGCTTTTCAGGTGCTCAATGCATGGCTGTCTCATAGATAGTGAGGAAGCAGCATTTGTTGAGGCTTTGGGGTCAAACAACTGTTTAAAAAACAGCTTATAGTTAGGATCAATATCAGAGTTGGCAGACCCATTGGAACTATCTTGAGAGTTGTGTTGAAAACATTGACCTTGGAAATGAATTCAGCCTCTTTCTAAATGGGAGGTTGCAGCGTACACAGTTGGTGTACTACTCTCTTCCAAGATACTGAGAGTGATTTTTGCTGAACCCCAGAGTCTCTAGAGGAAATGGACACTCAGAGGACATTGTATATCTGAATTTGCTGTACTACTGCAGTAGCACAGATACCAGCAATTTGTGTGGACAGCTCCTGTACCTACAAAATGAGAGGGGAGAAACATTCATCCATATTCTTGGCAAGTTCAATCATCTCTTGAAGGTCAGAGTCAAGGGCCTTATAGTTATGGGAGGTCACATAAATGTCTTGTTTTAAATGTGCAAGAAGAGTAGCACACTTAATCAAAGGATCTCTTTTCTTCCCAGGACAAAATTCTTCCTCTTTAGTATGAGAGGGAGGGGCAACAGATGGAGGCACAGCTGCTTGCAAGGCCTCAACTTCTGATCAGAGGCCAGCAATTTGTCAATCAACACTGTCACTTGTAGATCAGGAGTAGGGGGAGAAGGGGCAGAAGCAGAAGCAGCAGTCTGTTTTTGGGTTGTTGCCTTGATTTTACAAATAGCTTCCCAGATCTCCTGTAGTTCAGAGTTAGGATTGCTAGCAGGAGGAGTAGGTGACTTACAGTTCTCAGACTTGAAGCGTTCTTCATTGTAGTCTTGGAGATTCTGGAATTTGGCAATTAATTCTGTGTGTATAGAAAGGGAAACTTCTTTTGATGAATAGGAGACAGAATTGACATAAGCTTCCAATAGTCCCATCTGGTCATTCAAGTGACCACAGAATTGGCTGAGCTGTTGGTTGAGATTATCTAGGTCAGTTCCCTGTGAAGAGAGACTGGCCTCAATACACTCTTTCCAAGCAGCTTAGCCAAATTTGTAAGCTTGGAGTTAATCTTGTATGTAAGTAGGGAGAGAGGTACAGAGAACATCTACAGTTGACTGTAGATGCTGTTGGAACAGGAGTGAGTTGCGCTGATTGGTCAACAACAATGAGAGGAAATTGTTGGCCCATTTTTGGAAGGCCTCAAACTGCTTGTAGTTGTTGCATGTCAGGATTCAGAATCCTGACAACATTTTATATCAATTTACTTGATTTTATCATGCTCAAACTCGATTTGAAATAGATTTTTATATTAAATTAATTTAATTGTGCTATTTCTGAGTGCTTTTGCAGTCCAAATACCTTTTGAACTATCTGTCTTCTTGCGCATAATTGCTGATCCTCAAAAAATCATATCTCTGTGGCTAGAGAACCAATCCCAACGTTTAAAGGCATTCCTAAAAGCTGAGACCAAGAGAAATCTATTGGTGCCATTTAATACACTGTTAAATATTCCAACATACCTTTAAAATACTATATCTCTCTTATAGCATCCTTGACTCCTCTCATTAAAGAATTGATGAGTATAAATTACCTTTCACTTTCTCTTAACCCCTATCCATCATTATCCTTATAGTGCTTCAATAAATCTTATGGTTATTTACTCCTATCCTTATATTATAAATTATCTTGTCTCATCTCTTTCTGGATCTTCTTGGATGAATGATAAGATAATTATAGTAGTCAATGGTTTGAAGTTCTGGTGGCTCATGGAATCTTATTTCCATACTTTATTCTTGACATTACAGGAGGCAGTCAGCATGGCTTTAAATTAGAAGAAATGAAAACCCAAGAGAAAATGGTGGTGGACAAGCGCAGGCTGAACAAAGTTCTAAAGGAAGTGTCCTGTAGCTGCCAATGAAGAGGTATGAAAATTGGCTAATCCTTGTTCTACCATCATAAATCAGTAGTCAGGGCTTCCAAATGTGGGGTTGAGCTTTGAGTCCATGGTATCAGTAGCACAACCACCTTGCATCAATAAAAAACAGTTTCTTTTAATTTTTCAAGAATTCATCCAGCGGTGTGTTCCAGAGAACTTACAGACAGGCAGCCTGTGGGTCCAGAGGGAAGGGCTCACCACAGGATAGGGGCCAACTTTACAATGTACAAGAGAGATCTTCCAAAAATGGCCCAAGGCCTGCTAAAAGGCACCATATAGTCAATTAGGCATGTAAGGGTGATATACAGGACACTAAATATATGAGTTGAGGTGGATTCACTGGTTGCTGCTGGTTCTTGCAGGCAGTTGGGCTGCAGGTCAATGGGGGAGACATGGAGACTAGTATGTGGGCAGGTGGTTGTACTTGTTGCAAAATAGTAAGGGATGTTTGGTGATCCAAGTTACTTCACATCTATAAGCTTGGTTTTTTTAGTTTGGGCTTTGGGGTTGTAGAGGGAGATCTCTTCAAGGGTAAACTCAGCGTAGTCTGGGTTCAGAAGATACTTGGTGAAATGAAAAAGGCCGTAGGAAACTCCTGGAGGACATAATAATTTGGGTGATTGGTCTGCTGTTTCTTGGGAATGGTTGACTGCAGAGGCAGGGCCAGAGAGATTAAACTGTATATAATAAAGTGCTAAAAAAGGGTAAGGTATAACCTGTGTAAAACAAAGGCTCATAAAACTTTATTGTAAAGATGGCAATGTGCATTTTTTGGCATCTCCAGTGTATAAGTATGCTCATTCAACTTGGGAAATTTTTGCAGTTTCCTGTGGCCCAAGGTGTGGCGCTTACCAGGGTTTGTACATTCCAAGGGGTGTCCAAAATTGTTTAGTCTTCATTAGCTGG
Organism: Entomophthora muscae; assembly: GCA_014839935.2. Classification (NCBI taxonomy): domain Eukaryota; kingdom Fungi; phylum Entomophthoromycota; class Entomophthoromycetes; order Entomophthorales; family Entomophthoraceae; genus Entomophthora; species Entomophthora muscae. Next base: position 351,815 of record QTSX02007160.1, on the reverse strand, counting down.
GTTGGGGCAGGGAAACTAAAATTCCTCATTATAGACAATTAATTTTTCATCTCTTTGTGGGCCTTGGTCTTGGGGTAATGTAGGTGGTGTCTCATTAGCGGTGGCCTGGGGGGTTGCATGGACATAATTTGGGTTGTTAATCTCATTGGCTGGGATAAGGGAATTCCCCAAGAAGCAGGGTTTTAGCGTAGAAGGTACATCACTGGCAGGTCTCAGAGGTTTCTATAAAGTCAAATTTACCTCTGGTTTGATCCCAGAAAAATGCATGCATGCATGCAGGCAGCTGGGCCAGCAGGCTGGCAGCCTGCAGGGGTTCAAGGTTTAAATCCTGGGAGTGGTATTCTACCTTGCTAACTGATAGTAGGAAACTGCCACTTGTGACACACTTGATCAAGGTAAGTGTTTCCATGGTGAAAGGCAAGATGTGCAATTGGTGCAAGATGAATACAGCAGACAGGATGGCAGGAGGATATGAGATGTCCTCTTTCAGAGGAGGACTAGAGATAGCAGGCAAGGTACTACCATCAGAAGGAGGGTGGGAAGGACCAATAGAGATGGTATCAAAAAGCATGAAGGCGGGGCTTGTGGCCCCTGTAGTAAGCATCATTTTGTTGAATTGTGCTTTATATTTGACATAATAAAGAGCTTGGGCAAATGTATTTTTATACAGAAGACTTGTGGTTCTGGCTTTAATCCTGTTTGATCTGATTATGATTAATATATATCTTCTTAGTGAACAAAAGATAAACACCAAAGATTCAATGTCAAAAATAATGAACAAAATGGATTTATTTTATTGGATAAAAGTACATTCAAATTTATATCCAAAGGTTTGATCCTAATAGCATAAGTGGAGGTATCTCAAGTGGCAATAGGCAGGTAGGGATCTGGAAGGCTCAGTTATTGATGTCAACCCATATTTGGGTAAAGAGAGCTCAGAAAGTCAAAAGAAAAATCTAAGGCTTTTGAATAAGTAATTCTGCAAACCACCATTCAATAGGCTAATTGTAACCCCTAGTAAATTTGAATTCACAACATTGCACCAGGGAACCATTCAATAGCTTTATGATGTTGGCCTGAAGACAGTATGGCATGGTGACTACTTTTTGAAGGCATTCTTGACACAGTATGATTTCATAACAATGCCCACAAGCTTGGGTCCTCTATCAGTGATAAGGCGCTTGGGGCAGCCAAAGTGTACTATAATCTCCTTTGTAATAAACTGATTAAGGGTTGTGGCAGTGTGAAGGTGGCTGCTCATGTCACTGGTCAGCAGATAAAGTAATTTATAGCTGTGATGATGTACTTATTGTCTGGCTTATCCTCAGGCAGGGGCCCAACAATGTCAAGGGCTCACTGTTTGAAGGGTTTCATAGCCTTGATAGGTAAAAAAGATTTAGGCAGGGAAGATTTAGAATTTCTTGCACAACACACACATTTAAAGGAGGTTCAGTATGTCCTTGGGCATGTGGGGCCATCACACATTAAACTTCATGATTGAAAAGAAGTTAAATCCTCTGATGTGACCTAGTGTACAGGGGTAATGTAGGATTGTATCTACCTTTTGCATGATGGAAATATAGTGTGTCTTTTCACCTGTCTCTGCTTTGCAGCACGTGTTGCCAGTGTCAGTGGTGAACTGGCTTTTTGTCTTTTAACTTTATAATAGCTGCTGAGTTGAGACCCTAGTAGCAGATGGCCTCAGGATAAGGTAGGTAATGGGCCAGTCTGGGTCTAACCCTTCATTCTCTGTGATAGATATTACATAAAGTCTGAAGAGAGCGTCAGCTGTGACAAGTTCTTTTCCAGTTTTGTATTCTATGCAGAGTTGGTATGGGGAAAGACTTTTGGCCCATCCTTATTGACTTTAGGTCAAATAAAACTGGGTTTTGAGGTAATGAATGGACTTATGGTCTTAAAGGATTCATGGTGGGAAGGTGGCGCCTTTCAAGTATCAGCATCATTTCTTAATACAGTGGAAAATTGCAGCTAACTCCTTATTGTGAATAGGATAGTGTTGTTCTATGTTGATGAGCTTTCTGGATCTGGTGCAGAGTGCCACTCACTAGTATTGCCATATTGGACTAATTACTTATTTAGAAAAGTATAAGGGGAAATGCTGCTCTTTTTTGTTATTACCATTGAAAGGTAACCCTCCAAATTACATAATGTTGTCTCCAATTATATACCAATTGACGTACCTGCAGCTAGCCGCAGATGCGTTGGAGAGTGACCCATCAGAATGGGGTTTCATATGGCAATTAGTGACCAATTGGAGCATCTGCAGCTAGCTGCAGATGCATCAATTAGTGACCCATCAAAAGAGGTTTATTATATGGCAATTAACAACCCATCAACGCATCTGCAGCTAGCCGCAGATGCATCAATTTTTGACCCATTGCTTGTGCCCACTATGTAAATTGGTATACTGATCTTCTGCCCCTCTTTTTGCCAAAGTGGGAACCCTAAAAGAGAGTAGTCTGAAACCTTATTCTACACTCAATTCCCCAGAGAGGGCCCTACTATGTGCTGCAACCACCTGACTACAGATCACATGCCCAAATGTTCATTTCTTGCCCAATCCAACCCATTTCTTTCTGAATATTCCCCAAAATGTTTGAGTTCTCCAAGAATAAGCTCATTGCCTGACAGTCTAGACTCTAGTCAGCATGACTCACCCTTTCTTTTCCCTCCTCCCCTCCAAGTATAAAAAGACCCCCACAAGGCCCCAATAAACAAGAATCATTAACCATAGAAACACAACAATTGACTTACAAATCTTAGACTACTTGCAGAGCCCACCAATAGAGGTTCTGTTGAGTAAGAAGATATTAGTCCTATTGTGTTTCCAGTTGCTCAACTACTCTCAAACCATCCCTACAACCCTTGAGCACCACATTTTCTGGTGCTCACTACAGGGGTATCTGCCACTACCCTTTGCACTTCTGCCAGAGACCTCTAGTCCAGGGACCAAACCTGTGACTCTGAAACCATGGACCGTCCACGCCGTTCCACCGCCAACTACGCTCAACGCAACGCCAGCCCCCTGCGCCCTGTCTGCCCAACTCCGGCATGAAGAGGCTGGGGCTGGCTCCGCAACGCTGATTGAGTCTCAACTCCCACCAAAGTTTTCCACCCTGAGGGTCAAGCTGCCACTAGCACAGGATCTCCCCAACTGCCTATAGAGGTTGAGGAGCCTGCTGCCCCAATCTCTGACCTTCCCCAACAAGCCCAACCAGGAACTCACCCGCCTGCCTGCCTCTGTCCCTTCTGTTTCCCAAGCTGTTGAGCCCCTAAGATGGCGCCCAGCCTCAGTTTGCCCGCAAAGCCCCTCCCCTGCCTCAGACAAGGACCCCGTATATGACTTCTTTGAGGTAGATGAAGAACCCCCCGCCAATCTTCCTTGGACTCCATCCCGGTCATCTACATCAAGTGGAGACCATTGCCACCCTAGGGCTCTGTCTGGAAGTCCCGCGCCCCCTCCCCAAAGACGTCAGACCCTCAAACAAACTAGCTCCTGTGCCCTGTTTGTTTCACTTATAGAGCCTCTTCCCATCCCCACTGCGCCTCCATCCTTCTAATCTTTTCCCAGTGCTCCCCCTCTACTAATGCACTAAGTTGCTCACCCTGGCCCCTCTGATGACCCCACCATATCAGATATGGAACATGTCCGCCAGTTTCTGAGTGAGAATGGGGATGTTCTCACCTCAACTGCCATAGACAACACCCAGAGGATCAAGGCCTATCTGATCCAATTTAACCACCCTATGGTAACTGCTGTGGTAAATTGGCTGGAGCAACAACGTATCAGCAGTGAACAGACCATCACGGCTTTGAACCAACTAAGGGACTATACTGAGTCAGCGGTAAACCCCCTTCAAGACCAACTTCATCAGATCAGACACAAGCATGAGGTTCTGGGAGCCATGCACTCAGACACTGTAACTGTTGCTTGGCAGATAACTGAAGACCACTCTGACCTTCAACAGCAAGTAATTTAACCCTTGGTTGAAGAAGTGGCCAACCTTAAAGGCCACTCCAACCAACATGACGTAGACATCAGTGACATTCAGGCCCAGCTAACAGATATCCAAGAGGCTTCCAACCAGTGGGCTGGGAATGCTGCGTCTAGAGTTAACCAGACTCAGGATGACCTAGAGGTCCTGAAGAACAACCTTGACTTACTTAAAAATGATCTCACAAAAACACAGGAAGACCTGGACGTTGTGGGAACTGATGGCAACAAAACCTAGGCTAAGGTAGAAGCGCTTCAGTTGGACCAGGTTGCCTTCAAGGCAAAAACTGAGGCCAACCAGACCAAACACCTTGGCCTCATCCAACAATTGACAACCCAACTTAAGCGCGTCCACCAGGAGATGACCATCCTGAATCAGAAGCAGGAAACCCATGCCTCCGCTTACAACAAGGAACTCTCCACTCTTAAGGAGAAGGACACTAGTCTACAGTTGCTGATCTCCAACCTGACCAAAAGATTTGACTCAATGAACCTAGGAGGATCAGATAGTACTCAACCAAGCCCAACATCTGCATCTGTCTTGGCCTTAAAAGAAGTAGTGTGTTCTGTTCTCAAGTCAGTAGAAACCACGATGGCCTTGTTCAGTACTCACCTGGATGGAGAGACATATCAAAGTTTCTCCCAGGCTACCCAAGAGGTCCCTGCCCCAATGCCAACCTCCTTCCTGCCTATCCCAGACATCTTGACTCCCAGCCCCATCTCAGTACCAACTGCTGCCAATCAAACTCCCAGGGAACATCTCCTCAACACTCCATCACCAGTCCCTGCTAATGATCCTAGGGCAGACCCTGCAACCGCACGCTGGGGGACCCCTCCAAATTCTGGACACTCACATCCTCAGCAATACCCTTGGTGGCTTCCCCCTTCCAGGTACTCAGGACCTAACCCCCAACCATGTCCGCAAGAGGGGTCTTTCTTTCATCCAAGTTACCCCTATGGGGCTTACACCCCTGCTGGGCTGTTGCTTCCACCTCAAGGCTATCCTAGAGCTTTCTCTGGAGGACCCCCAGGGCCACCAGGACCCCCATTAGGCCAAACCTCAGGATCACCAGGGCTGCTGCCTGGCCCTCCAGGACTGCCCTAAGGACCTCCAGGACCAGCCCCTTCTGACCCTAGCCTGCCTTCATGGGACTCTCACTCAAGCTCTGGCCCCAGTCTCAAGCTAAACACCAAGTTCAAACCAGGAGGACCCATCAATATTCATGTCTTTCTCAAAGGGTTTGAGCTTATGACCAGGGATAGCCCAGAGCCAGTTGCCTGCGCTAAACTGTTGAATAGCCAGGAGAAAACTGCCTTCTCCACTGTGGTTGCCTCTCTTAGTGGAGGAGAGGGGTCTTACAAGGAAATTAAAAATATCCTTGAAGATACCTATGGTTCCCCCAAACAGCTAGAGGACAAGAAGGCCAATTTATTGACTATCTCTCTGAAGAAAAATGAGTTGCTTCCAGAATTTGGTAGAAGATTTAGGGTTGAGGCTCAAACCCTAATGTCTATCAACTTCCTGACCCCCTGAGAAGCAGCAACAGCTCTTCTCCATGCAATCCGCCCCTTCCCACACTTGTCTGTCTTTCACCCACAGATGTTGACACCTACTTCAACCCAAGCAGTGCTTTGCATAGCTGCCTCCCTCCAATAACACACCTTATGCCAGGCCCCACGTCCTGTGTATCCATCCTGCTGGGTAATGAATGTGGTGGAGGAATATGAAGAGGACAATGACAAAGTTCTATATGCGGAAAGACAACCTATGGAAGATCAAGAATGCTTTAAGTTTTGGATGGAAAGGACACTTCACAAGGAACTGCCCACACTGCCAACTAGACGTGAAAAAAGAGCCTGTTGACTCAAAACCCAGTGTACACGCCTTGCCCAACATATTGCAAGAGGATAGTGCCTTAAGAAGGGCCAAAAAACTACTAAGCGGAGCACACAGGACCAGTGTGTCTCCGCCTAGTCAAAAGGTCTTTCCCAATCTCCCTAGCCCCAACTCATTAATAATGGCTGTGGCCAATCACACATGCACAAAAGCCTCAACCCACAAGGAAGTACCCCCTAACAAAATAAACTCCTTGAAGGTCAATCCTGCCTTACCATACATCCTCCAGGCTCAGAACCTCCAGAAAACCCACCCCACTATCAGTAACATAACCAAAGCCCTTTCAAAAACTGTGATCACTACTCTGTTAAGTGATATTGTCTACATCCTTCCCACCCTACAGAAAGCCATCAAAGAGCTGGAAGAAGGACCCCCCTTGTCTGCCAGGTAGAAGGCGGAAATGGCCTCTTGGTTGGTTCAAGCACATGGGTACAAACTGAGGTATTTGGCATCCCAATTTGTGCTGTCCTGGATAGCGGCACACCAACCTTAATCCTATCCTCCCAATTCACCCGTGGGCTTTGTTTCCCTCCAGATGTTGAGTGCAGTAGAACCTTTGGTACAGCAGGCAACAATCCTGCCAGATCCAAAAGCGCATACTCATTGGTCCCTTTGAAGTTTGGGGATACTGTGGTCACCTGCCCGGCAATAGTCCTGGAAGCCAAGAACTACAGCGTATTGATTGGTTCCTCCTTTGTGGACCAGTTCAGGACCACCATAGATCATAAGACTGGTACGTTTCACCTTCTAGGCCAGAAATTCCCCCTCCTGACACCAGATGGCCAGCCTAGAGTCCCTCCTGAAGGCATGAACCCTAGGGGATGCATCCTGCTGGCCTGCCCATCTGAGATGATAGGGATCCCCTATGTAACCACCTCAACTCAAATAAGCAAGCTATCAATCACTGTTTTCTACAGCAACCCTATACTGATTTGGTCAAAGGATATTGTAAGTATCCCTCCTAAATCCCAAGCCATCATAGGAACAGGTATCAAGCTACGCATACCTAAAGGGTTGCATGGGGAAATATTGGCACTAGGTTTTCCACGCCCTGGGCTGCCCACGGTTGCCACCCATCTCATCCCAGGGGAGACCACTGATGAGCTCACTATCCTGGTAGCCAACCCTCACTTCTCTACTCTAGAAATTGGTTGCAACTCTGGGGTAGCCTTCCTAAAAATTGCCTCAAATAAATCTATTTCCTCTGCCTATTCCATTGGATTGCTGTATGAGCTTGGACTACCAAACACTGATCATGACCTAATAGCACCAATCCTATAAGACAAACAAATTGGGGACATAGACTTGCAACAGAAGGAACAGTTTCTGGAGCTCATCAAGAAGTACAAGCACATTTTTGCCAACTCTGACGCCAAGCTGGGTTGCGCCAATAACTGCTTCCATAAAGTCAACATAGGGGAAGCACAGTCCCTATTCCAGACTGTTTATTGTCAATCCCCCGTAGCTAATTGGATAGTACAACAGGATTTTGACAAATTATTGGAAGGAGGTCTCTTAGTACCATCCAATAGTCCCTGGGCCAGTCCTTTGCTCCTGGTAAAAAAGAAAGATGGAACCAATTGAGTGGTAATTGACTACAGGAAGTTGAACGCCATCTCCAAGAAAGATAGGTATCCCTTACCTTGGATCAATGACACCCTGGACAAGCTGGGAGGCGCGCAGTTCTTCTCAGCCATGGATCTTGTAGCAGGCTACTAGCAGATACCTATGGAAGTTGAAGACCAGGAGAAATGTGCCATTATGACTACGGATGGTCTGTACCAACCAACCTGGATGCCGCAAGGACTAGCCAACGCCCCGGCCACATTCCAAAGGCTCATGGACGCCCCCTTCTGTGACTTAAAGTCCATCTGTGTCCTTGTATATTTGAATGATATCAACGTGTACTAAAAAAGCTTTGAGGATCATCTTAGAGACTTAGAGCAGGTCTTCATCAGGATAGACAAGATAGGGATGAAACTCAAGCCAAAGAAGTATCAATTCTTTAAGGAAAACCTTCTTTTCCTAGGCCATGTCATCAATAAGAAAGGCATCACTCCTATCCCAGCAAAGGTAACAGCTATCTCTAAACTTGCTGCCCCCACCACTTTCAAGGACCTACAATGCTTCCTTGGCATGGTTGATTACTATTGCCGTTTTATAGAAGCATTTGCCAATCTGGCTCAACCCCTTTTTTGCCTCCTAAAAAAGGATGTGGAATTTTTATGAGACCATGATTGCCAAATTGGGTTTGAGGCGCTCAAGCAAGCTTTAGTAGAATCCCCGGTTCTGGCATATCCCAACTTCTCTAAAGAGTTCATTCTGTACACAGATGCCAGCTTAGTAGCAGTGGGAGTGGTCCTTGCGCAATTGAATAATGAAGGCCACAATCACCCTGTTGATTATTTCTCTAGAACCCTGAATGTCCATGAACAAAACTACTCAGTAACTGAACAAGAGTGCCTAGAAGTCTTATATGGTATCAAAGAGTGCTTTCCCTACCTGTATGAGTCCCACTTCAAGGTTGTGACTGGTCATTTCTCCCTGAAGTGGCTAGCTAACCTAAAGGACCCCAAAGGGAGATCGGCCCGCTGGGCAGTGAGATTGCAGGCATACAACTACAAACTTGTACACTGCCCTGGAGCCAAGCAAGCCAATGCTGATGGACTATCTAGAATTCCACTAGTAGCAGCCCTTGCCCCTGAAGGAGAGGCCCTGTTTGATCTCATTCCTTTTCCCTCCAAATGGGATAGTATCCCTCCAGAGGCTCAGAAAACCCTAGCCAAACTTGCTTGTAACACCATGATTAAAGACAGCTGTCTATATAAGGAAGTCAAGGGACATCAACTGCCATACATTTGCCTCTCTTGACAGCTAGCCATATTACAACAATTTCATAACCTAGCCACCGGGCATGCAGGCAAAAAACGCATGATGGCAACACTTGCATCACATTGTTATTGGGAAGGGATGTACATTGGCGTATTAGAATATTGTTGAAGTTGCATGACTTGCTCCAAGTACTGCCCCCTACCTAAGGCCACTAGCTATAGAATGCATCCCCCTACCCATGCATTTCACACGGTTAGCATTGATGTGGTAGGATCAGTAGGCCCAAATAAGACTAGTCATGGGAATAGATATCTTATTGTAGCCATTGACCATTTCAGAAAATGGGTCAAAGCCAAGGCTATTCCTGCCCCTATGGCCAAGCACATCGCCTGATCTGTTCTATCACATATAATTGCCAATCATGGCTGTCCACACACCATCTTCATGGATAATGGGACCAACTTCACCAGCAAGCTTCTGGCTGAATTAAACAAGATCATGGGAATTAAGGATGCAAAATCTACTCTGTATCACCCAGAAACAAATGGCTCTGTTGAACAAGTCAATGAAACTCTCAAGACTATCCTCAAAAAGCTCATGTTAGATTCAGGCTTGTCTTGGGATACTTTAGTCCCCTTGGCACTTATGGCATACCAAGTGACTAATCATACTGCTACTGGTTGCTCCCCCCTTCTAGATAATTTATGGACAACAACCCTCCCTACCTGGGCTCCTAGCAACTTATCAATTGGATCCAGGTAGATCTCCTGATGACCACCTGAGAGCCCTCACTAAAGGTCTAATAGCTCTTCATCATGAAGCATATAACACTATGGGGACAAATTGGTGTGCTGCATTTGCCTGCAACATAAAGCATTGTCCCAAGCTTGCTTCTTTTGAGATTGGTCAACACGTTTTTGTCTCCAGGGCTCGGACTTCTGGGCGTCCCCACAAGCTCATCCCAATATTCTCAGGACCATTTGTGGTAATTGAGAAAAGTAGCTGTGGGGTTCCTGTCCACCAGTCCTCAAGTGTGTCCTGGATCACAGACAGGGACCGGCTGGAAGGGGTTGTAATTCTCTAGTAAGGGGAAATGTATCTCAGAAATATGTATAGGGGTTGAAATGGGCTTTTATTCACTCTCAGAAGGAAGATCCCATTAGAAACCTTCTGGTATATGGCCCAGGGGATCAAGGAAACAATATGGATTTGCCAATGATTGGAGTCCTCCAACAATATCTTGGACTCCTTGTACTTGGTATTGGACTTCTGCACCTTAGTCTTGGACTTCTGCTCCTTAGACTTGGACTCCTGCTCCTTAAACTTGGACTCCAGCACTTTAAACTTGGACTCTGGTGCCGCGCTTAGGATCCAGCTTCTTAAACTTGGGCTCCTACTAAGTTATCTTGGGTTGTATCAGTCCAACCAAGCTCCTGCTGGTGATCAAAAGGCTTCAAAACCTCTTGGCAGAAAGTCAAAAGACCTGGAAAAGACCTCCAAAAGCCTTCCAAAAGACCCTCCAAAGACCGTCAAAAGACATCAAAAAGATCCAGTAACTTTCCAGCCAGCCACCTTCTTATAGTGTCCTTTTCCCAACGGTTCCGCCCTCAAAATGGCTTTCTTCATAAGCTTAAACCATTGCCGCTCACTTTTTCCTATAATAACTTTAGCTTACATACTTACTTTCTCAAAAGCTTAAAGTATTAATTCACTATTTCCTTGCTTATACTTTAAGCTTTTGGCTTACAACCAATCATTTTCATCAGGAAACCTGCAATAACTAAACCAATGAATGTAGAGTGTAGAAATAGAGCATTTCTGAAGTTCCACTGTGATCCAACTATGAAAATAATTTCCACAGCTCAAACAGCTCAAATTGACAACTCTTTGCGCACCAAAGTGTTAACCAGTCCATTATTCTGGCACCATTTCTTCCTGCATTCAACCTAAACCCATTTAAGTAGTAGAATACTATTTAAACTGTTCTTTCTGGACTTCTTCAACGTTTTCCCCATATATTTACAAATCTTGTAAAATCCAAGGAAAACATCCCACCAAAACAACTTTGTATCCAGCTCTCATAGCAACATAGCTTCATCTATCCTAGGAACTTAATAAATAAATATCTTACCCACACTTCTATCCACATTCCTTCTTGATTTTAATACTAAACCAAGGCAAAATATTCCACATCTTCCCACTTTGGCAAATCAATTTGGCAAAATCTTGGCTCATTTTTCCAGACCATCAGTTCTTCATCATCTTCAGATCTTTCAGATAGCTCATATTCCAGCTCTTCAGCTTAACCAGCAATCAGTCCATTAACCTCATCAGTCCTCTGGCTACTCCTGCAACACAATCTTCTGGTCCTTTGGCCAACCTGCATCATGATCAGCTAGTCCTGCATCATAATCTTCTGATCCTTCAGCTTATCCTCAACCAGTACCTCAATAAATCCTCACTAAGAACTTTTTTGTTCCTTCCACACACTGAATCATATTGGTTCATTAAATTCAATATGAATTAACAGTCCATCAACTAGCCTTAAGTGTGACCAAACAGTCCCTCTTGCTAGTTTTCTCTGTCAATTCCGTGAACCACCTTAGTTCTTTATCTCAGACCCCATTACCAGAACTTGTAGACCCAAGCATGAGTCTACATTGAACTGGCGTTTGACTGGGCCCTTGTAAGTGGAAATCCACTTAGGCCATTCAATAGAAAATCAATGTCTATGTGTTGTCTTTACTCACCCAGGTGATTGAGTCTGAGCTTTCAGTTGCAGAGTAATTAGCTCTACTTCCCAGAGGCCTGATCACACCAAGTTCTGCAGCTTGCTTCCCCAAGCAAACTGCCTTGGTGACACCTCTGAGCAAGTCTATACCCTCCAATGCTCACCTTGGGTTTCCCCAAAGCTCCCATAGGGGCATAAACAAGGACACCCTACCAGTCTGTTAAGTAGGGTGCTTGCTCACAGACCTCCTGTAAGTGTATTAGGGTACATAGAGCCCTCAGAGCTCTTCCCCTCCCTGATAGCCTGTTACCTGCCAGGGGTCCAAAATCTGCTCCCCCAGACAGACAAAGTTCCCTGCTTGCTATTTCAGTCTTCACCCTTCCGCAGCCATAGTTCCCTGCAAGGTGAAGCACTATAGCCCAAAGCAGCCAATATCTTCTGCTGAGTGGAGGCAACATCTGCCTCTGGTAGTCCCTTGTTACCTACCAGCCAGGCCTTACTTACCCTAGTAGATCATGTTACCTACTAGGCTCACCTCACTTACTCCCTAGTAGTCCTATGTTACCTACTAGGCTCACCTTCAACAAACAACCAAAATTTTGCTTGGCCAACATTAGCCCCACCTGCAAACCACCAAAAATTTGGATCACCACAGGAGCTTTGATGCATATACGGTTTGACATATTGGCTCTGGCCAAACTTATCAGAGAGTGAATGCCAAGTTAATGAAAGCAGTCCCTGTAGTTGACAAGGAGTCTCCTTGCCCCTTGCCAACTTCTGCCTACATGAGCAACCCTCAGTAAAGCCATGCAGCTTTACACAACCCCTGCTGGCCTTGTTGTTATCTCTTCTATATAGGGCAGCAGAGGAAACATTACGTAGGAATATGGAAAATTGATGAAGCAAGGTATCCTACTACCCCTTCATAGGATCAGGCTGAAGAGACCAATTGTTGGTATAGTCTGCATAAATAAAAAGGGACTTATCCCAGAAGAAAGAGAAAAAAGAAGAAAACAATGATGATGAATAAATAAATATAAAAAAAAGAAAAAAATATAAATAAATATGGAATAAGCAAAAGGATTTATTCCTGCAGTAGATGAGGGGTCATGAACCCCATATAGTGATTCTTGACCTTGGCGGCCACAAAGAAAGGGAACATACAGTCATTGTTGTAGGCAGTTACTTGGTTGCTGATTGGAGCCTTCAGCATCTAATTGTACATGCAGCACTTCTCAGGAGGAGGATGGCTGGTGTAGATGGCGGCTAGGATGAGCACTTCTTGAATTATGTATTCATACAACTTGAATCCCTTGGCAGGGCAACCTGTAGTAAGCTGGGCTCACATGCTGTTGATGGTAGTGGCCACTTTCTTGCAGGACAGGTTAGCTCAATTTGACAGGTTGAAGGACAGGCCCAGAGTGATGAGATCTTGTACCTGCTGGTGGTACAAGTTAGGGTCTAACTCCCCAACCCAGTTGGCAAATAGGCAGTAACACCAACTCTGAGAGGCCCCATCAAACCCATGATACAAAAGAATGGGTCAAACGTCCTACTCAACACCCCAAGTCTCCACTGCCAAGATCAGGGCGTTTTGAGCAAAGGTGACGTCTACCATCTTGCAAGGAAGAGTTGTAATAAGTCGGGAAAATTCTGATAAGGTGAACAAAAGGGCATGACAGGTGTCAATGGCCATGGTGTTCTCCACCAAGTGACCTAACCAGGCAATAATGGGCCTGGCTACCTGACATCCCAGCCCAAGCTGTGCAAAATCAATAAGATTTGACGAGGAAGAAAGGCGCCCCACTAGAGGCACACACGCGTAGGCGTTCACCAAGGAGTTCTGGAACCACACCAAATCCTTGTTCCAAACTAGCTCCAGGATTTGCTCCATGGGCTCAACCTGAAGGGTTGCCCTAACTTCCTGGTAGTTGTTTTCAGACTTTTTGTCAAGACGGACCCGTTAATAGACATCTGGCTGTAGGGGACAAGGATTTGCTTGGAACAATTGGGCGTATGATGGGTTATAGTCACGTTATCTAGACCCATGTCAGCAAAAGTCTCTTTGATGGCCACCTGAGGGACCAGGGTGTCCTCAACAGGATTATCTGCACCAAAACAATCTGCCACCTCCAGAGCTATGCGCCGCTGCTTGTCAGCAAGAGCCTTGCAAGCTGCTTGCACAGCAGCTGTGTTGCAAGCAGCCTGGGCAATAACCTCCTGTAAGGCCTGTTTGTTGCTGGTTGGTGAGGTCACCTCTGCCCTGCAGGCCAAGTCACAAAGACGTTGGCGCTGAGTAGCCGGGGAAGCAGGGCAACTTGGGGGGCTGCAATCTTTAGGGTCAGGTTGCAAACTTGATCCTTCTTGAGCCCCAGGCCCAGAAGTCTTGGGCATGTTGGACTGGGTAGCTTTGAACTTGTCATTCTCCTTGTCCAGTTGGAGGTATTGGCGCCCCTTGGCAGCGTGCACCCAACTGGGTGCAATGGCAAAGGCTACAGACGTTAATGGGGCCCGTACAATTTTGCGGTCCTCCTCTGGGAGGTCCTCCAGAATGTGTTCTTCCCATTCCACTGAGGAGTCCACCCCCTAAACAAGGGCCTCAAGCTTTGCTTGACAAAGAGCGGTTAGTGCGGCCTGTAAGGAGGCAGATAATTTGCAGACGCGGCAGGCGGCAGAAGATAATGACATTTTTAACTAAGGAGAACCATTCAGGACGTCTCTATTTATATCTAATTTTACCCAATTAATTTGGCTTGATAATCATTGGGTGATCCATCATGACTTAACCCTCTAAGTCTATTCACTGGTTATCATTAGGCCACTTGAAAAGTGATTGGCTGCTTTAAATTGGTTTCAGGTATGCATCCACCTGCCATTATGAGGGCCTCAAATTTCCTTTTTTGGATGGAGCCCCATCCTGATCCGGGGGTATGTGGTGCAGGATGCCACTCCCTAGTATTGCCATATTGGGACTGATTCCTTATTTAGAAAAGTATAAGGGGAACTGCTGCCCTTTTTTGTTATTACCATTGGAAGGTAACCCTCCAAATTAAATAACACTGTCTCCAATTATAGACCAATCAACGCACCTGCAGCTAGCTGCAGATGCGTTAGAGAGTGACCCATTGGAATGGGTTTTCATATGGAAATTAGTGACCAATTGGAGCATCTGCAGCTAGGTGCAGATGCATCAATTGATGACCCATCAAAAGATGTTTATTATATGGCAATTAACGACTCATCAACGCATCTGCAGCTAGCCGCAGATGCATCAATTTTTGACCCATTGCTTGTGCCCACTATGTAAATTGGTATACTGATCTTCTGCCCCTCTTTTTGACAAAGTGGGAACCCTAAAAGAGAGTAGTCTGAAACCTTATTCTACACTCAATTCCCCAGAGAGGGCCCTATATGTGCTGCAACCACCTGACTACAGATCACATGCCCAAATGTTCATTTCTTGCCCAATCCAACCCATTTCTTTCTGAATATTCCCCAAAATGTTTGGTTCTCCAAGAATAAGCTCATTGCCTGACAGTCTAGACTCTAGTCAGCATGACTCACCCTTTCTTTTCCCTCCTCCCCTCCAAGTATAAAAAGACCCCCACAAGGCCCCAATAAACAAGAATCATTAACCATAGAAACACAACAATTGACTTACAAATCTTAGACTACTTGCAGAGCCCACCAATAGAGGTTCTGTTGGGTAAGAAGATATTAGTCCTGCTGTGTTTCCAGTTGCTCAGCTACTCTCAAACCATCCCTACAACCCTTGAGCACCACACTGGACTTTAATGCTACTGGGAGGAAGACAAACACATTGGTTCCTACTTACAAAACAACCCTATGGCCCTGTCTGAGGCGTCAGTTTTGAGTATGTACTGGCAGTTCTGGTTAAGAAACTGTAAGATGGGTGCAATGATGAGCTTCTGTTTAAACTTCTCAAAGGCCTGATCCCTTACAAGCGTCCAGTGACAGAGTTTCATGGTGTTATACAACTTGTTAAGAGGGGTAATCAACTCCCCACAGTTGGGGATGAACATACAAATGTAGGCAACCATGCCCAAGAAGGTACACACCTGGCCCACATCAGTGGGAGGTAGCATGTTAGTGATTGCCTTGATCTTAGTAGGGTTGGGGTTTGGCAACTGCCAGAATTAACTATTCTCCAAGTATACTTACTGAATGTTGACAAATTGTCAACATTCAGTAAGTCAACATTATTTTAGTATTTATCCACTGAAATTGGCATTTCCAAAACTAAGCTAATTCTTCATAGTAAATTAGTAAGTCAGGATTGCAAAATTAAAAAGGAACAGGCATAATGTCAACACCATTAAGCAAAGGCTTATTTTTAAGCCAAAAAACCAATATAATTTTTTATGAAAATGTAAGTTTTTTTTGGACTTTTCCATTAAGGATGACTCCAGTAAGTAATATCTGGATGTCAACCCCAAATAAGAATCCATAAATTTCTTAATAAAATACACAATATTCTAAAAAAACTATTTTTTATATTTTATACTACTGTTTTTATTAAATATATATTAAGATAAGCATTGAACAAAGATGTATGCTAATTTTCATAGTGTTATTTGTATTATTTAGATATTTACTGTTATTTTAAACTCACTGGATAAACTATAGCTTATTTCCAGAAGTCCACTTAAGCCAAAACGCATATGTTAAAACTGGAATTTATATATGCATTTATAATGACAACTTTGTGTTAAATCAACACGTCACCTAAATTGCAACAAAGGGGTCTGGCTAAGCAAACAAAGTGACATGATTTAAGCAAGATTTAATAGGAGAGTTACTATAAAAGAATGCTGACTGTCTGAATGTCAACACCTTCACTAGTTTATTAGTAAAACACCTCTGCTTAACAAAAAGATCACATACAATGGTATATAATTCAGGCCAAAGTACCCAGGACTGTACTTTAGACTTCCCTCTACAATCCCTATTATTTAGTTTTTATAAGTTACATATGCAAATCCTTTTTTTAAAATTTAAGAATACTCAATTTCAGCCTTAAAAACCAACTTCAGAAAATATTAACTAACATTTATAAGTGATTTACATACTGTTTTCTAGTTTAATGCTGACTGTCAGTATGTTGACAGTCAAAATTAAAGCATTTTTTATGCTAAAAAACTAAATTAAATATTTTTGACCATTGTGACTACCAGAATGTCAACTTTTTATTTAAACATAGGGTTTTTTCTATTCTTTACTAATAAACTAGCTCAAAAATTACTTTCTATACTTCTATAAACTATTTAATCAATAAAAAAGAAAAAAACAAGTGATTATTATTTGATTTTATTCATGTTCCAACTGAGTATTCTTACTTTATGAACTATACTCTAATTATTGTAGGAAAAAACTTCCAAGAAGCCAAAAAAGAATCCCAAGTCAACCAAGAAAGTGCCCAAAGCCTCTTGAAAGGCCCAAAGTCTCTACCCCAAAAAAAAACCAGCCAAAGAGCCCTCAAAGAAACAGAAGAAAAAGGAGAAGACCCCAGACCATGAAAGCAAAGAGCCCTCCCCTGACCCCTCCTCTTCTCCAAGCTGGTACTGATCAGAATGAGATGAGGTTCCACTAAACAAGCAAGGAAGAAAAAAGATACCCAAGAGTCCAGAACCCCAGCCAAGCCCAGATGAATCAAGCTCAAAGGAATCAAGCCCCAAGGAATCAGGGTCATCCCAGTTCAAAAAGCGCAAGAATCCAACTCCAGATAATTCCCCTCCACCGCCCAACAAATCTGAACCTTCATTCTCATCATCAAGTATCAATAAAGAAGATCCTGATGATTACCTGTCTGAATATCACAAGCACCAGTTGATCCATGGGATCCCCTAAAGGTTCACAATATATGTAACGTCAAAGGAGAGTTTAAGCTCCCAAAGAAGTTCCCTCAGTTTTCCCCTCTAATGTCTGTCAAAGGAGGTGAAATTTTAGTCTGTGATGGCTATGTCTTTAATTGCAACAATCAAAAGAGAGCAGGAAGAAGCAATTATTATGTGTGTGAAGATAGAAGCTGTGCTGCCAGGATCAACACAGAAGGATGTGATAAAGTCACTAGTGAAAAAGGAGAGCACACATGCAATGCTCCAGTCAATATTATTGAAAAGCTTCTAAAGTGGTACCTCTACCAAATGGTCCCAGTCTCCAAAGACGTCAAGGCTTCTGATCTGGCAGTTTTGGCCACCACTCACCTAAGTAATGAGAACCTGAAGCTCATCCCTGCTGCAACTGTTGTGTTTGGCTCCTGGGGACAACATCCAGGAGGACACAGCAGGAAATCTTTATAACAAAAGATTTGAGGTTTGAAGCTAGCCTTGGGTTAGCCTTCAGGGCAAAATTAAGGGCACATACCTTAATTCCTGGAATACAAGATGTGAATTCTTTTTGGCAAAAAGGAAAGGAAAAAGCTTGAAGAATACTAAGGCAACACAAATGTGGATAAAATTGTCTTTATTAGGAGAAATGATTCTACTTAAATAGTATACAAGGGTGGATGATCACTCATTAGGTAGACAGAGTGGCGGAAGGGGTCACGTTGGGATGAGGTCATACCAGAATCAGTCAAGAGGAGGTGTGATATTCCAGAATGGATGAATATTGAGCCAGACCCATTTGTGGAAGGAAATAAATTACCAAAATTGAAAGCAAAACCAACTAAATCTTTGAACATATAAATATTCAAAGGTCATATCAAAATGGCATTAATGGCGCAATTTAAATCAGCAACTAGTTAATGAAGTACATATGTGACAAACACAATGATCTATTCCCCCATAAGAAATCTGCCATGGTCCAATGGGAGTTTGTCTTGACAGAGGAGTTAAAGATGTTCAATGGTGATGAGGTGATCCTTTTACATGATGATGGGCCTACAGCAGAGGCAAGAATTATATGCTATGCTGCACAACAGAACTGGGAGCAGTTGAGAGATTAACAGAGCTGGTTATGTGACAGTACCTTTACAGTATGCCCCTGCCTTTTTTACCAACTATGGGTTGTACATTCCCTTATTGAAGACAAGGTGCTCCCATTTGCCTAATTTCTGCTTCCTGGGGCAACAGAAGAGATCTACACAAAGGCCTTTAAAATCCTTTAGGAGGGCATTGAAGCCCTACCCAGTAATAAAAAGAGTCCCCCTGGCCATAATGCTAGAGCTAATCCAGACAATGATGAAAAGGATGAAGCCACCCCTGCTGCAGAACAAGAAGCTCATGATAAAGCACTTAGCACCTTCTCTAGAATCATGGACTATGAGACTGACCAGTATAATACTTTTGTAAATACCTTTGATGGAGAGGTCTAGGGATGTTTTTTTCCATTATTGACAGGTTGTCAACAGGCACTAAAGGGTCTACCTGAGCTCAGCAAGCTCCACCGTCTAGATACATCAGGAAAGTGCAAGTTCTTAATTCAGCAGTTTGTAGCACTAGCCTTTGTAAAGCCAGAGCATATTGAACAAGCCTTTGAGCTCTTAACCCAGAATCCATATGCCAAGAAACATGAGCATGCCTTCTACCCTTTCATTGAATATTGAGAACTATAGAGGATTGAACGTAAGGTCACTAAGCCCAGAGCCAAAGCCAACTGGAACTGCTACCAGGCAGTTCTTAAAGATGAGATAAAAACTACTTCATCTTTGGAGGGCTGGAATAAGAATATAAAGTCCTCCTTTGGAATCAAGCCCAGATACAACACCTTCTACAAGCACCTCAAAATCCAACAGGGGAAGACTGCTGCATCCATCAGAGATATTGAGAACCGTCCATCCAAGAAGAAGAGAACCACCAAAGAGAAACAATATCAAGGGAAGATCAAGGACGTTGTCAAGGACAAATATAAGCTTTCAAGAGATTGGGGAATACATCAAGAAGATTGCCACAGTTCTTAATGATAACCAGGTGATCACAGTCTAGCTTTTAATTAAATATATTGAGTATTGCCTAATTTTATTTGTATAGATCTTATATGTTCAGTATAATATTTTTAAATAAATAGTTATTCTAAATACCTCATTAATAATTTACAATACTGTTTTTATAAAATCATTGCTTTTCTATTGATAGTTTGATGCTTTAGACTGTATTACATGGCCTATATTGGTATTTTACTAGTGAACTATATGTTTTTTGTAGTTTTCAATATAGAAAAAACTTTATATTACTGTTTCTGATTATTATATTTTACTAAATTTATGAAACTTTATTTAGTATCTATTTGGATATTGGATTTTTTGTTTTTATAAGTGGGAAAAAGTTTATTATAGTAAAGATAGCCAATTTCATAGTGAATTATTTTTGAAGTGTATTTTTATGAATTCTTTTAATAGTCATCTATAATTTTTTACGGACTTTTTTAAGTCTGTGTTGTCACATTACCCTAAAAAGTATTTTGAAGCTAAATTTTTATTAAGTAAAATGTTCACAAAACAGGTTTTTGTTTATTAAAAAAGTGTCAACATTTAGTAGTCTGCATGATATAAAACTTAATTATGACTTTTCAATGCTGTTGACATTAAAGTATTTTTGATTCTGATTGTCAACATGTTTTAAGTCAACTTGTAGAATGAGTTAATTCTGGCAGTTGCCCAGGTTTTATCTATTGGGCAGAGATAGTATGTCCAAGGAATAACAACTCTGACCTGAGGAGTTTACACTTTGAGGGTTTGACCTTCAATTGGTGCTTATGAAGGGTATTTAGTACAGCTCAGAGATGTTAGAGGTAAGTAGTTTGATCCTGAGTTAACACAATGATGCTGTCTAGATAAATCACAATACACCTCCCAATCAACTCCTCAAAAGCCTTATTCACAAGTATGGCAAAGGTGGATAGCGCGTTAGTCAGTCCAAAATCAATTTATTCAAGCTTTCCAGACATTTATGACTGGTACAGCAAGCCTTGCAGCCATAAGGGTGATAATAATTGAGGTAGGAGAGGACAAGGAACTGCAGAGAAGGGAAAAACCTTGGGTGAGAAAGGGAAGAGGTGGAAAAGGGTAGAGTGCTTTAAGATATATCATTTTTTTAAAAAAATATAGCTTATATAAATATTTGGATAGTGGGTGCTGTCAATTACAGATTAAATTGTTATTGATTACAAAATAAATTGGACCAAAAGTTTATTGGGCCTTCTGCCCGCATTTTTTTTGTTACTTAATTTGATTATGTATGTGAAGCCAGTAGTGTGTTTGTGGGTTGAGAGGGTTGATATTTGGGCTAGAGCCCCATTTTGTGGCCCATAGCTATAGAATCATTGAGTAGTGAATGGTTGAAAAGTCTAATTAAAATAAGCTGATCTGGACTTATCTGTTCCATAACTCACACAGGCTGTCTGCCTGCGTTTTTTGTTGATCAGCCAGATTACTTTTAATTTGGCCAAATTTGTGTATGGCTGTGGTGTAGGGCCAACACCTAGGGCTAACATCACAGTCAGGATGAGATTTAGCCTATAAGAATTTTCGTGTATTAGGGGTATTGCTCCAAAATAAAAATAAACTGATCAGGGATAATCCAGGTCATAAGTTGCTTGGACTGTCTTCCTGTGCTTTTTTATTGGCAGATCTATGCCTGTTCCTGGCTGACATATTATGTATTTTGCTGTGGTGGGATTGGATACCCAAACTCAAGATTTGCTGTTTCCCTGATAGGGAATGCAATTTCTGGGCTGTGACTTCAGCCTTGCTCATTAGGCCATTAAGTGATATTCCAATTTGCCAATACTGTGGGAACCCCACTTGCATGCAAGCTGCTGGGCCGCGTTTTTAAATTCTGATCCCACTTTAGATTGCTTGGTTTTGGTATGTTTATTGATTAAAGGGTCTCATATCAGATTTTGTAACTCAGTTTAAACAATGGTGCAAATTTACAGCTTGCTTTTGCTGAGAATGTGGTCCATTGACCCAAGATTTTTTGTTGTTGCATTGATTTCCTTTCCAACTGCTGCTTTGGTGACATTTTATTAACTCAGATGCAGCTTCTTATGGTCCAGTTTTTCCTGGAAAAGTAAATATCATAATTTGGCCTTACTCAAAGCAGTTGTAATCACGTCTGGGCCAATTGGTAAAAATTTGAATGGTGCAGGATAATTCATTTCTATTCCTGGGACTAGGACTAGAAATCCTGTAGAAGGTTTTGTCTCATTGGTGGTAGTCCAGCAGCCACTATGCATTGGTGCTCCATCTAAGAGTGGGTCCACCACTATCACTATTGGCATTAGAGCTTCTTTTCTTGGAAGGCTGTGCCTTTCTTGCCTCATCTTTAGAATATGGTGCAGGCTTGTGATTCAATGTAGCTCAGGTGATTGACTTACATCTTAATCTTTGGGGTTCCTCTTGTGCAGGATTATGAATCTTGTCTTGCTCCTGATTGGCCTGAGGTACCCTCTTTTCAAGTGCCTGAATTGTGGTTGCATCAATGACGCCTGATGCATCCAATGGATTCTGTTGATGGGTGCCCATTTCCTCCTGGCTGCTGCACTGAGGTGTAATAAATCCATCCTGGGTCTCCATAAGATCAGGGTCTTGAGTGATGATTGGTTGGAATGGTTTCTTCTTGGCTTTGGTCTGAGCTCTTTTCTGGTGGGATGTGATTAGTGCAATCACATTGTACTCAGGCTTGGTGCCCCATGGTAAGGCTACAAGAGTGTTGGCCTGGGACCCTATTTTCTTAATGTCAGAATGGTTCTGTTGGATGTCTTCTGCTACAGCGTGGACTCCTTCTGCTGTTGAGGGGTACCCCACCTCTCTGTGACTTATTGCTGAGAAAATTGAGCAGATAGGAAGAGTTTGTTCAGGGTATATCTTAAACTCACCACTGGCTGCTCAATCCTGTCTGAGTATGGTTGCTCTTCTAGGAATGAATGCCAAGTCTTTTGTGCCCAAGGGTTTGATCATAGCTATTGCCTTGGCTGTGGTAAGTTGGCTAATGTAGAGGTTCTTTAGAAGTTCAAATTGCACAATCTATCTGGCTTTGGCCAATCCCTCATTGAGCTGGGTCTCAACAACATCTCTTTTTATGTGAAGCAAGAGGGCTTCAAAGGAAATAAATAGGGCTCTATCCTTTTTGTTCCTGGTACAGGTGGTTGGCAAGACTGTCTTGCTGACTTCCCTTTTGAGTCTATGATCTCCATGGTAAAGATCACTCCTGCTGCCTGGTCTATGTCTTCTTTGCAGAGGAAGCCCAGGTCAAAGAAGTCTTTGACTGGGCTTTTCTGCACAGAGACAGCCTTTGGAAATACCTTTGCTGCTTCTTGGAACTGAAGTGGGTCTTCTTCAAAGTTAACCTGGATCCCATGGGGACCAGAGGACTTGGGAAGATCTCTGGTGATATCCTGGAACCATCTTTCTGAAGTCACAAACTTCAGCCATTCTTCTGATGGAATAAATGGTCCTTTCTTAGTATTTCTTATGGGGCTCTCCAGAGGGCCTCTTGACAGGGCATTTCTGGCCCTGGACTACCTTGGTACAGGATCTACTGGGTTTTTGGGGCATCCCTTACTTCCCTTTAATAAAAGCCTATAATAAACACTGAATATTAAACAATTTGATTGCTTTATTAAAGCTTGGATTCCAAAAAGTGGAGATAAGCTATGAAAGAAAGGTGTCATTCCAAAATTCATGATGTGACACTCAAACAATCCATAGTGTATTCAAAACCCTGCCTTAACTATTCCCAGGAGATATCTGGACATGGTTTTACCCCACAGTGAGATCAATTTTACTAATAGACTTTGCACCCTCAAGTGTATTAAACAGGTTGCTGATTAGCAGTAGGGGTACTTATTCTTTACAGTAACTTCTTTTAGGGCACAGTAATATGTAATCAAACAGAGTGATACATACTTTTTAGCTACAAAGTAGACTGCAGTTTAGACAGGGGGAGAGAGGAACAGATGAAGCCCTTGTCCAAGGTGTCCACAAGGTGCTGTTGAGCGTTTTTTCTCCTTGGGCATTATAAAATAGAGGGTGTGTTCTTTTGATAGTGTCAAGTATATAATTATGGGAAGTATAATAAACTATATGAAGGGGAATTTAAGAAGAGAATGATACTTTATTAGATACAAGCTTAGAGTATTATATAGTATCATGAGAAGCCATATGTTGTCAATTTATTTCATGTCAGTCATGCGGCTTGTACAAGTAGTGTTCCTCTTAGGACTCAAAATGTTTGATCCCTGTAATAGATGGGCAAAAGAAAAGAGTGTCACCAACATAATGATTAGTTGGGTAATCATTTGGAGAGCTGCTCAGGGAATTGCTTTCCTAAGAGGGAGTAATCAAAGATGTTGTCACATCTCCCCCTGGGGTGCTGGAAGGTGGAACCAAAGGAATTTTCTTGAGAGTGTTGGGGATTTTGCTTGGTATTGATCCAGTTTTGTGTTGGGTACAAGAAGCCAGGAGTTATGTTGTGCTGTTCTTGCTTTGCACAGTTGGAGGCAGACATGGTACATACACTTTAGTTCTGTTCAAGTGCCAATACCCTTGAAAAGGTAAGTGTTGTTTTTTTTGACTTCCCTGATGATTCCTGGTCCTCTTAACCCTGGTTCCAGTTTGTACATATTATGATTAACAACCCAGATCTTGCCCCCAACTTGGAAGTGCTCCTGTTGTAGTGGGATTGCTTCTCTCTCAACGGCAACATTGCCCCATGTTGACACTTTGTCAACATGGCCACTGTCAACTTAAAACTCAAAATCTCCTATGTTTTTTGCTAGCCACACTAGCTTAATTCTTTTTTAAAGCGTTCAGGGGTGCAAACCCAGAAAACACGACAAAATTGTGGCCATATCAACACAATTTAATATTAAGCTTAATAAAAAACTCAATTTAATCAGATTTTTCCTTTACATTTACTAATAAAAATTAGTTTATTTTTTTATTTGTTTTCACAACGTAAAAGTGTCAATGTCAACACTTTTTAAGCATAACTTATTTTTAATAAAATAATTAATAACTTTGATACTTTATTTTACTTATTTTCATATGTTTTTTTTAATTTTTATATGTGAACAAAAATACACAGAAAACGTTAATTTTTGCTAGCCTGCATAAATTTAATTAAGCGTACTATGAAAAAACATAGTAAATTTTTAAAAAAATGTCAACAGTGACAATGTTGTCAAAAATAATGTCTACAATTTTTGTAATCAACAGTGAGAATTCAGCTTCTTTTTACTAATTGTCACTCATAATGTTGACACTTTTAAATTCTCACATATAAAACTTTATGTTTTACATAATAAAAACTTCTCATTTTTTGATATATTGTATTTTTAACTTTTATCTTCCATATTTTCTAATTTTTAAAAATAAAATCTATATTTAATTATAATACTTTTGTATAAATATCTTAACTTTTAATTTTTTATTTAAAACTATAAAAAATTAAAGCCTATACAAGTATTTTTTACCTTTCAAATGCCAAGAAAAGCCATCTAAGATTTACTTTTTATATACTATGCTTTTTAAGTTATTTTGTTTGTTTTAAAATTCATTGCTTTATTTTAAACCCTTTTACTTATTATTTTAGGACAAAAACACTTCCAAACAGCCCAAAGTAACCAAGCGTCCTTCAAAGCCAACCAAACCCACCAAAACAAAGCCTGTCTCATCAAAGAAGACCACTCTAAAACCATCCCCAAAGCCCTCACCAAAGCCCTCCCCTGATCCCTCTCCTGAGAAGAGCCCTGCTCACTCCACTGGGGGAGAGGAATCTGATGGCTCCTTTACAGAGCACAGTTTTTACAGCTCAGCTTCTGATGAGGAGCCAACCAAGAAGAAGCGCTTAGCCTAAAAGTCCCTACCCAAGGATAAGTCTCCTACACATGAAGAGCACCACAATAAGCCCCCTTCTGCTTCCCTACCACCACCAAACTCCCCCTTCAAGCTCATCTGGGGATGATTCAAAGCCCCACATCAAATTACTTCCCTGGCTTTGGCCATGCTCCTGCTGGCCCCTGGGACCCTCTGTTGGCCCACAACATCTGCAACATCAACAGCAAGTTTAAAGTTCCCTCTTCCTTGCCCAAATACTTTCCAATCATGAGAGTAAAGGGTGGGCTGGCCATGGTGGCCAATGGGTATATTTTCTCTTGCAACAATGCCAACTGGGGCTTCAAGAGCTGCCATTACACCTGTGAGGACTGCTCCTGCCCAGTGCAGCTCAACACCAAGCGCTGGGACTTGGTCCAAGTCATCAAGGGCAAACATACCTGTATCATGCCAAATACCACCATAGCCCGCCTCCTCAAGTGGTATCTTGTCCAGGTGATGCCCACCTCTAAAGATCTTTCTGCCACCCAGCTGGCTGTGCTTGCTTGCTTGCAAGTACCTCTCCCCAACCAACTTGAAGAGGGTGCCAACCCACAATCAGTTGGTCAAGTTTTTAAGTGATAGGCGTCAAGCCTCAAACTCCTGGTCAAGAGCGCCACCACCATCAAAGAGCTGGTTGTCACAGATGCCCTAAAAAAACTGAAAATGGTGAGATGTTCCTGCTCCATGACAATGGGCACGAAGTGGAGGATAGAAATATAGCCTACTACACAACCCAAAACCTGGAGCAGCTCAATACTGCTACCACCTGGCTGTGCAACAGCACATTTGCTACTTGCCCCTCTCTCTTTAAGCAGCTTTGGGTCCTGCATGGGCAGTTTAATGATCATGTTATCCCTCTTGTGTTTTTTCTCCTTCCTGATGCCAAAACTGAAGTCTACACCAAAGCCTTCAAGATTGTCCGTGATGCTTTGTGCTCCCTTCCCACCAACCAGCTCCCCCCTCCCACTCACACCATAAGAGCAAATCCCTCCTCTGCTGAGAAGAGTGAGACAACCCTAGCCGCTGAGCAGCTAGCTCATGTGCGCTCACTTGGGCCAAAGGTTATCATAATGGACTTCAAGCAAGCTCAGTTCAGAGCCTTCAAGGCCACCTTTAATGGAGAAGTCCAGGGATGCTTCTTTCATTTTAGACAGTGTTGTAACTGTGCTGTTTTAGCAGAGTTACAAGGGGGAAATATTTAGAATCTAGATAATAATCTTTATTGAGAGATAGTGATTATATAGTGATTGTGAATCAAGGATAACATGAACATGATTGTGTTGATCACACAGTTGAATGGTGAAGGGGGTGGCTTGATCCTGGTAATGAGTCAAGCGCCAAAACAAGGTATCCACCATAAGGGATTATAATTTGTTCATGTTGTTGGATTTGGTAATTCAAGTTGACTTCCTAGTCTGGCTTTGAGTGGCCGGATAATTGGATTGCAGGTCACAGACCCGCATACTCAGAACCTTGCTGGCAGGTTGAGCCTGCTGTTTTGACACCCCCCAACTGAAAGTTGGCCTCCTCTGGGGATAGGTTGTCAGGGAGGTTGTCAGGTGCCCAGGCATCATACTAGACTAACTGTTGTTCTGTGGTGGACAGGGCAGTTTTGCGTTGTTTTTGTCTTTCTTTGAAGGGTCTCAGGGAATCATGGTGTAGGGTTTTGTCTTGTTTGTGCTTCCTGAGTCCTTGCACAAGGTAAGTGTTACTTTTGTTTACCTTAAGAATGATTAATGTGCCTATCTTCTTGGATTGTAGTTTGCTTTTATCAACGTTCATGACCCAAACTTTGTCCCCAACTTCATGTCTATCTTGGATGGGGACAAAGATTTTTTACAGAAGTTCATTTTCCTTTTCTGTTTGTTCACTGTTGGCCTCTATAACTTGAGGGCCTGAACAAGGGGGACTTTACTTGGAATTTCCAGTTTGGGTCCTGTCAATGCTTGAATGATATTTGGCTGTGTGCTGTATACCAATTCAAAAGGGCTTTTTCCGGTGGATCTGTTCACTTGGGTTTGGCACACAAGTAGTGCAGTTGATAGCTGCTTATAAAAGTCTTCAGGTCTCCCAGTAGTTAGTTTGGCTAAGGCTTGCACAAGGCTGCCATTAAGCCGCTCTACATGTCTATTGGCCTGTGGGTGGTATGGTGTTGTCACGGTATGTTTGACCCATTTTTAGCAAGGTATACATTGGTGTTTTTGGAGGTCAATTTTTTTCCTTCATCAGTTATCAGGAGTTCTGGCTTCCCAAACTTGCTGATTATCTCTTTTCCTATGAATTGTTGTATGTCATTGCCAGTGTGTGCCTTTACTGCTTGGGCCATTGGCCATATTATATCAAAGTCTATGGTAGTGATGATGTATTTCTTATTGTTGTGTTTCCCTGGCATGGGGCCAACAACGTCAAGGGCCACACCTTGAAGGGTAGTTGTGTGCGGATGGGTAGTACTGATTTTGGGGAATTTTGCTTTTTGAAAATTTCTCACACACCTCACATTGGTCTAGGACTTCCTGAACATCACAATACAGGGTTGGCCACCAGGCCTTGTGTTTAAGGAATTTGTATAGGTTTTGGCTCTTGGTATGTCTGAAGTCTCTATGATATTGTAGGATGATGTCCACTTGCTGGTGTGTGAGGATGTAAGGGATGATAGTACTGTTGGACATTTTTCTGTGCAAGGTCCCATACATATCAGCAAATAGAATTTGTTTTTGATGACTGTTTCTTTTGTTATGTCTGTTGTACCAGTAGGAAAACCCTCATCTTTTGTCCGTAGTACCAAGAGGGGCCAGTCTGGGTCAAACCTATTTTCTCCTCTTGTGGCACAGACATACAGGCACAAGAGGGCGTCCCCCATGGTAAGTTCTGGACCAGGTTTGTACTGTATGAGCATACTGAATCTCTTCAAGGGCTCCATCCAGCAGGCTTGGAGGCAAGATAGATTTGCTTGAGTTTTGAAATATATGAGCAACTTGTGGTCAGTCAACACTATGGATTGTTCCTGCTGTTCTAGATAACAACGCCATTTGACTAGGCAGATACAATGGCCAGCAGTTCCTTGTTGCAGATAGGGTAGCAACACTTGCCATCTGTCAACTTTCAGGATTCATAAGCTACGGGCAGGAAGTCACCGTCATTAGTTTTGATTTGTAGTACTCCCCCAATGGATGCGTCTGAGGCGCCAGTTTACATTTGGTATTCCCTGTCACATTTGGGGTATTGCAAGATAGGAGCTGTTGTGAGCTTCTCCTTGAGGCGTCTAAAACAGAGTTCACGTTGGGGGTCCACACAAACTTGGATTTGGCGCCTGTTATGGTGGATAAGGGGGGAGTCAAAACACCACAATCAGATATGAAGTGGCGTACATAGACCACCATCCCCAAGAAGGTTCAGAGTTCTGACTTATCCTTGGGTGGCGGCATCTTGCAGATGGCCTGTATCTCTTGACTGTTGGGTTTGATGCCGTCTTTTGAGACTATGTGTCCCAGGAAGGGTAATTGCTTGCAGAAGAACTGGAACTTGGAGGGCTTGGCCAAAAGTTTGTAAAAAGCCTGGGTAGCAAAGACTGCTCTAGGTCTTTGTGGTGCTGTTCCACCAGGCTGTAGACAATGATGCCGTCTAGGTAGACTAGGGAATGCTTGCCTATGTGAAGAGCAAACACTTTGTTTATGAAGATCACAAAGATGGACAGGGTGTTTGTCATTCCAAAGTTGAGCACCACACATTTGTATGAGCCATATTTAGTGCAAAAGGCCGTTTTGGGGATGTCTTCCTCCTTGATGCAAATCTGGTTGTAGCCTGCTATCAGATTAATCTTGGAGAAGACTGTGGCTCCTCCCAAGGCTTCAAAAAGATTGTCAATCAGTGGTAGTGGATAACAATTCTTAATGGTAACTTTATTTAGGGCTTTATGGTCTGTGACCAGACGCAAGGTACCATTTTTCTTGGTCACAAAGAATACAGTGGCCCCAAAAGGAGATTGTGAGGGGCAGATAAGTCCTTTCTCCAATGCTTCCTTGAGGTAGGCGCGTAGGGCATTGTCTTTTTTTGAGGTCAGCCTGTAGATTGGGTGCGCTTTTGGTACAGCTCCTTTGAGTTGGATGGAGTGTTGAATGTGTTTCTCTGGGGGCAGCCTGGGTAGAGCTTCCTTGAAGATTTCTGGATGGTGGGCCACAATTTTGAAATCCTGAGGTGTGGAGGTATCCTGGTGATCTTTGAAGTGTATGATCTTTACTAGCAGGAGTCCAAGTCAATTGCCTTCAGGTTTTTCTTTTTGTCCAGGGTCTCTGTGATGCACACAAGATGTGGTTGTGTAGGAGTTGGTCCACTGAGTCAGGGTAGATCTGGTGTTTTCACCTTCACGCTTGATGGTCAACACTGAGGTTGCCCAGTCTACATGAGGATTGCTCTCTTGTAATCAATCCAACGCCAGTACAATGTCAAACTTTTGGAAGTCAATGAAAGGGCCTTGGATGATGAAGTGTAGGTTCTCAAGCATGATGGAGAAGGGGGTGGTTTCCCTTGTCACGGCAATGTGATGTTCATCTGCCAGGACCATGTTTTTAATCCGCAAAGGATTAGTGGCTAGCTTGAACTTATCTATAAAGCTACTGTTGACTAGGGTTTGATCTGCACCTAAATCCAGGACTGCTGAGCATGTATAACTGCAAAAAAAGAAAAGATAGGACATCAGTTTATTGGGATGTCTGGCAATGGTGTACAGTACTGGGTCCTCCAAGGGCACTTAGATCATTGGGCTTTGGTCCATGTTCTTGGGTTGATACTCATCATTGGGCAAGTCAGGAGTTGCGTGGGGAGAGCTTGGCTTGCTTAGTACTCTCCCTGGGCTTTTCCCTTGTCTCAATTGCCTAGCATTGCAGTGATACAGAAATGAGTACAATTTGACTGGCCATTGTTTCCATTTCTATGTTCATTTGAGCTTGTGGGTTTATAGTTGGTGTTATTCATGTTACTTCCAGGGGGTGGTTGAGTGGAGCAAATTCCTGTGTGAGAATCCTTGGTTCTCTCTTGTTTTCCAGTTTGTGCCTTATGTAGGGCGTTGGATGTTTGTTCCGCTTTTTCCGCCTTGCAATACAGGCTTTGCAGGTTGGTCACCTGGTCCAGGTTCACGTTTCTCATTACATGTGACTTAAGAGCGTCACAGTGCATGAGGTGTGTGGCTGGGGTGTTAAAGGCCATGTCAGAGGGTGCACAAAGTTGGAGTTCCTTGAGGTCACGGGTGAGTTCCTTCACAGTTCCTGTCTGAATTAGGTTCTCTACTTGGTGTATGATCATGAGCGCTGTGTCCTTAAGCACAAACCTTGCCAAGAAGTCTTATTTGAAGGTATCCCAGTTTTTCTTGGTGTGTTCTTTGTGCCATTTGTCACACCAGGTGCCAGCGTTGTGGGTCATTCAGATGGAGATTTCTGCAATCCAAAATTGCTGTGGGCATTCCATTTGGGCCTGTTTGCTCTGGGCAGACTGGATCCATGTGGCATTGCTGTTGTTGTTGGCCCTGGAAAAAGGTTTCAAGGCAGTGCTTTGTAGTCTTTGGGCTATGTAGGCGGGCATGGTGTTTTTGTTGGTTGGTTGCAGAATAGAAGCAGGAGCTTGAAAGAACCCTTGTGCAGACATGGTGTTGAAGACAGGTAGTGGAATCACTGTGTTCTGGTACAGGACAAAGCCATAAGATATTTTGGTACCAGGGATGTACGGGGTCCAGTCCAGCAGAAGGCCAGAAATGATTCTGTCAAGGATTTGTTGGCCGCAGCAAGTACAGGCAACAGGCAGAATTTTACAAGATGAGGTAGGATGGAGAACCTACCTGTGCTACCAATATTGTAACTGTGCTGTTTTAGCAGAGTTACAAGGGGAAACATATTTAGAAGCTAGATAATAATCTTTATTAAGAGATAGTGATTATATAGTCAGTGTGAATCAAGGATAACAGGAACAAAATTGTGTTGATCACTTGATTGGATGATGAAGGGGGTGGCTTGATCCTGGTAATGAGTCAAGTGCCAAAACAAGGTATCCAATGTAGGGGATTAGCATTTGTTCATGTTGTTTGATTTGGCAATTTGAGTTGACTTCCTAGTCTGGCTTTGAGTGGCTGGATAATCAGATTGCAGGTCACAAACCTGCTTGCTTAGAACTTTGCTGGTGGGTTGAGCCTGCTGTTTTGACAGAAGGCCCTCATCAAGAATCTCAAGAGTGAGAAGGATCTTAACAATGGTAAGGGGAAGTGCCACTTTGCCTTGACTCAGTTTGCAGCCTTGGCTTTTGTGCGCCCAGAGCATACTGGGATTGCCTTTGCGGCCCTCCTGGAGGACGCTTACATCAAGAAGCACTCCACCATCTTCAAAGGTTACTTGGATTACTTCAAGTGCCAATGAGTGGGCAAAAAGATGACTGCCTGAAGAGGTAAGAGCAGGGCCACTGCCCCTTGGAGTTGCCAGGGCGCCTGCCTCAAGAGGGAGATGGATACCACCTCTAGCCTTGAGGCTTGGCACAAGCACCTGAAGGTGAAGTTTGGGTCAAACTCTAAATACAACAAGTTCTTCCAGAAGCTGCAGGAGGAGCAGGCCTGGACTTTCTCCAAGTTTTGCAACCTGGCCAACTGGGTGGCCCCCAAGAAGCAAAGGTCCAAGAGCAGGACTACCAGGAGGACATTCAGAAGATGGTAAAGAAAAAGTATTAGGAGACAGAGATTAAGAAGTAACTTGAGTACGTTGCCACTGCTCTTGCTGATGGCTTTAATATGCTTAATAAACCTTGCTTTGCCTGTATATTTTTTACTTTTAAACTTTTAGTTTTATTTATTTATAGTTTACTAACTTTTTTTTATAAATGGTAAGTTTCAGATAAAGTTTCAATGTGGTTTAGTAAGAAATATCTTATATTATGTTAATTTATCTTTAAGGCATGAGATATTTTTAGTTATGCTTATATGAAGTATAATAAATATAAATTAGAATTTTCTTATCTTTTGTATTTATTATGATATATAGAATATCTTTATTTTTGGTTCATTGGAATTTTAATTTTTATGGTAATAAGAAATTATTTTATAATAAAGAGTGTAATTTACATAGTAAACTGAAAAATAGTTACTTATACCTCCTTATTCTTATTACTTATGGGATTTTTTATTGCATTTTTGAGCTCTCTGGGGTTATTTTAATATAATAATGTATTTAAAATATGTTTTATATTGAAAATGTTCAGGGTAAAGTGTTTCATTAAAAAAAAAGTGTCAACATCCAGGAAACAACATTAAGTAAAACCGGGTTGTCACTTTACTATAGTGTCAATATTAAAAGTGTCAACATGGCCACTGTTGACATTTTTAATGTTGACATGTCTGCTGTTATCCTCTCAGCCCTTTATTTTTTCCTTATTCTCTTGGTCCTTTCTGGAGAGCTGTACTCCAGGGTCACTGTTGTCTGGTACTTTCTTAGGAAGAGGTAATTGTGGTCCTGATGTAGTGCTAACAGTGGCAGGTTTATGACCATAGAAAAGCTTGTAAATTTTTTTGCCTGTATTGCAATTAACTTGTGTTCTGTACACCATAAGTACAGTTGGCAGCATGTCAACCCAGACTCTCAGAATTTTGACAGATAATTTTCTGAGGGCCTCCACAAAGAAACCATTCAGTCTTTCAACTATTCCATTTGCTTGTGGGTGGTAGGGGCTGGCTATGGTGTGTTCTATTCTGTTTTTGACAAGGTAGATGTTGATGTCAAGGGCTTTAAGTTTGGTTTCTTCATCTGTGATTAGGAGTTCAGGTTTCTCAAACTTAGCTATGATTTCTTTGCCAAATAATTGTCTTACATCATTTTCTTTATGTTCTTTTGTAGCTTGTGCTAAAGGCCACCTAGTTGCCTAGTTGATAGCTGTGACAGTGTAATTTTTACCTTTGTTATTGTCAGGCATTAGTTCTACAATATCTAGTGACCACACTTTGAACAGTTGTGTGATTGACACTGTTAGTACTGGCTTGGGCGGTGCCTTGGAGCGGGCTTACTTTTCACAGAATTTGCATTGCTCCAGTACTTCCTTGATATTGTCCAGCATATTGAGCCACCAGTAGCGTGTCTTGAGGTATTCATGCAAGTTTCTACTACAGGTGTGTCCCAGATCTCTGTGGTATCAAAGGATGGTGACAATATTTTTTGTTGATAGGACATACGGTACAGTACTGTCATTTGGTAATATGTGGTATAGAGTACCATATACAACTTTGAACAGATGGTTCATTATTTCAAGGATTAGGCCATTTTCTAATACAAATGCTGCCCAAGTTGCAGCATAGCACAGTTTGATTTTGAAAAAGTAACTAATCAACATTCATATTTAAAATAGTAATAATCAATGAAAAATTATTTTTTACACTGTAAGCTACCAAAATAGAGCTAAGAATCTCATCTTTCTATTGATGCAAAAATATTAATATATATACTATACTCAATATTAAAGAAAAGTTTTTTTAAAGCATAGTCTGGATTTTATTATATTATTTTGATAATGATAAAAAGTAGATTACTTTAAGCAAATAAAATTATTTTTTACTATAAAAACAATTTTTTTATTTAAAAAATTAAAGATAAGGTCAAAAGCATTATTTTAAAATTTTATTTTATTTAAAAAGCTTAATTATTTAGGATTTTATGGTAGTTTAAAGTTAGGACGTTAATTTATTTGACTGTTTAGATGAATTTTGAGGTTCAAGTGAACTGCAAACCTCAAATTAAGCATTTTTTAAATACAATTTGTTAATATTTTATCATTTTAAAAATATGTTAAACAGTTATAATTAAGTTAATACATCATTTTAATTGATTTTCATAGATTACAAAGAGGATATGATGTAATTTGATGCTTAGCTGATACACATATATCACTTGTGCATGAAAACTGGGGATTTCATTTATTCTAGAAATATAAATTCAAGTTGAAATTGTAAATAAAACTATCACATTATTTCTTTCAGAATGGTGTCATAAGGCTTGGTATATAAGCGCTAAAGCACCACCTAAGGTTTACTTCAAACCATCTTTACAAAAAGATATCATTCCTGCAACCAGCACTCTTTTGCAAGGCATCTCTACAAAGCATCTAATTATCAGCAATAATGAATCCAATATTATGGAATCTGTTAACTTCACCTCTACCATGCAGCCCTTTTCCTCATTGGCAGCATCAACAAAACGTGAAAGAATTGCTATGCTTAAGAAAGCATTCTCCTTTGTTTCTGGAGGCAACCTTGATTTCTTTGTCAATAACTTCCTCACCCAAACTGAATTTGGAAAAACAGAGTTCTCTCCTGCTGTTCAAAATAAGAAATTGATTGGGATACTTGATAACTTAAATGATATCCTGTTATTCTCTCCCCAAAAGCATCTCCCAGCCTTGCAATCTCTGGTTACTTCCAGTTACTCTTTAAAATAGCTTAACAATATGGAGTTTAATATAACAAAAAGTGAGTTTGAATACCCAAAAAAATAAATAAAAATAAAAATGCAAAATTAAACAAAAAATCCAAAAGACAAGAGCTATTCATTAAAAAAGAAGTAATCAAAAAAAAAATAATTAAAAAAACTTCTGGAAAATTATTTCAAAACAAGCCAGTAAAAAAAAGAACCAGCAGAAATTTATAAAGATATCAAAAAAGAAATGAGTGAATAATCAACTGGGTACAGCACAACATTTTGAAAACAGCATCTCAAAAAACGCTATTTTGAAATACACCATCTCAATTTTTGCTATCTTGAATTCATAGTAAAAACACCATTTTTTTACGGCATTTTAACTAAGAAAAAATGGGTTTTAAAAATTTTCATTTTTTAACTTCAAAAATAACCCATAAAAAACTCAAAAAATAAAATTTTAAAACATTTCTAGGTTTAAAAAGCCTCAGGATTCCAAATCTGCAATAAAAAATGGGGTCAATTAGTAGCAACAAGGTTGCGTAAAGCCCAAAAGTTAAAATATACCCAGAAACAGCAACCACCAGAATTAACTCATTCTGCAAGTCAACTTACTATATTTTGGCAATCAAAATTTAAAATACTTTAATGTCAACAGCATTGAAAAGTAAGAATTAAGTTTTAACTCATGCAGACTACTAAATGTTGACGCTTTTTCAATAAACAGAAACCTGTTTCCTGAAAATTTTACTTAATAAAAAGCAGCTTCAAAATACTTTTTAGGGTAATGTGACAACATAGATTTAAAAAAGTCCATAAAAAATTATGCATGACAATAAAAAGAATTCATAAAAATACACTTCAAAAATAATTCACTATGAAATTGACTATCTTTAATATAATAAAAATTTTCCCACTTATAAAAACAAAAAATCCAATATCCAAATAGGTACTAAATAAAGTTTCACAAATTTAGTAAAATATAATAATCATAAACAGTAATATAAAGTTTTTTCTATATTGAAAACTACAAAAAACATATAGTTTACTAGTAAAACACCGATATAGGCCATGTAATACAGTCTAAAGCATCAAACTATCAATAGAAAAGCACTGATTTTATAAAAAAAAGTATTGTAATTATTAATGAGTCATTTAAAATAACTATTTATTTAAAAATATTATACTTAACATATAAGAACTATATACAAATTAGGCAATAATCAATAAATTTAATTAAAAGCTAGACTGTGATCACCTGGTTGCCATTAAGAACTGTAGCAATCTTCTTGATGTATTCCCCAATCTCTAAAAGCTTATATTTGGCCTTGAAAACGTCCTTGATCTTCTCTTGATATTGTTTCTCTTTGGTGGTTCTCTTCTTCTTGGATGGGCGGTTCTCAATATCTCTAATGGATGCAGCAGTCTTCCCCTGTTGGATTTGAGGTGCTTGTAGAAGGTGTTGTATCTGGGCTTGACTCCAAAGGAGGACTTGATATGCTTATGCCAGCCCTCTAAAGATTAAATAGTTTTTATCTCATCTTTAAGCACTGCCTGGTATCAGTTCCAGTTAGCTTTGGCTCTGGGCTTGCTCCGTTGCTTAGTGACCTTACATCCAATCCAATGTGGTTCTCAATATTCAATGAAAGGGTAGAAGGCATGATCATGTTTCTTGGCATATGGATTCTGGGTTAAGAGCTCAAAGGCTTGTTCAATATGCTCTGGCTTTACAAAGGCTAGTGCTACAAACTGCTGAATTAAGAATTTGCACTTTCCTGATGTATCTAGACGGTGGATCTTGCTGAGCTCAGGTAGACCCTTTAGTTGCCTGTTGACAACCTGTCAATAATGGAAAAAACACCCCTGGACCTCTCCATCAAAGATGTTTATAAAAGCGTAATACTGGGTAGTTTCATAGTCCATGATTATAGAGGAGGGGCAAAGTTATAAATCAGGAGCTTCTTTACTGCAGCAAGGGTGGCTTTATCCTTTTCATCATCATCTGGATTGGCTCTG
Organism: Entomophthora muscae; assembly: GCA_014839935.2. Classification (NCBI taxonomy): domain Eukaryota; kingdom Fungi; phylum Entomophthoromycota; class Entomophthoromycetes; order Entomophthorales; family Entomophthoraceae; genus Entomophthora; species Entomophthora muscae. The sequence continues at coordinate 315,053 of QTSX02007160.1, read as the reverse complement.
GTGTTATGGCCAGGGGGACTCTTTTTATTATTGGGTAGGGCTTTGATGCCCTGCTGAAGGATTTTAAAGGCCTTTGTGTAGATCTCTTCTGTTGCACCAGTAAGCAGAAAGTAGGCAAATGGGAGCACCTTGCCTTCAATAAGGGAAGGTACAAACCATAGTTGGTAAAAAAGGCAGGGGCATACTGCAAAGGTACCGTCACATAACCAGGTCTCTGAATCTCTTAACTGCTCCAGGTTCTATTGTGTAGCATAGCATATACTTCTTGCCTCTGCTGTAGGCCCATCATAATATAAAAAAATACCTCATCAACATTGAACATCTTTAACTACTCTGTCAATACTAAAGCTCCTTGGACCATGGCAGATTTTTTATGGGGGAATAGATCATGGTGTTTGTCACATATGTACTTTACTAACTGGTTGCGGTCAGGGATAAGCTTCAGGTTCTCATTACTTAGGTGAGTGGTGGCCAAAACTGCCAGATCAGAAGCCTTGACGTCTTTGGAGACTGGGATCATTTGGTAGAGGTACCACTTTAGAAGATTTTTAATAAGATTGATTGGAGCATTGCATGTGTGCTCTCCTTTTTCACAAGTGACTTTATCCCATCCTTCTGTGTTGATCCTGGCAGCGCAGCTTCTATCTTCACACACATAGTGCCTGTTTCTTCCTTCTCTTTTTTGATTGTTGAAATTAAAAACATATCCATCACAGAATAAACTTGCACCTCCTTTGATAGACATTAGAGGGAAAACCTGAGGGACTTTCTTTGGGAGCTCTCTCTCCTTTGACGTTACATATATTGTGAACCTTTAGGGGATCCCATGGGCCAATTGGTGCTTGATGATAGTCAGACAAGTAATCACCAGGATCTTCTTTATTGATACTTGATGAGTAGGATGGAGGTACAGATCTATTGGGAGGTGGAGGGGAATTATCTGGAGTTGGATTCTTGTGCTTCCTGGACTGGGATGGGCTTGATTTCTTGGGGCTTGATTCCTTTGAGCTTGATTCATCTGGGATTGATTGGGGTTCTGGACTCTTGGGTATTTTATTTCTTCCTTGCTTGTTTAGTGGAACCTCATCTCCTTCTGATTGGTACCAGTGTCAAGGGTCTGGATGTACAGGCATTCTGGCTACTGCAAACTTACATAATATCCAGCCATTGCCCAATTTGGTGCCCTTCCAATATACCGTTCAAGATGCCAAGAATGGCAACCAAGCAATATCACATGACTGTCTGAGTATCCAGTGGCTCAAACCCATCTTGTACATGATCACCCAGGTTTGATCCAACTAAATCCCCACCACAGTCAAGTCCATATAAGTCTAAAGTATTATCCAATAAAATATACTTCTCTTCTTTCTTAATTTCATATTTGAAGCTTCCCCAAAAGGCGCTCCTTACCACTGGTAGCAGCTACGGTTTTTTTGACCACACACATGAGAGAGAAAATGACTGACCAAAACCTGCCCACCTTTACTCACATACTCAACCAGGCCATATCCCAGGAGACCTGGAAACGTACTTCCGTGGCCACAACATTGATGAAGATATAACTAGTGGATGCACCATATTTGAAGGTCTGATCATGCCCAAAGCATGCTCCAAGATAATTCAATACAGTTGCTCTCTTCAACCACAAACAAACGCACAACAACCTATCAAAGATGAAGTGACCAACACCAAATACATTGGTATTGACAAGTTCTTTGGTGAAAACAAAGAAAATGTCATCAACTGGCTAGACCACACAGCTGCCAAACTTTGCACCAGCCGCATCCCCCATGAGAAATGCGTCCAGGAATCCAGCAAGCACCTATAAAAGGTTTCAGCTAACTGGTTTGCCACCTGGGTTGGTTCACAAACTGACAACCAGCTTATCAACTAGGAAGAGTTCAAAGTGGACGTCACACACAATTTCTGCATCACTGAATCCCTCCAAGACATTGCAATACAGCTCAGTGATATTCCTCAGAAGACACTATCACAGCTTATTACAATGAATTTGAGGAAATATATCACAAAATCTAAAATTCAGACCAAGATGATAACATACATACTAGAGCCTCATTCATCAACAGAACAAAACCCTCTGTTGCTGCCCTTGCCTGTCCAGAGGCTAATACCTCCATGCTTGCGCTCATTTCAGAAGCCAAGTGCGCAGAAAAATGCGCAAACATGGAATATGCTGCACACAACTGCAATCACTCCTCAAACAGCAATGGCAGAGAAAAATCAAATGGCAACAAACGCCAAAATACTAATCATAGCAACAGCATTTCCAATTGTAACAATGGCAATTGCAGCCAAAGCACAAACTGCTCCTATCCCAAGAAAGAGGACACCACCAAAGTTAACAATGCTGAAGTAGCAACCCACTATGAATCTGACCCCACATTTTCTGACCTCAAAGGTCTTGAAACAGAAGAACAGGGAAAAGAGGAGGGGGAACAGGCTTAAGTGCCCCTGTCTCCCCCCAACTTGAAAAGAAACATTACCAAGGCATGAACTTTGCTGCTTGCATCCCACATGTCCTGCAATCCTCCATTTTTATGAACATAAAAATTAAAGATCACTTACAACTTCTTGTCTATCCATGCACTTACAAATCAAATACACATGAGAATTTATTTGACTCTGGTGCACAACACACTATGTTTAGCAAATCTTTTGTAACCAAGTACAAAATACCAGTTGTTAAATCCAACTTCAAATACGCTAGAATGGCAGATAAATCAAAGGTTCTACTTGAAGGCAAAAAAACTCCCTTCAGAATTGATCTCCAAGGCATACAAACGTCCATCAAAGGACTTGTCATGAACAACATAAACTACAACATTTTAGCAGGCATGGACTTGTTCACCAGAGTGAACCCCAGCATATGTTGAAAAACAAAAACCATGATCATCAAACACAATGGGGTCAATTTTAACATCCTCAAAGAACCCAATGACCTCATTCTAAGATGCACAGTATTTGTCCAGGTCATAAACCAAGATGACTTAGAGCATCTAACAAAAGATAGTACCCTCCACATAATAAGATACACTGAATTCAATAACATACAAACAACCAAAATCCAATGCCCAGAACTTGCAGCACTCCTAAAGGAATACACCCATGTATTCAATGAAGAACTCAAAGAGTTACCCTCCAAACAGGAGGTCAAACATGGCATCAACCTATGTAAAGCCATGCCCAAACCTGCATCCCTCTAGAGACTCTCCCCCATGGAGACACAAACCCTCAAAACCCATATTGAGGACAACTTAGCTAAAGGCTTCATCTGACCATAAGAATCCCATTGGGGGGCAGCAGTGCTCTTTATAAAGAAAAAGGAAGGCAAACTACGTCTAGTAACTGACTACAGAGCACTAAATACAAGTAAAGTAAATAATAAATACCCTCTTCCACTTATAGAGGATCTGCCTGCAAGACTCTAAGGAGAAATTTTTTCTCCGGAATTAGCCTCATCTCAGGCTACAATCAAGTTGAAGTAAAGGAAAAGGACATACCAAAAGCTGTGTTCTGTACGCAATTTGGATCCTTTGAGTGTAGAGTAATGAACTTTGGGATGACCAACGCTCCTGCAACGTTTGTCACCATGATGAAACAAGCACTAAATGGTATCTCAAATACATTATGCTACCTTGAAAATATCATCATATTCTCAAAAACAAAAGAGGAACACCTCACGCATGTCTGCAAGACACTCAATTGACTCACAAAGCACAAACTTTATTCAAAACTAAGTAAGTGCCAATTTATGGAGAAGGGACTCCTGTTTTTGGGCCACATTGTCTCTGACAGTGGCATCAAAGCAGATCCAGACAAAATAAAAGCCATAAATAACATGCAACGCCCTACCTCTGTTATACAAGTTATATGCTTTCTTGGTATGGTAGCTTACCTAAGGAAATACATCAAAGACTGTGGAAAACTAACTGCACCAATCAATGACTTAACCAAAGGTAATGCCAAAAAGAAATTCATCTGGACACTAGAATGTAACAAGAATTTCAAATTATTAAAAAAAGCTCTGATCAAAGCACCAATATTGCAATACCCTAATTACAACAGGTGCTACAAGAATGAGTCAGATGCCAGTGACACTGCCATTGGCGCAGTCCTGCACATCTTCCAGCCAGGGTAGCAAGACTTACTGCCAGTATGTTACAAAAGCAGAAAACTAACTAATACTGAGCAGAGATACCCAATACACAATAAGGAATTGCTAGCAATATACCACACATGCAAAAAATGGAGATATTACTTAGAAGGATATTTAAACGTCTGAGTACTAACTGACCATAAATCCTTAATCTATTTCAAAACTCAGAACACATTTGCACAGCAACAAGCCAAATGGATGTCCCTACTGGAAAAGCTTAATTTGGATATCTAATACAAAAAGGGGGCAGAGCTGGTCACAGCTGATGCTCTCTCTAGACTACGTCAGCCTAGAGAGGATCACCCTGACCACCTGGACCCTGACTGGCCAAACCTGTACAACACTGAGTAAAAACCAAAGGGAAAGACCCCTCAACACATCAACTGACCCACAATACATTAGTAAGGAACAAAAATTAATTACATGTATCAAATGGCACAATATACCAAATCATCAAAGACAAACATGTTCCCTACATCCCACTTGCACAAATAGTTGACACTATCCTAAGACATTGCTGTCTATTAGGACACACAAAGGCTAATAATCTATACCTCACTTTAAAAGAGATAATATGGTGGCCCAATCTTAAACAAGATATAATCAATGTTCTAAAAAAGTGCACAGTGTGCAAGAAATACACCAGCACAAAGGCTCCTCAGCCAACGGTCAACCCAGTACCAGACTCTGAACCATTCAAGGTTTGGGGACTGGATGTAGTGGACCCCTTCCCAGAAATAAAAACAAACCAACATTTCTTAATTGTAGCTATTGACTTCACCACAGGCTGGCCCATCTGCTGGGCAACAAAGGACCATAAAGCAGAAACCATCAACTGTTTCATTAACAAAGTGATCATAACCAACTATGGCACTCCAGCTACATCATAACTGATGGAGAAATTTGAGTTATCAGGTCACGTAGTAAATGACAACTTAAAATCCAAAAACATTAAACACTCCACAACCTCTCTGTACAGGCCACAGGCTAACAGCAGAGTGGAACACCTCAACTGCAGCCTTATCAGGACCCTAGAGAAAATAATGGATGGAAAAGCCAAAGACACATGGATCTATATGTAAAACATGTATTACCAGTATCCTGAGTCTGCACCAATCAAGGAAGCAATCTCCAGAATTAACTCATACAGAAAGGAACATCCTCCATGTTGACAATTCTCAAAAATATTTTTCTTATTTTCAATATTAAAGATTATTTTTTTCTTGATTAAATAATTGACACTGATAATAGAAGCAATATTTGTTTTTATTTTGAGCTTTTAATTGAAATATAAAAAGATAGAGCAAAAACAACTTTTGAAATTGTCAACATGGAGGATGTTCCATTCTGTATGAGTTAATTCTGGAGGTTGCCATCAAGAAACAGGCTATTCACTATTTGAGCTAACCTACAGGTACAAACCAGAAATAATCACCCTCAACAAACAACCATACATAAAGATCCCCCCAGGGAAACCCCCCACAGTATAAAAAGCACCAAATCTACAATACATCCGCCTCAAAGCTAAAATAGCAGAAATAAAGAGGCTCAAAACACAAAAGGTAACCTCCATAGAGGAACCACTTCCTATTGACCCCCTTGTCTGGGTTCTAGCTGGCAACAGAAAGAAACTAGACTCAGAAACCAGGGACCAGGAAGAATCATCAAGTACAGACCAGATCACAGCACCTATCTAGTAAAGTTCCAAGGTGCTAAAACCCCAATTGTCAAGAAATACCACAGAATCTGTCTCCGCCTCAGTAAAGGAGAACACTCAACCAGACTAGTTCTAACAAGTAAACAGCTCCAGGAGCATCAGGCGGCAGCCGTGAAAACAAAGCCCCCTCCTGATGCACCAGAGTAACCCCTTAAGCAGGGTGTCAAGGGTCTGGATGTACAAGCATTCTGGCTACTGCCAACCTGCTTAATATCCAGCCATTGCCTGATTTGGTGCCCTTCCAATATACAATTTGACCTACCAAGAATGATGACCAAGCAATATCACATGAATGTCTAAGTATCCAGTGGCTCAAACCCATCTTGCACATGACCAACCCCTAGGTTTGATCCAACTAAATCCCCATCACAGTCAAGTCTATATAAGTCTAAAGTATGATCCAATAAAATATACTTCTCTTCTTTCTTAATCTCATATTTGAAGATTCCCCAAAAGGCGCTCCTTATCACCAGCTTGGAGAAGAGGAGGGGTCAGGGGAGGGCTATTTTCTTTCAGGGTCTGGGGTATTCTCCTTGTCTTATGTTTCTTTGAGAGCTCTTTGGCTGGTTTTTTGCTGGGGTAGGGACTTTGGGCCTTTTCAGAGGCTTTGGGCACTTTCTTGGTTGACTTGGGATTCTTTTTTGGCTTCTTGGAAGTTTTTTCCTACATTAATTAGAGTAGAGTTCATAAAGTAAGAATAATCATGTGGAACATAAATAAAATTAAATAATAATCACTTGTTTTATTTTTTATTATTAATTAAATAGTTTATAGAAGTATGAAAAGTAATTTTAGAGCTAGTTTATTAGTAAAGAATAGAAAAAACCATGTTTAAATAAAAAGTTGACATTCTGGTAGTCACAATAGTCAAAAATATTTAATTTAGTTTTTTAGCATAAAAAACACTTTAATTTTGACTGTCAACATACTGACAGTCAGCATTAAACTAGAAAAACACTATGTAAATCACTTATAAAGCTTAGTTAATATTTTCTGGAGTTGTTTTTTAAGGCTGAAATTGGGTATTTTTAAATTTTAAAAAAAGGATTTTCATATGTAACTTAGAAAACTAAATAATAGGGATTGTAGAGGGAAGTCTAAAGTACAGCCCTGGGCACTTTGGCCTGAATTATCATACCATTGTATTTGTGCTTTTTGTTAAGCAGCAGTGTTTTACTAGTAAACCAGTGAAGGTGTTGACATTCAGGCAGTCAGCATTCTTTTATAGTAACTCTCCTATTAAATCTCGCTTAAATTATATCGCTTTGTTTTCTTAGCCAAACCCCTTTGTTGCAATTTAGGTGACACATCAATTTGACACAAAGTCAACATTATAAATATATATATAATTTCTAGCTTTAACATATGTGTTTTGGCTTAAGTGGACTTTTGGAAATAAGATATAGTTTATACAGTGAGTTTAAAAGAACAGTAAATATTTAAATAATGCAAATAACACTATAGAAGTTGGCATATGTCTTTGTTTAATGCTTATTTTAGTATATATTTAATAAAAACAGTAGTATAAAATATAAAAAGTAGTTATTTTTAGAATATTATGTATTTTATTAAGAAATTTATGAATTCTTATTTGGTGTCAACATCCAGATATTACTTACTGGAGTTGACCTTAATGTAAAGGTACAAAGAAACTTACATTTTCATAGTCAATTATATTGGTTTTTTGGCTTAAAATTATCCTTTGCTTAAATGGTGTTGACATTATGCCTGTTCCTTTTTAATTTTACAATTATGACTTAATAATTCACTATGAAAAATTAGCTTAGTTTTGGAAATGCCCAATTCTGGTAGATAAATACTAAAACAATGTTGACTTACTGAATGTCAACAATTTTTCAACATTCAGTAAGTTGACTTGCAGAATGAGCTAATTCTGGCAGTTGCACCAGAAACAACTATTTTCATCAATTATAACTATAAACTATACTTTAGAATGAGCATAGAATTGTACCAAATACTAAAAAAAGTCAAAGAATGATAAAATCAAAGGAAAGAAGAGAGAATATAAAGAAGTGTTTATCAAGGAAGGGCTCAGACATTAGTGGAAAGAGCAACAGAGATGGACTGAAGATGTTCAAGCTTGCTACCCTTGGGATAGTAGCAAGGATCACCTTGCTAATTTCTGTATACTTTTTCACCACTTTTTTCTGCTTGGGGGTTGCCCTTGGACTTCATGCCAGTATTAAAGAGCTGGACAGAGATGGCCTGCTGGGTTTTAGATGCACCATTATCTTGTTGAATTTGGGCTTATGAACCCAGACTCTTGTAGCAAACTGGCTATGTCAACCTTCAAGAGAAGAGGTAATATTTATCAAACCATCTTTTACCTGCTTATAGAAGTCCCACTGGATTGAGTCACCACCTTTTCTGATGCAGTGTGCTCCCTGAAAGATACCAACCCATTTAGTTTCAAAATACTCAATAAAAGGCGCAAAAGCTGCCTAGTTGGCAAGGATATAAGGATGTCAGAGGAGAGCGCTGTAAAAGGCATTTATCTCCTCCTTTCTCACAAGGGCAAGAGAAAAAAGCAATTGAAAACATCCTAGGCTTCTTTAGTGCCTTTGGATTTGACCCACTCATGAAAAACAGAGCGTTTTTGGAGGCAGCAGCAGAGTGCCTGCCAGAAGTGAAAGTAGCATAACTGAGGGGAGCTCTTGAAGACTCTTATGAAGGCATTTGCCTGAGCCTGTTTGAAATCCACTATCAGGTATTTGTGGCAGGGAAAGCTTTATGGCTGCTTCCTGGTTGGGGTGGCTTCCTCTTCCTGGGACTGGGCTTTCATCTTGCACACTCTGCTTTCTTTTGGCTCCTCTTTGATAGTTGGGAGGATCTCATACAACTTGGCCTTTAAAATTGTAAGAGCACAGATATAAGTTTCCTGTTTCTTGCTGGGAAGGAAGTAGAAGACCAGGGGAAGAACCAGATCTCCAGCCTGCCCACAGATATTCCAAAGCTGGCTAAATAGCTTTAGGCAGGTGGAGAAAGTTCCATCTGCAAGCCAGGGCTTGCAATTTAACAGGTTTTGCAGATCCTGTGTGGTGGCAAAGAAAATGATGTGCTCAGGAACATGTTGGCTGTTGTCATGGAGAAGAAATCTCTCCTCATCACAAGATAGTTTTTGTTCCTCAGTAAAGATCAATTGCTCAATTGATGAAGCACTGACGCCTTCAGTGCTCAGAGCATATTTCTGATCAGTGAGATATCTCTGTAATTTTGAGGCGCCACCAACAGTGGAAAGTTGAGTGTCATTTAAATTAAGGAGGGCATCATTGACAACATCAGTGGCAGTATGGTCATTGGTGTTTGGTATGACCTGGAAAAGAAACTAGCAGATTAGTTGATACAAGGGATCAAACAGCTTGGTGCAGTCATGCCCAGTAGTCAGGGCCTTGAATCTGGTGAACCTGTATTTAGTGAGCCTAGCAGGGCACCCAACGTTATCACATTTATAATGATGTTGGCAGATTGGTTTCTTTTCATTGTTAAAGCTGAAGCTGTAGCCCTTATAAACAAAAACAGCAACAGCTTTCTTAGTCATGATGGGGTAGCTGGCTGGGTATGTGGTGGGCACAGCAAAGGTGCCATTTCAATTACAGATATTATGCACAGTGTATAGATCCCAGAGCTCAATTTTCTCATCTGCAGGAGTACCAGGCTCAGGCTCCTGTTCCTATTCTTCTTCAGGATCTGAGGTGGGATCAGAGTGGCAGTTGAAGTTGAACAACTTCTCTTGGGGGTCTGGAGGGGAGCAAACAAAAGGAGATTGGGGAGGGATAGGACTGTTTTCCTCTGGTATAGGGGAAGTTTTGGATGTCTTGGGGGGATCTTTACCCTTAGCAGGCTACTTTTTAGGGGTAGTTTTGTTTTTCTTGGCCTTGGGAGGAGTTATCCTGGACTTGGAGGCCTTGGTGGCCTTGGACGCAGCTTTATTGATGGACTTGGGAGGCATATAAAAGTAAATTAGTATCAAAATATGAGCAATTTGGGGTTTTTTTAAAAAAAATGAGAATGTTTTTAATATAAAAGTAGATATTATTTTTACATAAAATTTTAGAAAAAGTCTAAAAATATATAATATCAAAATAACAGTGCTTTTTTTATAAAAATATTTTTTATTAGTAACACAAGTATGCAAAACTTTGAGTTTTGTCTGAAAACTTGCAGTCAAAATGATGTTTTGAAGTGATGTAATTAAGGTGCTGTAGCTCAAAAACATAGTGTTTTTGACCATTTTTTATATTAAATTAACAAATTTCTGGTGGAGCTACCTCAACAAGGCCAAAGCGTAAAACTTGAATAATTCAAAAACTAGCTTATACAGCTGGGACTAAAAAGTATCCAGTTGTTTAGAGAAGGTCAAAAAATATATATTTGCAAAGTTTCAGGCAATTTCTTATATTTTTTTTATTAATATGAGTTTTAATGTCAATCTTTACTTTTGAAAAGCGAAAAGCAAGAATTGCAGTGGGGGAATCAATATAGTGTAGCCTGGCGTCATATGTAATTTCCTTTTATTTTGTCCTATCCATTTTGCGTATTGAATCAATTGGGTGATATGAAACTTGGTGGAATTCAAAGTGACATAAATCAAAATGGCGTAATCACTCCCTTCCATATTAAAATCACTATTAAAATATTTTTATTTGAGAACCCTTATCAATGTATTCATATTAATAAAGTTAAAAAATTATATATAAAAAAACTGGTTTTTTACCCAGCAATGAAAATCACTAGAAGGACTATCATAGTGGCGTCTTTTTAGGTTGTTCTTAATATAATTGTCTTGGATTAATACTATAGGAACATCTTCTGGCACTATACAGCAGGCTTTGTTTTAGTTCAGGTATAAGTTTATTTTAGTTAATGATAAACAGTGTTATTCAAAATGAGGTAAAGTTGAGATGGCGTAAACACGCCCCACACTAAGTGACTTTATATTTAAATAAATTTGGTAAAATAAGATTTAATTAATCTGACTCAAAGTGACAGAATCAAGATGGTGTAAATTTGAGATGCCACATTAATAAAGTATATGTAAATTTTAACTATTTTATTGTTTTTTTTAATTTTTTGTGATTCAAAATCACTAGTGCAAAAAACGCATCTCAAATTAAATTTGAGATGGCGTAAATCAAAGTGCCGTTTTTGAAATGGCGTGTTGTACCCTCAACTGTAACAAAATTTGCTCTCTTAAAACAAGAAAAGAAATATATGAAAGTATGAAAATAAAAAACAATATTACATTATCAATTTCAACTTTCTATAAGCTAATACCAAAAATATAATAAAGAGTAAAAAACAAACTGACATGTGTAATATTTGCAATTTAAAAATATCTTTAGAAAAAAGTTAAGAAGAATGTGAAAGCAAAAATTTACCACTCCCAATTTTATAAATGATAACTTAAAATCTATTGATCAGCACAAAGACTTTTAGTTTGACTAAAATATAGAACATAAAAAAGATATTAATGAATTAGATGAATATTGTGTTATAGTCATAGATTATAAAGAGAATTTAAAAGTTGGTGGTGGTCCAATAGAAACCAATAGCTAGTTTTATTTTAAGAAACCTATTTCTTTATTAGAATTTGCATTAGTATTTAAATAAAGCAATAAAATTAAATATGAATACCATTATTTTTTATCTCAAATATTGTATCATGATTCTTTATTTTCAGGTGAATGTCTAATAAGCCTTCTTAAATTAGATAAGTTTAAAAAAATAATATAGATGTATGGACTGATAATGGAAACCATTTTAGATCCTATGAATTCCTATACTATCTATTTAAGAAGGCACCAAAATAGATTAAACGGTCTATTAAATAATATAGATTTGTAGAATATCATGGGAAAAGCATTGTTGATGGTCACTTTGGTTGGATATCAAAAACATTAAAAGAGAAAGAAAATTATTTTTATATTAAGAATATAAATGATATTAAAAATATTTTTGAGCAAGAAGAAAAAAGAAAAGAATTATGTAAATCAGTGCTATCAGGCTCAAATATTTCTCAAAAGTCATTCTTTTTTATTTATGAAAGAAAAGTTAGGCCTATAAAAAGATAGCTTGAAGTTAAAAATCTTCGAATCAATCTTTCATATTTGATAAAAGATGGGAAGCTATATACTTCACCTCTAACATTTGAAAGTTTATCAGAATATTCTGAGATAAAATATCATTTAAAATCAAGGGATGATACCAGAGAAACAAAAAAATCAGAAGATGATAGTGGTGTATTAGGACAAATTAAGGAAGTTGGGCAGCTTACTAGAAGGTGTATTTCAAATAGAGTTATTTTTTTCAAAAAAACAACTTTTTTCTTAAATAAACTAAGAATATTTATGATGATCCAAAGATAGGGCAATAGCATTTATAGCTTTGAAGCTGCTATTAATCTCCCATTCAGCTCATCATAATTTTTTTGGTTTATAGTTATAGTAGCACTTAAGATATTTTAGTAATATTATAAGGCGCAATTTTAAATTCTAAAATTAATGAATTATTTTCAAAAAAAACATCTAAGCCCAAGATCAATTAAAGATTTGCTGTGATTGTATTTTAAGCTTTTTTAAATAATTTGAATATGAATAATGTGATTAAGCTATAAAATAATCAATCTGGCGCTTAGGTATAACAAGAAAAATAATGACCCAGATGTTTGTTCTTGAGGGCTTTCTATTGGATGTCCATTGGTGTACCAGGTGAGAACCTGTCTGGGAGATTTCCCATTATTAACATGGGCTTATTGGGGTCTCTATCACTGCATAGGAGTTGTTTGCAGTATAGCCTTGACAGGCCATTTGTGTTAAGCATTTCCTTGCCTGGTTTATATTCAATTATCATGGAGCACTTTTGTTTGAGGCTAATCTATTCAGCTTGTTGTCTAGATAGGTGTTGTTGAGTCTTAAATAACACCAACAAATTGTGGTTGGTTAGCACTTTGAATATCTGTGCACCTTTCAGATAGCAAGTCACTTCATTAAGCAGTAGACAATGGCTATCAATGCTATGTCATGTATCAGATATCTTTGCTCAAAATCAGACAGCTTCCTTGATTAATATACTACAGGGAAGATATCCTTTTCCGATGTTTGAATTCAGAGTACTCCTCCTATTGTGCAATAAGGGGCGTTAGTTTTTAGTTTATACACTCCTTCTTAGTCTTAATATTGTAAAATGGGAGCAGCAACCATGCATTGGGTCATTATTTTAGGGATTAGGCCATTTTCTAATGCACATGCTGCTCAAGTCGCAGCATAATACAGTTCAATTTTGAAAAAGTAACTAATTACATATTTTATATTTAAAGCCTTAATAACTCAATGAAAAATTAATATTTTTTCACACTGTAAACTATCAAAATGATGCTAAGAATCTTATCTTTCTATTGGTGGAAATATTTTAATATGTATAATATGCTCAACATTAAAGCAAAAGTAATTTAAAAGAGTATAATCCAGATTTTATTATATGATTATATCTAATGATATAAAATAGATCACTTCAAAGCTAATAAATACTCTTTTTTAATATACATCAGCTTTTTTTTATTTGACGAAATTAAAGATAAGATTGAGAGCTTTATTTTTGCATTTTATTTTATTTAAAAAGCTCAATTATTTAGGATTTTATGATAGTTTGAAGTTAGGGTGTTTTTATCACTGTTTAGATTGATTTTAAGGTTCAAGTGAGCTTCAAACCTCAAATTAAGCATTCTTTAAATGGAATTCTTTAATATTTTATCATTTTAAAAATATGCGGAAGATTACAATTAACTGAATACATCATTTTAATTGATTTGCATTGATTACAAAGAGGATATGATGTAATAATAATGTTTAGCTGCTTCACATGCATCACTTGTGCATGAAAACTGGGTATTTAATCAAGTCTGCAAACATAAATTCAAGTTCAAACTATAATAAAAGCTGTCACACCATTTCTTTCAGAATGGTATCATTTAGCTTGGTATATAAGAGCTAAAGCACCACAAAGCTTCTAATCCAAAAGACCCCATTCAAAGGCCACATTCTGATCAGAACTACTCCATCATTAAGGCACATTTCAGAGATCCAACCTAATTACAGATTCAAAATACTACCATGTCCTCAGTTAAATTTACTTCTGCCATGCTACCCTTTTTTCCCTTGGGAGCTTCAACAAAAAGAGAAAGAATTGCAATATTAAAAAAGGCATTCCTCTTTATTGCTGGTGATGATCTTGATAATTTCATCAAGCACTTCCTTACTCAAACTGAATTTGGGAAAGCTCAGTTCCTGCCAACTATTTGAATTCAAAAAGACAATGAGTTCATTGAAAACTTAAAGGATCTCATGAAATCTTCTCCCCAAAAACATCTCCCAGCCTTGCAATCTCTGGTTACTTCCAGTTACTCTTTAAAAGAGCTTAATGATATGGGTTTTAATATAACCAAAAGTGAGTTTGAATACTCAAGAAAAATAAATAAAAATAAAAATGTAAGTTTAAACAAAAAAAGCCAAAAAATAATAACTTTTCATTAAAAAATTGCTGGAAAATTCTTTTGAAACAAGCCAGTTTACAAAAAAAGTGCCTGAAAATTTTTATAAAGATATAGAAAAAGAGATGAGTAATTACTCAACTGAAATTAAATACTCTCTACTTAAAACAAAAAAGAAATATATGAAAATATGAAAATAAAAAATGAAATTTTGGTTTCAATTTCTACTTACTATAAATTAATCCCTAAAAATATTATAAAAAGTAAAAAACAAACTGATATGTGCAATATTTGTAATTTAAAAAATTTGCTAGAAAAAAAGAAGGAAGAATGTGAAAGTAAAAACTTGCCATTACCAGAATCTATAGACAATGACTTAAAGACTATTAATCAGCACCAAGGCTTTTATGTTCATCAAAATTGTGAATATAAAAAAGATATTAATGAATTAGATGATGAGTCTTGTGTTGTAGTTATAGATTATAAAGAAAACTTAAAGGTTGGAGGTGGTCCAATTGAGACCAATAATTGTTTTTATTCAAAAAAACCAATCTCATTATTAGGGTTTGCATTAGTTTTTAAGAAAAACAATAAAATTAAATATGAATATCATGATTTTTTGTCTCAAATATTATCACAGGATTCTTTATTTTCAGGTGAGTGTTTTATAAAAATTCTTAAATTAGATAGATTTAAAAAAATAAAAAATATAAAAGTATGGACTGATAATGGAAATCATTTTAGATCATATGAATTTTTATATTACTTATTTAAAGAGGCACCTAAATATATTAAGGGTTCTATAAAATATAATTGTTTTGTGGAATGTCATGGAAAAAGCATTGTTGATGGTCACTTTGGTGTAATATCAAAAACATTAAAAGAGAAAGAAAATCATTTTTATATTAATAATATAAATGATATTAAAAATATTTTTGAGCAAGAAGAAAAAAGAAAAGAGTTATATAAATCAGCGCTATCAGGCTCAAATATTTCTCAAAAGTCATTCTTTTATATTTATGAGAGAAAAGTTAGGCCTATAAGGAAAGAGCTCAAAGTTAAAAATCTGTGCATTAATCTTTCATATTTGATGAAAAATGGGAAGTTGTATACTTCACCTTTAACATTTGAAAGTTTCTCAGAATATTCTGAGATAACTTATCATTTGAAATCACGTGATGATACCAGAAAAACAAAAATATCAGAAGATGCTAGTGGTGCACTAGGGCAAGTTCATGAAGTAGGGCAGCTTACTAGAGGGTATATTTTAAATAGAGTTATCAGTCTTTCAAAAACAACAACATTTTTTTCTGAAACAAACTAAGAATTTTTATGATGAGCCAAAGATAGGGTAATAGCATTTATAGCTTTGGGGCTGCTATTACTCTCCCATGCAACTCATCATAAATATTTTTGGTTTGTAGTTTGTAGTAGCACTTAAGATATTTTCAGTAATACTATAAGTTGCAATTTTCAATTCTAAAATTGATGATTTATTTTTAAAAAAATCATCTAAGCCCAAGATCAATTAAAGTTTTGGAATTTGTTGATTGTATTTTAAGCTTTCTGAATAATTTGAATATGAATAATGCAATTAAGTTATAAAAGAATAAATCTGGAGCCTAGACATAACAAGAAAAATAATGACCCATTCTTTTAATTGCCAAAAGTTCTGATCTCTTACCAGCTTCATACAAATTTTGTTGTCTTGCCTGTGATTGCAGATGAGAGGGCAGTCAAGGCTCCCCAGTCAGGGATAAATCTTCTAACATAGGCAACTATGCCTAGGAATATACAAATTTCACTCTTATTTTGAGGTACTGGCATGTCATTTGTGACTCCTACATTTTTGGGTCTGTTTTCACTCTGTCCTTGCTGATAGTGTGACCTAAAAATGAGATTTCTGTTGAGAAAAGCACTTTTTGAGGGCTTGGCTATGAGTTGGTTATATTGAAGGGTGTAGAGGACCAGGCAGACTTCTCTTCAGTGTTGTCATTAGTCAGGCTGTATATGATTATTTTTTCAATGTAGACAATAGCCCCCTTTCCAATATTCACTTTAAAAACTTCATTCATAAAGGTCATGAAGGTACTTGGGGCATTTTTCATGCCAAAGTTGAGGATAACACATTAAAACAAGTCATACTTAGTTTTGAATGCTGTTTTGGGTATGTCCTGTAGCTTAAAGCAGATTTGGTGGTAACCTGCTTTCAAGTCAATTTTTGTGAAGAATTGGGACCCCCAGGGTGTAAAAAGGCCATAAATCAGGGGAAGGGGACACATGTTCTTAATTGTGACCTTGTTGGGCACCCTGTAGTCTGTGATCAGGCATAGTCCTTATCTTTCTTCAATATAAAAAAGAAGGCCACATCAAAAGGAGATTTAGAGGATTTTATGTGTTCTTTTTCAAGGACTTTGTCTAGATAGGCCTTTTGTGTGTTGCCCTCTTGTGGTGTTAGGTGGTAGATAGGTTGTGCTTTTGATACACTCCCTTTGAGGTTGATTTTGTGCTGAATGCCTCAGTCAGGCAATAGCCCTGGTAATTTTGCTTGTAAAATAGAAGTAAATTCTTGAATTAGCTGCTGTCAAATTAGGTCTTGTTTGTGTGGTGTTTCTACACTTTTAAAGTAGATATTTTCATACATGCAGGTGTTAAAATCAATTTTGCTTGGGTCCTTTTTGTCTTCTGTTTCTGTAATTAGCACAAATAAATGGTTTCTCATAAGTGTGTCAAGGTGGGTTGGATACACATGGTGGTGCACCTCACCTTGTTGTATGGTGAGGGTAGCACTATCACAGTCAATATGAGGTTTGGTTTTTTATTCCAATCCAGGTCAAGTACAATTTGTTACTTGGGGATTGGTATAATTGTTCCATTAAGGGTAGTTTTTATTTCTCAAATTTTGAGTACAAAAAGGTTTCACCTCTCTGGTGAGTGATGTGCTCCTGTTATCTGCAATAATGACTCTCCTGACACTGCTTTGAACTGTTGATAATTTCATAAGGTTGGCAAATCCTTCGTCAACAAGGAATTAGTCTGCTTCAGTGTCAAATAGTAGGATTGATCTGATATCTGTAAAAGTGGAAAGGATAAGTAAGTAGTTTATTTCCAGTTTGGGCAGAAAACATTATAGGATTGCTGGAGGGTACTAGGATCATGGTGATTTATTGCATATCTTGGTCCCTATACAAGTGTGGTACTATTACTATAATAAGTGAGGATAGTCTGTTAATTGGTAGACAGACTAGGAGGTTGAAAATGGGATCAGGAGACAGATTTAGGTGTCAGTCAAATACTAGGTACGTACCAGTTGGAATCAAGACAGGTATTTGGTAGTACAAAAGTGATCAAACCAGGAGAAAGACAAAGGGTTTGGAATTGTGGCTACAGCAACTACTCTAAAGAAAATCCTCAATAAGCAACTTCTAGTTGGGCTAATTGGCACTGTAGTTGGTAAGAGGAGACTAGCCTTTGTGATCCTCAGATTATACACTCAAAGAAATATTCAATGGTGTAGCTAATGTAAGGGGTGTAAAACGTATATCTTTATTGAGAAAAGGAGAGGGGTTTATAAACTACAACTTACTTGATAACTCAAGGCAAGTTGGCCATTGCATGGGGTTTGATAAGGGGAAAATGAATGTTGAACAACTGGAGATCAACACAGTGATCAGGGGAAGATGTGAACAGCCCCAGCGGCACAAGGGGGTTGCGAGAGACTCAAGGGTATGAAGTTGATCATTAACTGCAGTTGGTGAACTGAGTTGGTTGGTAGATTTAACACCTAATTGGTGGGACTTTTAATCCAGAACCAAGTCAGTGCATGTGGACAATCCGGAAGCTAGTTGGTCTTATATGATGATCTAGCAGCTAGTCAATGCCTTAAGCATCCAGAATGACTACTTTATTAGAAAGGCAATCAGGATCTAATACAATCAGGAAGTACTCAAAAACAATCAGGATTAGAGCAACCAACTGGTGATGGGTTTCACCACAACAAGTCTTGTAAAGTGGGGGAGAGCGGCTCACCTAAGCGTTCCCCTAAGCTTTTTTCTCCTTGGTGGCATTATTGGTGCCATTTGATTTTCTTGAGCAGTGCAATTCCTGCCTCAGGGATGAGGGTTATTGGCTTGATTTTTTTACTTATTAGGTTGAGGGTCCTTCTTTGAGATGGGGCTCTCCTTTTGGTTTTTGTTGTATGTAGGTTGTCAGATTTCTGTGCGGCGTGTTTTCCTTATAAGAGCACAACCTAAAGGTTCTTGCAGCATGTCATGTTGAACTGACGTCTAATGTGTGTGGGGAGGCCATTGTAAAAATCCAATTGTGGTCTGGCTTTGTCAAAGTTAATGGTTTTTGGGAGCTTGGACATGTAGATCTTTATAAGCTGCAATGTACTCCTCAATTGTTCCTATCACTTTGAAGTTTCTGATTTCTGTCATGATCACCACATTGGAGTCTTGTATGGAAATTTTTTTGAAGAAGGCAGCTTTGAAAATATCCCAGTCTTCACTATGATCAGGATGTTGATAAAACCATTTTCTTACAAAGCGTGAGGAAGCCTGTGTGACACATATGGCAATTTTGCTGGCCCAGAGTCTGCGGGGATAGTCCACTTGTGTAAACCTTTTTTGTGTCCTTTGAATCCAGAGGTTGGTGTTATCTCAATGTAGTCCTTTAAAAGTTCCAATTTCTGCCAAGCTAGGCACTGGAATACAATGTTGGGTATTTCAGTTGTCTGATGGACTGGAATTGAGGGCGGATTCAGGATTCTACAAGTTTTGATGATATTATACTGCTTAATAGGGACAAGGACTTTATTGAAGACAACAAAACCCGTAGGGATGTCCTGTCCTTCTTTGTAGTATCTCCAGTCTGTGGGGAGTACCATTGCTTGGGTCTTTTTCTTAGTAGGAATTTTTCCTTTGAGTTGGGCAGGTATGGGTAACCTGCCTGTGCTACCACTGTTGTGTATATACTTCTGGGAAGCATAATAAACAAGACAAAGGGGAAAATTAAGAAGAAAATGATACTTTTTTTGATATGAGTATAGGATGTTATATAGTATTATTGGAAGCAACATACTGTCCATGTAAGATATAGTAGTCATGAAGCTTACCCAAGTAATTTTTCTCTTAAGTCACAAGACTTGTCCAAGTTGTGTTCCACTTAGGATTCAAAATCTTTGATGCCCGTAATAGATGGCCAAATGATAGCAGTGTCCCCAAATTAAAAATTATTTGGGGACTTGTTCAGCAAGTCACTCAGGGAATTAATTCCCTGAGAGAAAGTAATTGTAGATGTTGCAATAATAGTCTAGTCTAGAGAAGATCTCTGAAAATTATCATTCCCAGGGCCTTAAGATAAATCCATTATTCATCCCAGAAGACTAATCCTCAGCTTAGTATGAACCAAATCCTACTGTTAAGATTTACCATTTTGTTTTTTGGCTACACCCAAGTACATGACAGAGTTGCTTTAAGAAAAACAGGATGTATTCTTAAAGAGGAAGTGCCGTGATATGAGGCGCAGCACAGAGTCACAACGGAAAATCCTAACCTTAGGATTGAATTTTTACTAAGTCTTGGTAAGAATGGCAGAGAAGGCTATGTGATTAACTTGTGGCACTGAATGAATAATATCTGCTAGATGTGGCTAGAGAGGCGCCAAAGTACGTGGAGACACAAAGAAAAAAATGTGAATAGAACTTAAAATTTATTGGGTATAAAAATTGGGATTATATAGTGTGTAGCTTTACCACAAAACAGTACATGGACAGTTGGATCACTTGCCACAAGCATGAGTGGGGTAAGTGAGTTGCGCAGAGTCAGGAAAACAAACAATTATATTTTACAATTTGGAGCCAGCCTCATTTCAAAGGGCAAAAGCAAAAGAGAGGGATTTGTCCTCAAAATAACCCAACAAAGGCAAAATCAAAACATGGTGAATGGCAGCATTCACAACATTGCCCCCTCTATACTGGACTTAGGGGGTGGTACTTGCGGAGGAACTTGTAATACATACAAGCAAACAGTTGACCACTAGAGGGGAGTTTTATAGTATACTCTGACCCTTGTTTGAAAGTCACTTCCAAAGGCCCAATCCACAACAAGTATAGCTTATGAGAACGTTCTCCTACTCTATGTTGATGATAAAGAATGTGGTCCAAAAATGTTGAACTCAGGAAGGGGAGATCTCCCAAAATTGTCAGAGGAGAGTTCAAGCAACTTGATCTTATATGCAGACGTGTAGGCAGAAGCCTGGATATCAATGAATTGGTTAACTAGGTCCTTGATATGCTCATCAGGGTTCATGACCTTATCAGAGGAGAGTAGGGGGCCCCCAAGAGCAAAAGGGTAGTGGCTTCACAACCATACAGCATAGCAAAAGGGAAATACCCAGTGACACAATGCTTTCTAAGGCAATAGGTAAAGAGAGCAGCAGGTAATTTTAGATCCCAGTTGGCGGCGTCAGAGTGAGTGAGTTTCCTCATGATAGAAACCAGAGTTGAGTTTGCGCGCTCAACTGCCCAATTGGTGGAAGGACTATAGGGGGCAGAAAAGACTGATGAGACCCCAAGGCTCAACCACAGAGGTCACTAACTTGGCGTTGAAGTTAGTCCCATTGTCAGACAACAACACTTGAGGGCAAACATGGCAGAAGAATACATATTGCAGCAGAAAGGCGGTGGTTGTCTTAGCAGTGATGACTTTAGTAGGGTAAGCTTCTACCCACTTACTAAAATGATCAATAGCGATTAGGATAAAGCAGCAACTAGAGCAGGAGCAAGAGAGAGGCCCTACTGCATCAATGCTGACAGTGTGAAAGGCATGTTGCAGGGGAACTAATTTGAACTCGTGGGCAGCAGCTCAAGGCCTCTGCAGCTGGCAGTTGTGGCAGCTAGCTATGACGTCTGGGATCAGCAGGCAAAGGTTCTCCCAGTAGTAATTCTTTTGAAGTCAGTCAAAGGTCTTGGAAATGCCTCTGTGTCCTGTCTCCTTATGAGTTTAAAGCACCGCCAAAAGGCAAAGACTAGGCCTTACATAAGGCAAGTAGTGGTCTTGTACTTTCTTGAAAAAGATGATTGTCACATATGAGTTTGTCTTCAGATAGCTTAATAAGGGCAACTCAAACTTCCTATAACTTGCTCTACCATGAAGAAGGGCATCCAATTAGTTTATACAACTGATCAGCCCTAAGCAGGGTGTAGGGAAAGGATGGGCATTCCGGACAGTCCATCAGCATTCAGATATTGAATCCTGGGGCAGTACAGCACAGTGAAGTCATATCCTTGCAGTTGGAGAGCCCATCTGGATAATTGTCCTTCTGGTTCCTTGAGCTGTTGTAGCCATTTGAGCAAAGCGTGGTCAGTAACCACAGTGAAATGAGTGCCATACACATAATGGTGGAACTGCTTGGCAGCATGCAGCACAGCAAGGCACTTCTTCTCAGTCACACTGTAATTTTACTCATGCTTATTCAGGACACAAGAGGCATAAGCTACAGGGTAATCCACACCTTCATCATCCAATTGAGCCAAGATAGCCCCAATAGCAGGTCACTAGCATCAGTATATAAGATGAATTCCTTATCATAGTCAGGATATACTAGGATGGGAGCTTCTTTGAGTTTTTGCTTAAGGGTCTCAAAGGCTTGTTGTTGGCTGGCAGTCCATTCAAAAGGGACATTACACAGCAGCTGGACAAGGGGTTTGCTTAATTCAGCAAAATAAGCCATGAATTGTTAATAGCACCCCATCATGCCATAAAAACTTGGACTTCTTGCAAGTTGGTGGGCAGAAGCATTTTTTCAATGGCCTCAACTTTCTTGGTAATGGGGTAAATTCTTGTCTGAGTCAACTCATTACCCAAGAATTCAAGGTGTTCCTTGAAGAAGGCACACTTAGATGGCTTTAACTTAAGTCCAGCTTCACAAATCTTTATGAACACCCCCTTAAGATGAGCCAGGTTATTGGTGAAGGTAGCACTGAAGACAGTTATTTCATCTAAGTACACTAAAACACACAAGAGCTTCAAATCACAGAGGATGGAGTCCATGGCTTGTTGAAAAGTAGCTGGAGAATTGCAGAGCCCTTGCAGCATTTGTGTAGGCTCAAACAATCCTTTGGAAGTGATGAGCGCAGCCTTCTGTCTATCTTTGGAAGAGAGATTAACTTGCCAGTATCTAGAGGCTAGGTTCATGCAGAGAAAAACTTGGAGTTCCTAAGGCAATGGAAAAACATCATCAATGCGTGGTAAGGGGTAGGAATCCTTTTTGTTTAAGGAATTCAGGTATTGGTAGTCCGTCACAATACAATGACCTCCATCCTTCTTTTTCAATATGAGCAAGGGAGAGGCCCATGGACTTTGGAAAGGAGAAAGCAGTCCAGTGTCTAGAAGTTTTTTGAGCTCTTTAGACACCTGAGCATCCTCTAATTGACTGTGGCAGTAGGGTTTGGCGCAAAAAGGGGGAGCATTGCCAGTACCAATCTGATGAATGACGCCTTTGTCTAAACCATAATCAGTGCTATCCTTAGCAAAGATATCCAAAAACTGATCCAGTAGGTCAAGCACCTCTTTCTGTTGAACCAGAGATAGTTGTGGAAAGTCTTGGGAGGTGAACAATGATAGGACTTGTGGCTCATCCTCAGGTAAGTTGAAGTCCTGGAACATACCAAAGGGATGTAGTGATAGGACTTCAGGAGCATTCAAAAACTTGTCATAGCCAATGACCTGCCCTCTAGACACATGTATGGGGAGAGAAGTTAAGTTGGCAAACAGCAATTGAACAGGGTCTTTATGAAAGACATCCAAGATTCCTGGACAGAGATAGGGTTCATTGTGCCCTAGCAAGGGAGGAGAGTACAACTCTAGGAATGCACACTCAGGAAGCTCATACAATATTTGGGAGTCTAGGATAGTTTGAGACCCAGGCGGAATAGTCACAGAAGAAGTGGTCAGGAGAGGAATCCCTTCTGATGTGGGGCAAGCCATAAGAGGAAACTTCATGTAGGAGGAATGGGTGTGCCATTTTAAAGTGAAAACACCAGTGATATATTCCAAGGCACATGTCTTGAGGCGCTTCCTGGGAACTTTAACTGGCTCTTCAAAGATCAGAGGGACTTTTTATACCAAGATAGAGAGGAAGCTGTCCTTTAAGTTGATGATCCCATTTTATTCCCTAAGAAATCAAGTACTAACAAGGAGTTAATATCTCTAATTCTCCAAGACAACAGCAGACACAGCCAAGATTAGTTTGCCAAAACACATGGGAAGAGCAGAATAAGCTCCTATAGCGCTAGTCATGGAAGCCCAGCTGTACCATACAACTGGTGATAGTTAAGGTTGGGGGCAAGTGTGAGCTTCTTGACAAGCTTCAAGGAGACAACATTAACAGGAGACCCTGTGTCTAAAACAGCCTTAATCTTCACCTTTTGGATGGATATTTCCACACAAGTGGTAGTGCAATCAAATGAAAGGAGGACAGCCAGAATGCCTTGGGCTTCTGCTAGTTCTTTGTCCAACTTTTGAATCATGTATCTTAGGCCCAGGAACTCCTTTTAGAATGTCTGGAGAGGGAGCAATACTGAGACATTTTTGAGCACAGCGTAAGCATCTCAGCATCTTCCTCAGAAAATTTGACAAGCACAGGAGACCTCTTGACTTGAGTGAGGTAAGGGCGTGAGACAACCTCCTTGGCTTCAGGCAGAGGCTTGGCGGTTGTAGTAGTCTTCCCAGAACGTAGCTTATAAGGAACTGTAATAGTTTCAGGGACAGCCAAGACAGAGTACTCATAGGCATAAGGATCTTCTACATCAGAATTTCCCATGTCAGAGTCCTCTGGTATATTGTGGAATAGCAGCAGAATGGGAGGAGCCTCAGTGTCAGCAGGCGCAGAGTCAGCAAAGAAGGGGGGAATTGAAGGAGACTGGAAAGAGTTGTCAACCAAGAGCGTCTCCACCTCTAGGTTGACTGTTTGTTTTCCACCTGTTCTTTGGGATCAGCTCCTTCAACTCAAGGATTGTTGCAGACTTGTGAATGGTGACCTATCTGTCCACAGTTAACACAACCCTGGTGTTGAAGGGGATTCTGCAAGTTCATGGTTAGGATACACAGGCCACGTGAAGACAAACCAGAGGTAGAGGAAGCACAATTCTCCTGCACAACTGCCCCAGAATGGATAAGGTGCATATCCTGCAGCAGTGTCTTTATGCTCTTTATGGAAGAAAGCATGGTTTTATGAGCCTTGAAGTGAAGACACAAGAGCTGGTTAACCTTGAGGGCTTGAGCACAAGCCATGTATACTCATGTGCAGTCAACTAGCAGCTTATGATCATTTGTTGTCCTTCCATGTAGAATCTATCTGAAAATTCAGCAAGGGTCTCCTTTGGCTTGAAAGCAATGTGCATGAAGGCGTCTTTCTTCACTTCCAAACTAAGGAAACTGCCAAATTTGTTAATTAGAAGTTGCTTCATATCTTCCCAGGTCTCAATGGTGGGCAGCTCTGGTACTACTACCTCTTGGCAGGTCAGGTGTAGACAGGGAAGAATTTGTTCCTTCTTATCTCATCTGAGGCTCTTCTCATGTTAGTTTTGTAGATAGACAAGAAAGGTGCAACAGTCAAGGTTTTGGGGTTGAAGATTTGCTTAAAGATAGGCTTGAAGTGTGCTTCTGGAGTTGGGCTTCCATTGTTACTATTGAGTACATTTATGCATGGGGAGAATTATGCTTCTGAATTGGTGAGAGCTGCCTGGCCCACAGCTGGCAAACACTTTCCTCAAGGGCAATCAAGGTTTCAGCAGTGCGGGTGCCCGTATTAATAGCTAGGGTGATTTGCCGCTCAGTAACATCCAGGCGCTGACCCTGTGCTGTTACTACCAAGGACAGTTCAGCCAGTCAGGAAGTAAGAGACAGGCCCACCAAAAGGCAAGGGGCAAACCTGTCATTTACTGAATCAATCACTTTACTTAGTTCTTGTAAGTCTTTATCAAGCTCTTAGAGTTATCTTGCTTCAGGAAGTCCACTTCATTTGCTAGAGCTATCAACTCTCTAGCACAATAAATACAGAGGGCTCCTGACAAGCCAGGGCAACAACCATCTTTGCCCACAACTTCAGGTGGACTAACAACAGATGACATTGCCTCACGCAAAGTAGCAACCTCTTGGGTAAATCAGCAACCTGAGCTGTCAGAGCAAGCACTTGAAAATCAGGCCAAGTGGCTTTGGGGGGGGGCAATCCTGACTGCAGGTAAATGCTCTTAAATCTCAAATGATGTCCCAGAGCCTCTGTTCTCTATCTGCTTACTCATCAGATGGAGGAGAAGGAGGGGCATCTGCTTTGGAGGCAGACAGTTCATTTACTTGAGTCTGGAGTTTGGCAATGGTAGCAGCGGTAGCAGCCCTTTCTTGATTAAAGTCCTTGCCAAGTTTGTGGAGGCCCTTTGCAGCATGGACCGCTACTTGCTGTAACTGGTTGAAGGAATAAGCACTGAACTTGTTGAGTTGCTGCACAATTTGTTTGAAGTCAGTGAGATAGGCGTTTAGAGTGGAGTCTACTTGGGCGCACCAGGGCTGTTCCAGTTGGTGGAACTCATGAAGGCAATCTCTGACCTACTTGGGGATGAATTGACACATTCTTTCAATGGAGTTGACCAAGCAAGATTAGGAAGTGACAAAATTGCGCTGATTGTCAGATACTAAGGAAAACAGGGAGTAGATCCACTGTTGATAGGCCAAAAACTGATCCCAGTGATGAGTGACAGCAGCTTGTAGCAATGAAATCTCCTGAACGTGGAGCCATAATACCATTTGATGATGGGCTAAGGCGGGCTGTGAAAAGGAGGACAATAGATGTTCAGCAGAGCCATCCACCAAGAGGAGATGCTGTGGAAATTGTGGTGCTACAATCAATTTGTAGTACTCTGCCTAATTGAACTGAAGCTGGAGGCAAGGGATGGCCCATTACAGGCTATCCCAAGGGCTACTGCCATGACTTGTTCCAAGTCAGGGGTACCCAAAGGGTAGGCCACTAGACAGGGACCACTCCCAAGGTTCAGCACAGTAGAAAAAATAGGAAGGTTGACAATGTCTTTCTCAATAGGAGGACTGGTAATTTCAGGCAAAGTTGGCTCTTGTATGGGAGAAGGCAACAGTCCTGAAAACGTTGTTGTGAAAGAGATAACCAAGGGGCTTACATCCCCTGTAGTGAGCACCATTTTTGTTATGATTTGAGGAGCAGCACAGAGTCACAACAGGAAATTCTAACCTTAGGATTGAATTTGTACTAAGTCTTAGTTAGAATGGCAGGGAAGGCTATGTGATTACCTTGTGGCCCTGAATGAATAATATCTGCTAGACGTGGCTAGAGAGGCGCCAAAGTATGTGGAGACACAAAGACAAAAATGTGAATATAACTTAAATTTCATGGGTATTGAAATTGGGATTATATACTGTGTAGCTTTACCACAAAACAGTACATGAGTGGTAGGATCACTCACCATAAGCATGAGTGGGGCAAGTGAGCTGCACAGAATCAGGAAAACATACAATTATATTTCCCAATTTAAAGCCAGCCCCATTTCAAAGGGAAAAAGCAAAAGAGAGGGATTTGTCCTTGAAATAACCCAACAAAGGCAAAATGTAAACATGGTGAATGGCAGCATTCACAACAGGAAGTGAGCTGATCAGAAATCTGACAATCTACATGTAACCAACAAACAAAATGAGATTTCTTCAACTATAAATGATACTTGTATCAACAAACAAACCAAATGAACCAACTTTTCACCCCCGAGGCATAAAATTTACAGCTCAGTTAACCAGACAAGTACTGATAATGCACCCAAGGAGGGGGTAGCTCAGGGGAGTACTTAGATAAGCCGCCCTCCCCACTTTACAAGACTCATATAGGGATCAAGACAAGGATTTAATCACCATGATACAAATGCCCTGAAGTGATTCCATACTATTTTCTACCCAAACAGGAAATAAACTCCTCATTCTTTCTTTCTGTTTTTGTAGATACCAAGGAACAGTAATATTTGTCAATGAAGCAGATTAATCCCTCATTGACAAAAATAATTTCAACCTCATGAAAATACCTATCATCAAGAGCAACATCAAATGAGTTATCATGGTAGACAACAAAAGTAATGCAGTCTGTAATGAGGCAACACCTTTTAAGGAACAGATAGGGGTATAAAAACTACTTTTTGCAGCTTCATCATTCTAATACCTCGTTACAATGTAGTGATTGTCCTAAATTGGATGAGAAAGACAAACCCTCACATTAATTGAGACAGTGTCACCCTTACTATAGAATGAGAAGAAGTAGACCACCATGTATATCTAAATATTGTTGACAGCCTCATGAGAGATCATATGTTTGTAAAAATTACCAAAGCAGAAAAATAAAAATTTGATATTAAGATTGGCTAGAACACCTGTACATCTGAAATTATCTTTTTAAAAAATTTGGACGTCTCACATTAACAGGCCCTCATACACCAAATGTTTTTCTAAGAATCCCTTTGATATTCCAAGAGAAACTTCCAGGCTTACCACCTTAAAGATGCATCCAACACAAAATCAACTTAAACATAAGTGTTCCCAAAGCACATCCCATCTATTGATTAACACCTCAAGAGAGTGATGCATTGAAGAAATACCTGGATTAGGCCCTGGAAAAAAGGGCTCATTCAACCATCTAAATCCCTCTTTGGTGCATCTGTCTCATTTATGGCTAAGAAAGATAGAGGGCTATCTTGTTACCAATTACAGAGCTCTTAATGAGATCACAATTAAGAACATGTGTCCCTTTCCCCTGATTGATGACCTTTTTTACATCCCAGGGGTCCCAATTCTTCACAAAAATTGACTTGACAGCAGGGTACTACCAAATCTGCTTTAAGCCAGAGGACATACCCAAAACAGCATTCAAAACTAAGTATGGCTCTTTTGAATGGGTTGTCCTCAACTTCAGCATGGCAAATGCCCCAAGTACCTTCATGACCTTTATGAACAAAGTATTTAAAGATCATATTAGAAAAAGGACTATTATCTCCCTTGATAACATAATAATATACAGCCTGACTAAGGAACATCACCAAAAAAATGTACACCTGGTCCTCCACACCTTTCAAGATAACCAACTTATAGCCAAGCCGTCAAAAAGTGCTTTTCCTCAGCATAAATCTCACTTTTAGGTCACACTATCAGCAAGGACAGTGTGAAACCAGACCCAAAAATATAGGAGTCACAACTGACATACCAGCACCTCAAAATAAGAGTGAAATTTGTACATTCCTAGGCATGGTAACCTATGTTAGAAGATTTATCCCTGACTGGGGCGCCTTGACTGCCCTCTCATCTGCAATCACAGGCAAGACAACAAAATTTGTATGGAAACTGGTAATAGATCAGAACTTTTGGCAATTAAAAGAGTGTATGGTTGCTGCTCCCATTTTACAATATTCAGACTGTGAAGGAGTGTATAAACTAAAAACAAACACCCCAATTATACAATAGGAGGAGTACTCTGAATTCAAACTGCAGAAAAGGATATCTTCCCTATAGCATATTAATCAAGAAAGCTGTTTGATTTTGACCAAAGATATCTGATAGATGACAAAGAATTGATAGCTATTTTCCACTGCTTAATGAAGTGACTTGCTAACTGGAAGGTGCACAGATATTCATAATGCTAACCAACCACAAGTCATTGGTGTTATTTAAGACTCAACAACACCTATCTAGACAACAAGCTGAATAGATTAGCCTAATAAAAAAGTACCCCATGATAATTGAATATATACCAGACAAGAAAATGCTTACTGCAGACACTGTATCAAGGCTATACTGTAAACAACTCCTATGCAGTGATAGAGACCCCAATAAGCCCATGTTGATAATGGGAAATTTCCAAGAGGGGATACCATCTTTTAAACCAATGGATATCCAAGAGAAATTCCTTAAGAACAAACAACTGTTCAAAAATGTATGCAACACTCTAACCAAATACTACCAAGCAGCAACACAGCATCCTACATATCTTCAAAACAAAAGATTGATAAAATCCTTCATTACAACAGAGATTTGGACCACTGTTGTAACTTCAGATATTGGTTGGTTGATAGCTACTAATGCTTAAATCAAATACGACCTTATGTGTTACTAAAGATTAAACTAAGATAAATCATCCAGCCTAATGTGTATAATAAATATAAGTTTATGTAATTCAATCTTTATTTAATCAATCAAGGAGAGATTTATATAGTAAGGGAGGGGATTGATTAGAGTCATAGAACACCAGGATCCTCTAGTTACAGCCCAGTTCCCTCTATTGCTTAGCCCAATATTAAACTAATGATTGTATGATCATCAGTTAATATGAACTTGGAGTTTAACCTAGTTGATTGTTTGGACTAGTTATCATCCAGAGCAAGAGTATCATCTTCCTTTGATTCACCAAGCTTAATGGATCAATGCGTGAGTATAGTGATGGCTAGTTTAAAACCAATCACTTCATAACAGCCACACTAACAGTAGAAATCTACATGGATATCTTAAGACTTGCTACTAGTGGCCCAAAATGTTGGACAACATCAAAGAGGTGCTCAAACAATGCACACTCCAAGGCACTCCCAAGTCTGTGATACCATTATCAATCACCCAATTTTTTGATGTCTGGAAGTTGCACATTGTGAGGCCCATGCTAGGAGAATATCAAAAACAAAATATACATCAAACAGCCAACAACTATATAACAAGGTGCTCTGTAGCACAAGCTAAAAAGAAAACAAAGGATATAATACAAGACAATTTATTGGCAAATTTTTCATAGCCAAGTTTGGAAAACCTGAATTCCTGATTACAGACAGAGGGTTAGAGCTCACTACTATCAATAAAAACATCCACCTTGCTAAGAATTAAATAAAGCCCACAGTAACTAGCCCTCAACACAAAAAAAAATGTGAGAGTAAAAAAGCTTAAACAGTTTCCTCATAGAGGCACTCATTAAGTTATCTGTCAACAACTCATAACTCTGTGCTGACATGCTCACTAAATATACTAATGGTTACTCAAAAATGTGTAAATTTTAATATAGAAGAAAGCTCATATGAAATCATCTATTGGCACAAGCCTGCCATTGTCAGTACCAAGTTAGGGCTCCAATTACCTTTACCTAAGCAAGTACCAGCTGCCAATCTACTGACGTACAACATTTCATAAAGCACCAATAGACCAAAGGAAAGGAAATAGTAGAGTGGGAAAAAGTCTCACTTCAACAGGAACAATTAAATTTTAGAGACAAGATTTGGGTTGTCAACTATTATCTGGACAACTGTGATAAAATTGACTCCCTGGTTCTTGACACAATAGAAAGTGAGAATTTAGCTTTTTCCCTGATTGAAAACTGGAAATTGACACTTATTTAATTAACAGATCTTGATGTTCTGAAAACTTTAAATATAAAAGATTAAGCTATACATCTATGGTATACCAAATTAATCCCAGAGAGCTCAAAGAGCAATAAAAACAATACCTTAAGTAATAAAAATAAGAAGAAAAAAGCAACTATTTACAATTTTACTATGTAATTTACACTCTTCATTATAAAAATATTTTTTGATTACCATAAAAATAAAAATACCAATGGCCCAAAAATAAACACAAGCACAACAATAAAAGTTATGCAAAATATGAAGAAATCTTAATATTTATTTGAAATAGTTCATATAAGTACAAATGTGATTACTTATTTTTTAACTAGTAAATTAACAAAAATTAAAAAATTCACTCACTTTCAACTATAACTATTTATCTCAAACTTATCATATATACATAAAAATTATTACTATCTAATTAAATCAAAAACTGGAAAAATTAAAGCTAAAAACTAAATGATCAAAACTAAAAAATAAAAATTAAAGTTAAAAGTTAAAACCATAGAAGCAAGCAAGAAAGTTTACTCTCACCCTTCTTCCCCTTTTTCATTTTAGCCCCTTCCAGGAGGGAAGTGGCAAGATGATCAAGCTTCTGATTAAGCTCAGAGGCCTATTATTTGTGCTTAGCTGCACCCTGAATGGCCTTGGTGAAGAGGTTGGAGTGGGTTGTAGGCTTGGTGGGGGGGACACAGTTGGCCAAGTAATGCAGCTTGGAGATAGTTTTCTCCTGCTTGTACTGCAGAAGAGAAAAGAACTTGTTAAACTTTGGGTGAAGTCCAAAGCTGGCCTTGAGATTCTTGTGATAAGCCTCTAGTGCCAAAGTGGTCTTGAGCCCACCATTCACCACCACCTGGTACACATTCCAACTGGCCTTGCCTCACCTCTGTGTGACAACCTTCCCAATCAACTGGGGCTCAAAGTACTCCAGGAAAGGCTTGAACACTGGATGCTTTGCTATGTAAGGATCCTTTGAGAGAACCTCAATCCCCTGCTCAGTGTGCTCTGGCTTTAAAAAACCAATGTACTGAATTGTGCCAGAACAAATTTGCAGGTGTCCAAAGTGTCCCTCTGGCTCAACCTACTAAGCTTGGCATGGGCCTGCACATTGCAAGCAACTGCTTGGCGGAAGTGGAAGTGACATCCCTGCACCTCCCTGCTAAAAAGCTGCTCAAACAAAATGAATTGAGCAGTATTGGAGGTTATTATGCACATGTGAGGGCCCAAGAGCTCTTAGCCTGCCTAACTTTTGAGTCCAGGATGGCCTGGTCCTTGTCAGAGGTAGGAGGGTTGGCGCAGGTGTAGGGGGGTCTTCTTGGCATTGTTGTTGTCAGGAAGGAGGAAAAGTGCTTGGCAGAGGATGGTAAAAGCACGGATGTAAATGGCTTCAGTGGCCTCAGGGAGGAGGAAGAAAGAAAGTGGAATCACCTGTATGTCAATCTGGGCATGGATTGTCCAGAGCTGTTTGAACATCCTGGGTCAAGTGGCAAAGGTACCATCAACCATCCAGGTTGAAGCCCTTTTCAACTCCAGAAGTTTCTGCTGAGTTGTGTAGCAGATTATACAGTCTTTGCTACCAGGCCCATTATCATGGAGGAGGAAGCAATCCCCACTTGGAA
The DNA here is from genome assembly GCA_014839935.2 of Entomophthora muscae. Lineage (NCBI taxonomy): Eukaryota > Fungi > Entomophthoromycota > Entomophthoromycetes > Entomophthorales > Entomophthoraceae > Entomophthora > Entomophthora muscae. The sequence goes on along the minus strand of QTSX02007160.1, from coordinate 282,596 downwards.
GCTGCATGAGCCTGTGGGTGAGCGTAAGCTCTGAAAAGATGTCTGAGGTCTTGGGGGGAGGGGAATTGGCAGCAATCTGCTTATTGCTGATAGATTTGACCAACTGCTCTTGAGTTGGCACCAACTTGAGGTTGTTGGGTTTTAAATGCTGCAGGGTCTTTATGGCCAGATCAGATGCCCAGAGTTGAGAGGAGGTGGGGATTACTTGAACTAGATACCACTTCAGCATCTGAGTGATCAGGTAATTGGGGGGCTTGAAAATTTGCTCCTCTTCTTGGCAGTTACCCACTCCCAACCCTCAGTGTTTAGCTAGCCCCCAAAAGTCTTATCCTCACAGACAAAGTGCTTGCTCTTGGTCTGCTGCTTTTGGTTGTTGTAATTGAAGATGTAGTTGTCAGCAACGTAACCAGGGCCGCCCTTTACTGACATGATGGGGAAGTACCGGGGAAAGCGCTTAGGAACTTTGTACTCTCCATCCACATTAAAAATCTTGTGGATGGCCAGTGGATCCCAAGCCACGTGACAATAAGCTTTGAGCTTCTTGAAGTACTCCTCAGGCTCATCTTGGAGATTAGATGAGGGAGGGAAGGAAGAGCCATCAGGAGGGGGAGGGGAAGGGTTCTTAAAGGCCTGCTTGGATGCCTTCTTTTTCTTACCAGAAGAAGAGGTGGGCTCTTTGGCAGCCTTTGCTTTCTTAGTACGGCGCTCCTTAGTGGGCTTGGAATTGCCCTCTGACATGTAAAATGAGTGATCAGTGAGAGAGTCATAACTTTTATTTGAAGACTTGGGGGAAGTTAAAGATGAGGGGGAGGAGATGGGGTGGGGGGAGATGGAGTTGAAGACTTTGCCTTTGCAGACTTCTTGTCACACTTGGGAGTGGAGGCAGTTTTTTTTGAGCTCTTTGAGGCTTGGTAGGCTTGTTGAATTTAGATGATCTTGTCTAAAGAAAAGTTTAGTTTTGTTAATAAAACAGTATGAAAGATATGAAGCACAAAAAGGTAAAGCGTGAGCAAAAGTTAAATGAAAAGTATACAAATAAAGTTTTATTTATCAAGAAAAAATAACAAAGTAACTAGAAGCAAAATAGAATTCAAAAGTAAAAATATAAAGATTAAAACATAGAAAATAAGTGAATTTATGATGAAGCATCAAGGATGTTAGGTTCAGCCTAATATCTTAGTGCTAAATCAATGTAAAAGTATAATTAAAATCAAAAAGATATATGAAAATTATATGGAGAGTAGCAGGAAAAGTAGTATATTATAATTGCAAAAAAATAAAAAATATTATATGGAATTTTTTATTAGGAGTCAAAAATTCAAAACAGAATAACATGTCAAGTTTGGCACTGTCAATCAGCTGGGAAAAGCTGAATTCTCACTGTTGAGTATGCCAGAATTGAGCAGAAAAATCAAATTAACTATGTTTTTCACATATAAAACTTGTTTAAATTAAAACAGGTTCAAAAGTTAACCCAAAAGCAAGGCAGTTTTGTATGCTCAAAAATAAAAAATACAACATAACTTTAAAAATTAAATGAGTAGGAATATGTTTATTAGTGTTAATAGTATGCTATGAGGAGCTGGGAGTGAATTATGTACCATAAAGTTGGTTAAAACGTTAAGAAGCTCTCTGCACTAATCCCCAAGTTAAAGTGTTGAGTTCATGGGTGTTGAGTGGTGCTCATAATCTATCACTTATTAATTTAGCTTTGATTCCAAGCCTTTGATTCCAAGCCTTTGATTATTTAAATCTGAAACCAATTGTGTGGCAAGTAGATAGAATCAAACAGAGGGGGAGTTTGGTTTCTGTTTTTTATAAATTACATATGAAATCTCTTAATAAATTGGGCCTAATTTATGTGGCACCACTTAATCCACAAACCCAGGAATGACATAATGTAAAACAAGTGGGGTATTTGATTATTGTCTATACCACTAAATCCAGTATAGTGGTGCTTGGGAGCCTAATTGATGACTATGGACACTAATAATAAAAATATAATAGTAAATAACAAATTTTATATAAACACATATGTATTTTATTAATAAAATTAAAATTTGGCTCAAAAAGTGTCAAACTGGCCACTTTTTGTTTTAGAGTGTCAAACACAGATTTTTTCATTTCTATTAGTAAAATTACTTATAAATTGCCCCTTGAATTGATATTTTAGCTAACTAAATTATTAAACAGAGTCAAGTTTGAGTAAATTTAAAATTGGTTTTTGGTTTTGAACCCCTATATTACTAGTAAAAATAGCTTAGAATCAATTAAGCCAAAAATACTAATAGATTCACATATGCAGCACTCAACTCCCTGGTACTTGACACTTTGTCAAGTACCAGGGAGTCAATCATCAGGGAGTCAAAATTACCACAGTTGTCATTATCTGCACATGTTGGAACCAGGACTAAAAGAACCATGACTTTTAATGAAAGTCAAACCTAAGAACACTTACCTTAATAAATGAATTGGTGCTTGTATAGAACTCAAGCAGATGCACCATGACTGAATCTGCCTATACAAAGTAAAAAATGTACAACACAATCCATAACTTCCTGTCACCAGCGCCAAACTGGATTAATATCATGCCCAAATCCCTGACACTCTCAAGAAAATTCCCAAGGCTTTACTTTATAGCACCTCATGGGGAGATGTTGCAACATCTACAATTGCTCCCTCTTGGGGAAGTAATTTCCTGAGTGATACCCAACTAATCATAAAGTTGGTGACACTTTTATCAATTTCACATATAATATGGAGATTAAAACTTTTGAGTCCTAAATGGAATAATTACTTGGATAAGCCCCATGATTACTATAGCATACATGGACAGTATTTGGCTTCTAATGATACTATATGATACTCTAAACTCATACCAATAAAGTATCATTCTCTTCTCAATTCCCCCTTTATATTGTTTCATATACTTCCAAAAAACTACATAATTGACAATTAAATTATATTCTTTGTCTTTTATATGGTTATTTAAAAAAGCTGGATCCCCTAGACACTTAAAATTTTTCTATTTGTACTCCATATTTCAAGTGGATGAAATGAATCAATTAAAATCATATTTGAATTATTTAAATAAACCATCTTTTTTCACTAAGTATACTATTTGCTTTTGATATTGTGGGATTTTCAAATCCAAGAACTAAATCTCAAATCACCAATGAAAATCACTAGTAAATCCAAAAATTAATTGATGAATATATAATATGAATTAAATACACATGAAGTAAACTTGGGAAGAATAAACAAATTAAGAAGCTCCAAAAGACTAACATAGTAAAAAATCAATTTTTATAACCATTTTAGATATGAAAATAAAATATAATATAAAATTATGAAACAGGAGCAAAGAGAAAAATTAAAATACAAAGTACTAATACTGTAAATTCAGAACCTAAATGTAAAAATGTGGGATTGTCAAATCCTTGGTCCAAATTTCAAATCACTTTTGCGGGCAACTTAGCTGAGTGAAAAATAATATATTTAATAAAATCAAACATTTAATTTGACTTTTTTGATTTATTTAAATTGGCAAATTTCAAATCTCTTGAGTAGATAACTCAACTAACAAAAGACAAAACTCAGCAAACAAATGCGGGATACATGAACCAGAAATGCGGGATTCTTATGTAAAATTTGAGTTTTCTTGTATTTCAAACAAATCATAGACATCATGAAAAACTTAACAAATCTGAAATTGCGGGATTGTCAAATCCAAGAACCAGATTTCAAATCAAAAATGAGATAAATTTGAAGTAAATATAATTTATGGGCATCTCAAAAAGGATGTCAAAGGATCTAGAGTGGATTTGTGCTAATTCTTTTAGGAATCATAAGCATTCTCAAAAATCACCCTATTCCATTTTAGGACAGCTAAAATTTAGATGCTTGATTCCAGTAGATTTTAAAAAATGCTAATAATAAAATAGAATTATATACTACAATCTGTTTTTACCATGTTGCCTTTTCCTTGGTGTGTTGATAGTTCATTTTCTATTGATAAGGTGTTTGCATTTAATAGGAGGGTTCACCTCCAGTTGTCTTGGCAATAGGAAATCAAGTCACCTCTGCAACCGCAGCTGGTCTCAGGGAGGCGGCTTGATTTCCTATTTCCAAAGCAACTGGAAGAGAAACCATCTAATTAAATGCAAACACCTTATCAACAGCAAATGAACTATCAACACATCAGGGAAAAGGCAACATGGTAAAAACAGATTGTAGTATATAATTCTATTTTACTATTAGTATTTTCTGAAATCTACTGTAATCAAGTATCCTTAATAGCAGTACATGAATACATAGTGCAGTAAGCTGATGGTTTATCTTTTCCTCTCCTTTATTCCTTTAAAATAAGTTTTTTTGGTCCCTTGGCTACGCCAGGGACCAAAAAACTTTTAAAAAGTTTCTGTGTCATCAGGAGAGTAGCTCATAAATCATTATATGGGTTTATGGTTGCTATATTAGTGATTTAGAGTGCAGAATATTGCATCATTTCCAGTTTAAGAAATTTTACATTTCACTTAATTTCATGTCTAAACATGATTGTTGAGATTGTATTTTCCATTTGATTTTATCCAGAGTGGAGCTTCTTGATTTGGGTTGATTTGTCCTAGTTTCTTACTTTACATTCAATTTGGATTCCAGTTCCTGCAATTAATATCTGAGTTTACTAGTGGCATTCAAAAGTGATTTGAAATTTGGTTCTTGGATTTGACAATCCGCAATTTCAAAAAACATAGTAAACTTAATGAAAATGGTTGATGGATTTGAACGCTTCAAAATTGATTCCAGTTAATTCATTTTGTCCATTGGAAATATTCAGTTCAACTTGAGCTTTGCAAAGTGTCTATGAGTTCCCGCATTTTTAAAAATCCAAATAAAAACACAAAGAATTAAATTTAATTAAAAATTCCATCCTACAAATGTGATTTGAAATTTGGACCAAGGATTTGACAATCCCGCATTTTTACGTTTAGGTTCTGAATTTACAGTATAGAAAACATGATAATATCCATGGCTAAATTGATAAAAAACTGCCCCAAAACTAAATTAAAAACTTAAATAAAGCACATTTTTAATCTAACTATGTTTTTATTTTATTTTAATGGAAAGACTACCCCATATAAAAACAGCTCCTGAAATAGAATAGGGGCAGCCCATTTAAGAAGACGCCACAGAGGGTCAAGAATAGACCCAGAACACAGAACAACAATGTTGAGACCAATACACAGGCCTTCTAAGGTTTTAGTTCCATCCAATCACCTCCTAAATCACAAGCAATATATTAAAGTCTAGATCCTAAAAAAACCACTCTCATAGCCTTTAAGCAAAGTCTCCCACACTAAGGTCATTGAAGGCAATAAGGATACATAAATCTCTACTGTTTACCCAGTTGTAAAACATCCCCACAAAATAGATCCTAAAGGACTCCAGTTAATGTCCCTTAGTATTTGATAGTTACTGTTGCAACTGAGTTTCCCTCCTTGCCTGCCAACCTATCTTAAAATACACAGGGGGCACTCAATGAACCGCCCCTTGACATATCTAATGACATGAGCCAATCTGATGGCAGTATTGAATTACAAGTAATTTCTCCTAATTAGAAGTGCTTCTTTTAAACTTACTGCCCCCGCACAAGTTTTCCCTGGCTTCAAACCTTACATGGAACATGCCACTATGCCACCCCATGTGACTCGTGGCTTTTCCCATATGGTATATTAGTCACAATATTCTTTAATAAAGTAAATCTTATTCTACTCATTCTTGTCCTCTCTATTGGACTTTTGTCTCCCCTAATCAAATACTGAACTATCATTGGTTCAGTTGCAACATTACTATGTGCCCCTGGCAGAAAACATAGAGATAGTTGCACTTGTGGTATGTTTCACAATCAACAGTGATAATAAATGAAATAAATATGATCTTTTTTACACAAATGTATATATTCTATGTGTTGACCCTGCTAGTATGGATGTCACAGTGCCTGTCAAGGATAGGTGTTGGCTGCCTGAGAGCAAGCTCTAGACTATTTTTTTCTAACCAGTGTAATTTACATTCAGGATAATTTAATGATCCACATGTAAGGCTGTTGCGCAGGCAAGGTCAGAGGTTGGCCAAAGTGAAGAGCAATTAAGCTTAGATAGGTAGTTTTATATGTTTATTTTGCACTTTATGCCATACAGTGTGTTGTGTTTGGCTCCTGGGGACAACATCCAGAAGGTTACAGCAGGAAATCTTTATAAAAAAAGATTTGAGGCTTAAAGCTAGCCTTAGGTTAGCCTTCAGGGCAAAATTAAGGGCACATACCTTAATTTCCTGGAATACAAAATGAGGTATTCCTTTTGGCAAAAAGGAAAGGAAAAAGCTTGAAAAATATTAAAGCCAACACAAATGTGGATACACTTGTCTTTATTAGGAGAAATGATTCTATTTAAATAATAGACAAGGGTCAATGATCACACATTAGATAGACAGAGTGGTTGGGGGGGTAAAGTTGGGATGAGGTCATACCAGAATCAGACAAAGGCAGGTATGGTATTCTGGAATGAGTGGATATTGGAACAGACCTATTTACAGAGGACAAGGAATTCTCAAAATTGAAAGCAAAAGCAGCCAAATCTTTGCATATATTGCTATTTAAAGGCCATATCAAAAAAGCATTAATGGCGCAATTTACAACATCTCCCCCTTAAGATTAGTCACAGGGAGTTGATATTTACGGAGAAATTTGGCATGGACTTGGGCAAAAGAACGGCCAGACAACAGTAGTTTCAGGGTATACTTGATGTCCTTCCTGAAGGTGACTTCACATGGGGCAACCCAGAGAGAGTTCAACTTATAGGCTTGGACTCCAGTACAATTTTGATAACAGAGGACTAGGTCACCTTTTTGGTACTCAGGGAGGGAGGCTCTGGAAGCATTGGAGAGAGAGAGTTCTAAGTCTTGACTTTATAGGCAGTTCAATATGCCGTTGCCTGAATGATAATGATACAATTAGTCAAGCCTTTGACATAAGCTTCAGGATTGGCAGATGTATCAACTTCAATCAAAGGGGGTCCCAGGATGGAGGGAGTTGTGGCTTCACGCCCATACATTATGACAAAAGGAGATTGGCCTGTCACATGGTGTCTACTGAGTTAATACTGTTGAAACAGCAGGCTTGACCCGCCAGCAAGGTTCCAAGTAAGCGGGTTTGTGAACTGCAATTCAATTACCTGGTCACTTGAAGCCAGACTAGGAAATCAACTTGAATTGCCAAATCCAACAACATGAACAAATGCTAATTCCCTACGGTGGATACCTTGTTTTGGCTGTACTAACTACCAGGATCAAGCCACCCCCTTCACTATCCCACTGTATGATCAGCCCTATCATGTTCCTGTTATCCATGAATCACATTAACTATATAATCATTATCTCCCAATAAAGAATGTTATCTAGTTTCTAAACATTTCCCCCTTGTAACTCTGATAAAACAGCACATTTACAACAATACACAAAAAGAGAAGCAGAGAGGAACATATCCCAATTGGCGGCATCAGAGAGTGTGATTTTCCTCATGATGAACACAAGGGAGGAATTTGCTCATTCAACAGTTCCATTGATTAACGGGTTATACAGTGCAGAGAAGAATTGGTGAGTATTCATAGCCTCTACAATAGACATTAAGAGGCAAGCATTAAACTTGGTTCCATTTTCTGAAAGCAGGACTTGAGGGAAGCCATGACAGTAGAAGACATCTTGCAGCAAGAAATTAGCAGTGGTCTTGGCAGTCATATCTTTTGTAGCTCTGGATTCAACCCACTTACTAAAATGGTCTACAGCTACTAAGATTAACTGGCATTCATATCTAGAACACAGAAGAGGCCCCACAGCATCAATACTCACAGTGTGGAAGGCATGCTTAGGCAGGATGAACTTGAACTGACGCTGGGATGGTTGAGGTTGCTTAAGTTGGCAAGAATGACAGGATGCAAGGACCTCAGGGATTAGGAGGTGCATGTTTTTCCGGTAGAAGCTCTTACACAACCAGTCACAAGTTTTTGCTATACCTCCATGTCCAGGATCAATGTGGGCTTGGAGGATAATAGCTATCCTCATACTAGGACAAACATAGGGAAGATAGGCATTGTTGACCTTCTTGAAGAGTTGTCTATCCCAAATCACAGTATCTTTTGAGAATGTCTGTAGAGCCAGCTAGATATCATCTGGTTTGGTAGTCCAAGAATCAGGGTATTCTATCAACTTGTATAATTGGTCAGTGTCAGCGGGGTAGATGGCCAATATAGGCATTCTAGACAATCCATCAATGTTTTGATGTTGGGCACCAGGACAATGTACCACAGTGAAATCATACCCTTGCAAGCACAGGGCCCAACACTCTAGTCAACCTTCAGGCTCTTTTAGTTTTTGTAGCCATTTAAGAGACAAGTAATCAGTGACTACAGTAAATTGGGTCCTGTAGATATAGTACCAAAACAGTTTAATAGCATGTAGGACTGCCAAGCATTCCTTTTCAGTGAGTCTATAGTTCTTCTCATGCTTATTGAGGACTTAGGAAGAATAGGCCACAGGTAAATCTATGCCCTCATCATTGAGCTGGGCTAAGATGGCACCTACAGCTACTCCACTGGTGCTGGTGTATAAGATGAAATTCTTATTATAATTGGGGTAGACTAGGATGAGAGCCTCTTTGAGCTTGGCCTTCAAAGCCTCAAATGCTTGCTGTTGACTGTCAGTTCATTTGAAGGGTGAATTGCAAAGGAGTTAGACAAGGGGTCCACTCAGATCAGCAAATTCAGGGATGAATTGTTGATAATACCCCATCATGCCAAGAAATACTTGGATCTTGTGGAGATTGGTGGGGGCAGCATCTTGGAAATGACTTCTACCTTATTATTAATGGGGTGGATCCCAGTTTGGGTGACCTTGTGGTCAAATAATTTGAGCTGCTCCTTAAAGAAAGAACATTTGGAGGGTTTAAGCTTTAACCCTGTTTCTCAAATCTTGATAAAGACAGATTTGAGTTGATTCAAGTGGTCAGTAAAGGTGGAGTTGAACACAGTGATATGATTGAGGTATACAAGGACACAGAAGAGCTTCAGATCTTGTAAAATAGAGTACATGGCTTGTTGGAATATAGCCAGGGCATTACAAAGTCCTTGGGGTATTTGAGTGGGCTTGTAAAGACCTTTTGAGGTAATGAGAGCAGTGTTTTTGCAATCTTTGGGGGATAAATCAACTTTCCAGTAACCTGATATCAAATCCATGGTAGAGAAGAACTTTGATCCTCCCAGTTGTATAAGGGCGTTGTCAATCCTAGGCAAATGGTATTAGTCTTTCTTTGTGAGTGAGTTTAGGCAGCAGTAATCCATCAGGATGTGGTGACCTCTATCCTTCTTCTGCAATATGAGCAAAGAGGAGGCCCATGGACTTTGGGAAGGAGCAAGTAGCCCAGCATCTAATAGTTGTTTGAGCTCCTTAGATACCTGAGTGTCCTCTACTGAACTGCAGTGATAAGGCTTTTCACAAAAAGGCAGTGCATAACCTGTATCAATCTGGTGAATGACCTCTTTGGCTAGGCCATAGTCTGTAGATCTGGAAGCAAAAATATTGCTGACTTGATCAAGCAGGTCTAGTACATTTTTTTTGTTAAATAGGTAATAACTGAAGGAAATCTGCAGAAGTGAATAGTGAGAGAACTTGGGAATTTTCTTCTGTTAGATTAAAGTCACTTAAGGTTCCAAAAGGGTAGAAGGACACAACTTGCTCAGCTCCTAATATGCAACCATGTCTGACAACTTGGCCCTAATACACCTGCATAGACAAAGTGGTCAGGTTAGCTAGTATCAAGTTTATACTTCTGGGAAGTATAATAAACAAAATAAAGGGTAAGATTAAGAGAATAATGATAATTTATTGAATATAAATATAGGCTAATATATAGTATCATGACAAGCCACATATTGTCCATGTACGTCATGGATGTCATGGGGCTTATCTGAGTAATGTTCCTCTTGAGTCACGAGGCTTAATCAAGTTGTGTTCCATTTATGACCTGGATTGAGTGATCCCTGTCATAGATGGTTAACTGATAATGGTGCCACCAGTTTATTGACTGGGCAGTGAACCACTCGGTGAGCCGCTTGGTGATTTATTTGGGGTGTTAATTCCCTGAGAGGGAGTAATCAAAGATGTTGCAGCACTAGCAACAGCTGTAAAGGCTCCTTATTAGTACAATCCAAAATTCCAGGGTATAACTAAGGCTCTTTGTATCTTAGAGAGTCAGGAGAGTACAGCTCTAGGAATGTTTTCTTGGTAGCTCACAAGTTATCTGTGAGTCAATGCTCACCTGGGAGCCTGTGGAGATGGTGAAAGCTGCAGGAGCAAGCAGAGGCACAGCTTTCTTTGCAGGGCAGAAAGAAGGAGGGGAACCCATGTTGAACAAGTAAATCCTGTACTTGAGCAAAAAGATACCTGTGGGGTATTTGAGCACACAAGCTTTTAGATGTTTGCCAGGGAAACACAGAGGCTCCTCAAATATTAAGAGAACTTTGTATCCTAGGAGAGATAGATACTTATCTCAAAGATTTAAAATTATATTGTATTCTTGGATGAACTGTGTACCAACCAGAAGATCCTAGCTTTTTTTCTAGGACAGCAGCGGGGGAACCAATGAGAGTCTTCCAAATCTCATGGGCAGGGCAGAGTAGGCACCAATAGCTTGCATCTGATCCATGCCAGCAGTACCATAAGATTGAGTGCAATTGAGATTGGGAGCCAGCTTAAGTTTATTCATTAATTTAGAGGACACAACATTGACTGGAGAACCTGTGTCCAGGTTTGCCTTGATTTTAACCTTTTGGATTGACACTACTACATGGGTAGTGTCTTTCCTGAAGGAGGTAAGACAGTCAGAACGTCTTTTGCTGCTTTCAGCTCTTTCTCCCATTTTGCTAACATGCATCTTAAGGCAGGAATTTTTTATACATAGTCTGATACAGGAGAATTACAGTCACATTCTGGAAGAGGGCTTCTGCTAGCTCAGAAACTAGCTCAGAGAAGTATACTAGGACAGGGGGTTGATGGACTTGCGCCAGGTAAGGGCAAGCCACCATGTTCTTGGCTTCATTCAAATTTGAGCAATTTGTAGTCATGGGTTTCCAGAGCAGAGCTTGTAGGGAACTGAAACAGTTTCGGGACATCCAAAACAGAGTAGCCATAACTATCTGATTCATTGTAGTCAGAATCCTCAGGCTCAGAATTTCTTGAAAGATCATGAAATAGGTGAAGGATAGTTGTGCTAGACAAAGGGGGAGATTCCTTGTCAGAGAAAGGATCAGGAGGAGACGGGGAATTGGTCAGTAGAGAGAGTCTCTGCCTTTAAGCTGACCTCTCTTTCCCCCTATTCCTTGGGGTCACATCCTTCTACCCACAGATTAGTGCAGGACCGCAAATGATGCCAAATCTGACTGCAGTTATGGCAACTTTGTCTCTTGGGCTGTCCACTTGGACCAAGAGTCATGTTACACAGGGTATGTGAGGTAGTCCCAGCATTACTGGCTTTATTCTCACAAACTACAGTACCTCCATGGGTCAGGTGCAATTCTTGCAGGAGAGTTTAAATACTATTCATGGAGGTAAGAGATGCCCTGTGAGCCTTAAAGTGAAGCAGAAGTTGTTTCACTTTCAAAGCATTTGAACAGGCTGTGTACGCTTCCCAGGGGTCAACTGTTGATTGGTGATTAACTGTTGACCTTCAATATAGAAGCAATCCACAAACTCAGTCAGGGTTTCCTTGGGCTTAAAGGAAATGTGCATAAATGCATCTGTCTTGACCTCCAAGCTTAGATCTCTTCCAAACTCCTCAATAAGGAGGCGCTTCATGTCCTCACAAGTAACAATGGAGAGGAATTTGGGGACCACTACTTCTTGACATGTGGGGTGAAGACAGGTAAGGATGTGTTCCTTTTTGAGCTTTTCAGTAGCCCTACACATTGCAGTCTTGTAGATGGTGAGAAAGGCAGTAATGGTAGAGGTTTTAGGGTCAAATATCTGTTTGAAAAATGGTTTATAATTGGGGTCAATGGACAAGGAGGTGGATTGGATGTTGTCACCTGGGTTGAGGACATTAATGTGGGGATTGCCCTCAAACTTGGATTCAGCAGCAGGTTTTCTAGCCCAGAGGAGTCAAAGGCTCTCCTCCAAGCTGTCAAGAGTAGTGCTATTTTGCCCACTGACATCCCTAGCAGTAGTGGCAACAGTTCCAAATTCATCTATCTGCATCTGTTGTACTACCAAGGTGCCTGCCACTCCATTGATGTAGGGGGTTAAATTGGTAGCCTATGACGCCAAAGGAGTGACACACTTGTCCATTGCTTCAGTCAAGCAAGTAAGGTTCTGGAACTCCCTTTCCAGTGCATCCTGTCTGTTGGCAACATCTTTGGTAACTGCTGCCAAATGATCCAAAGCAAGGGCACAATTGACATGGGGTTGCCTTTCCAATCCAGGAAAGCATCTGTGGTTTTTTGTGCAGGGGCCTCAGTGACTTCAGGATCTCCTTCACCCTCAGATCCAGAGATGACTTGTTGGAGAGGCGTTGTTGCAAATAATCAACCTCCCCACGCAGAGTAGCTAGCTTATCTGTCAAGGAAGCAATGTGGGAGCTGGTCATAGGTTTACTGGTGAGGGAACTGAAACAGATGCTTGGCGTTGAGTGGTGGCCTTGAGTTCAGCTATGGCTTCCCAAACCTTAGCCTCAAAAGCAGAGGAAACTCTCACCAAAGGAGTATGAGTAGCCACTTCAACTGAGGCTACTCTGTCATCAACATAGTTTTGAACCCAACTCAGATTATTGCCTAGTGCAGCCTTATCTAAATCATATTGTAGGTGCAGATGTTGGCCCCAATTGTCAATGTGGGATCCAACCAACTCAAATTGGGAGTTGACTTGTTCTCAGAATTTGTTGAGCTTGTTAACCAGGATCTCAAAATAATTGTCAATATTTCAAGAGAGTTGCTTCAATCTGTCCTTGCCACATAGCTTGGTGGTCATCTAGTTCACCTATTTGATCCCTGATGTACCCAGGAAGCAAGGAGGAAAGCAAGTTTAGAGATGAGGTCAGGTATTTCTGTGAAGCCAGCAAATTGTGCTGGTTGTCTGAGATACAGGAAAAGAGGCTATACATTAACTCATGGTGTGCCATGTTTTGTGCATGGTTATTAGATACAACAGAAGCCACAGCAGTCAGGAGTTGATTCTGATATCCTAGAACCAAATTGTGGGGAACTAGAGAAGGCTGGATGAATTGATTGACCAGCACACTAATAGTTTCCATTGACTCCATCAAAGCAGGGGGAGGCTAAAATCCAGGAGGAAATAATACAGATCCTCAGAGGCGTAGCCAGGGCAGAGGCAAGGAATAGTGTACATTGCCACAGTGCCTGTGTGGAGGAAGAAATACACAGAATTGTGGGATTGCTTGTAATTAAGAGAGAAAGCAGGAAGAGTTCAACACAGGCCCAGGAAATAACCCCATAATCATTGGTATAGAGAGAATCAGTAATATCCTATTCAAGCAGAGGACTAGAGACTTTTGGTGGTTCAGGTACTTCAGAGACAAAAGGAGAAGGACCTGAGAAGGTGTGGGGGAACAGAATAACCAAGGGGCTTAAAGACCCTGTAGTGAGCACCATTTTGTTGTGTTTGGCTCCTGGGGATAACATCCAGGAGGACAAAGACGGAAATCTTTTTAAAAAAAGATTTGAGGTTTAAAGCAGCCTTGGGACAGCCTTCAGGGCAAAATTAAGGGCACATACCTTAATTTCCTGGAATACAAAATGAGAAATTCCTTTTGGCAAAAAGGAAAAAAAAAGCTTGAAAAATATTAAAGCCAACACAATGTGGATAAACAAGTCTTTATTGGGTGAAATGATTCTACTTAAATAGTAGACAAGGGTCAATGATCACACATTAGGTAGACAGAGTGGTTGAGGGGGTAAAGTTGGGATGAGGTCATACCAGAATCAGACAAAGGCAGGTATGGTATTCTGGAATGAGTGGATATTGGAACAGACCTATTTACAGAGGACAAGGAATTCCCAAAATTGAAAGAAAAACCAGCCAAATCTTTGCACATATCACTGTTTAAAGGCCATATCAAAATAGCATTAATGGTGCAATTTAAGACAATGTGCCAGTAGGGTAGCTGTTGTAACTCAACTAGAGTTAGTAATTACTTTAATTTCCTAACTCAGTTGTTATAGCTATGCTATTATTAAAGACTAAGATAAGACTATATCAAATAATTAGTACATATAACAATGGGGTGTAAAACATAATAATCAATCCTTTATTTTAATAGAAAGGGAATAGTTATATAGTAAAAGTGTTATTGGTTATCAGCCATGATATTGCTAAGATCCTCTGAGGCTCAAGTAGCTCCCTTTTGTTGTAACTGTGCTGTTTTGACAAGGTTACAAGGTTAAAAATATTTAGAAACTAGATAGTAATCTTTATTGAGAGATATGTATTATATAGTCATTGTGAATCTTGGATAACAGGAACATGATAGTGTTTATCACATAGTGGGATGGTGAATGGGGTGGCCTGGTCTTAGTAATGAGTCAAGCGCCAAAAAAAAGTATCCACCATAAGGGATCATCATCTGTTCATGTTGTTGGATTTGGAAATTTGAGTCAACTTCCTAGTTTGGCTTCAAGTGACTAGATAATTGGATTTCAAGTCCAAACTTGTTCATTTGGAACCTTGCTGGTGGGTTGAGCCTGCTGTTTTGACACCCCCTGGCTAAAGGTTGGCCTCTTGTGGTGGCAGGTTGTCAGGGAGGTTTTCAGGAGCCCAGGCACCATATTGTACCAGCTGCTGTTTGGTGGAGGGTAGCACATTATTGCATTGTTTCTGTCTTGTTTTGCATGGCCTTAGGCGGTTGTAATGTGGAACTTCACCTTGCTTGAGCTTCCCAAGCCCTGGCACAAGATAAGTGTTGTTTTTTGTTTACCTTTAGAACAATGACAGGGCCCACTTTCTCTGGCTGTAATTTACTCTTGCCAATGTTCATTACCCAGACTTTGTTGCCAACCTCATGTCTTTTTGAATGGGGAAAAGGTATTCTGTAGTTATTTTTCTTCTTTTTCTAGTTGGTTGATATTGGCCAGTATGATTTGAGGGTCTGAGCGTGGTGGAGCTTTACTGGGTATTTCTAACTTGGGTATTGATAGCGCTTGGATAATATTGGGTTGTGTTTTATAAACTAGCTTGAAGGGGCTTTTCCCTGTGGATCTGTGACACAGGTCTGGCTTACAACCAATGCATTTGGTAGCTGCAATACCAGTCCACAGGTCTACTGGCGGTGAGCTTGGCCAGGGCCTGTACTAGGCTGATGTTCAGCTGCTACACACGCCCATTGGTCTGAGGGTAATAAGGTGTTGTACTGTGTGCTGTACCCCATTTTTGATGAAATAAATGTTGGTATCTTCAGAGGTCAATTTCTTTGCCTCTGTCAATTATCAGGAGCTCTGGCTTTCCAAACTTGCTTATAATTTCTTTTCTTATGAACCACTGTACGCCATTGTCTGTGTGTGTCTTCACTACTTTTGCCACTGGCCATTGTGTGGCAAAGTTGATAGCAGTGATGATGTATTTCTTTTTGTTGTGCTTTCCTGGCATGGGTCCTATAATGTCTAGGGCTCACACCTTAAAAGGCAGTTGTAAACAAATAGGAAGTACAGATTTAGGGGGAGTTTTGCTTTTTGCAAATTTTTCACATACTTTGCATTACTCTAGGACTTCCTGGACATCCCAGTATAAGGTTGGTCATCATGCTTTGTGCTTAAGAAACTTGTAGAGGCTGTGGCTTTTGGTATGTCCTAGGTCTCTGTGGTAACGTAGGATGGTGTCTGCATGTCAATGTGTAGAGATGTAAGGTATGGTGATTCCATGAGTCATTTTCCAGTGTAAGGTCATGTACACATTAGAAAAAATATGTTTGTTCTTGATGGAGTCTTCTTTGTAATGTCAGTGGTGCCAGGAGGGAAACTCTTGTCCTTTGTTTGGAGTACCAGGAGAGGCCAGTCTGGGTCAAGCCCATCCTTGCCTCTTTTAGTTCTAACATACAGGTGTGTCATGAATGACATTTCAATAATTGTATTAAAAACCTGGGAATCAAAACCTGGGTCTTAAAAAAGTCTTGTTATGACCAGGATAGACAGTAGTTTGTCAGACTGCCATTTGGGCAAAACCCTGGATTGTCAGAGATATTTTCCCCAACCAGGAGTAACAGAAACCTTCCAACCTGCCAAGTGTCAAGACTTGTCAGGAATGACAATTTGGACACTCCTGAATAACAAAATACAGAACCAGATTCAAACCCTGGACAAAACCCTTCACAGACCGTCAGACCATTAGGCTGGGAACCTGATGACCTACTACCAAATTGGTTAAGTTGTTGCCAGCCTGCCAGGACCCAAACCTTTAGCTGTTATGTGGGATTCTGCAAGCAAACTACCAGTGCAAGATGCCGGGAATTTCCCTGAGGTGCCAATGCCTGACACCAGCAGTTTTCTTGGAAAAATGCACAAGTTTTCCAATAAGAGTTATTCCAAACTCCCCTAAAGCCCAGGAAGAGGCACTGAACATGAAGAGGCACCTAATACTCAAATCAACAAACAGAAGGATTTTAAGTCTTCTCATCCCAAAGCAGCCAGTGGCAAACACCAGTTCCGAGCGCCACACTGCCATCTAAGACCCCTGATGCCAAACCTCCTGAGCCCAGAAAACCCAACCAGGAAGTGAAGCCTGGTAGTGTGGTATAAATAACTTCCGGGCCAAGATTGTTGTGATCTGAGGCGTGGCACAGAGTCACAACGGGAAATCCTAACCTTAGGATTGGATTTGTACTAAGTCTTGGTTAGAATGGCAGGGAAGGCTATGTGATTACCTTGTGGCCCTGAATGAATAATATTTCTCTAGACGTGGCTAGAGAGGCGCCAAAGTACGTGGAGACACAAAGACAAAAATGTGAATAGAACTTAATTTTATTGGAAAATAGGAAATTGATTATATACTGTGTAGCTTTACCACAAAACAGTACATGAGTGGTAGGATCACTCACCATAAGCATGAGTGGGGCAAGTGAGTTGCACAGGATCAAGAAACCAAACAATTGTATTTCCTGATTTTGCGCCAGTATCATTTCCAAGAGCAAAAGCAAAAGAAGGAGATTTGTCCTCAAAATAACCCAACAAAGGCAAAATTGAAACATGGTGAATGATGGCATTTACAACATTGCCCCCCTCTAGATTGGCCTTAGGGGGGTAGTACTTGCAGAGGAACTTGGCATACATACAAGCAAAAAGTCAACCACTAGAGAAGAACTTTACCGTATACTCCAATCCTTGCTTAAAGGTCACTTCTAAGGGCCCAATCCACAACAAGTAGAGCTTATGAGCTTGTTCTCCTACTCTGTGTTGATAATACAAAATGTGGTTGCCAATGGCAAACTCAGGCAGGGGGATCTCCTGGCATTGTCAGGGGAGAGCTCCAGCAGCTTGGTCTTATAGGCAGACGTGTAGGCAGTAGCCTGTATATCAATGATGTGGTTCACTAGGTCCTCAATATGCTCATCAGGGATCATGGCCTTATCAGAGGAGAGTAGGGGGGCCCCAAGAGCAATGGGGTAGTGACTTCACAACCATACAGCATAGCAAAAGGGAAATACCCAGTGACACAATGTTTGCTAAGGCAATAGGCAAAAAGAGCAGCAGGTGAGTATAGATCCCAGTTGGCAGTGTCAGAGTAAGTAAGCTTCCTCATAATAGAAACCAGAGTTGAGTTGGCATGCTCAAATTCCCCATTGGTGGAAGGATTATAGGGGGCAGAGAAAGACTAATGAGACCCCAAGGCTACAACCACTGAGGTCACTAACTTGGCGTTGAAGTTAGTCCCATTATAAGATAACAACACTTGAGGGCAAACATGGCAGAAGAATACATATTGCAGCAGAAAGGCGGTGGTTGTCTTAGCAGTGATGTCTTTAGTAGTACAGTTTCTATCCACTTGCTAAAATAATCAACAGCAATTAGAATAAAGCAGCAACCAGAGCAGGAGCAAGGGAGAGGCCCTAGAACATCAATACTGACAGTGTGAAAGGTGTGTTAAGGAGACTAGCTTGAACTCATGAGCGGCGGCTTTAGGACGTTTGAGCTGGCAATTGTGGCAACTAGCAATAACATCTGGGATCAGCAGGCAAAGATTTTCCCAGAAGTAGTTCTTCTGGAGCCAGGCATGAGTCTCTGCAACGCCTCTGTGTCCTGTCTCCTTATGAGTTTGAAGCACCGCCAAAAGGCAAAGACTAGGCCTTACATAAGGCAAGTAGTGGACTTGTCCTTTCTTGAAAAAGATGATTGTCACATATGAGTGTGTCTTCAGATAGCTTAGAAAGAGTGACTCAAACTTCCTCTGTCTTGCTTTCCCTTGACAAAGGGTATCAAATTAGTTCATACAACCAGTCAGCTTCAATAGGGTGTAGAGAAAATATGGGCATTCTGGACAGTCTGTCAGCATTCTGATGTTGAATCCTGGGGCAGTGCAGCAAAGTAAAGTCATACCCTTGCAGTCAGAGAGCCCATCTGGCTAATTGTCCTTCTGGTTCCTTGAGTTGTTGTAGCCATTTGAGCAAAGCGTGGTCAGTAACCACAGTGAAATGGGTGCCATACACGTAATGGTGGAACTGCTTGGCATCATGCAGCAAAGTAAGGCACTCCTTCTTAGTCACACTGTAATTTTTCTCATGCTTATTCAGGACACAAGAGGTATAAGCTACAGGGTGGTCTTACCTTCATCATCCAATTGAGCCAAGATAGCCCCAATAGCCAGGTCACTAGCATCAGTATATAAGATGAATTCCTTATTGTAGTCAGGGTATACTAAGATGGGAGCCTCTTTGAGTTTTTGCTTGAGGGTCTCAAAGGCTTGTTGTTGGAAGGCAGTCCATTAAAAAGGGACATTACACAGCAGCTGGACAAGAGGTTTGCTTAATTCAGCAAAATCAGCCATGAATTGTCAATAGTACCCCATCATGCCATAAAAGCTTGGAATTCTTGCAGGTTGGTGGGCAGAAGCATTTTGACAATGGCTTCAATTTACTTAGTCATGGGGAAGATTCCTGTCTTAGTTACCTCATGGCCCAAGAATTCAAGTAGTTCTTTGAAGAAGCACACTTAGATGGTTTTAACTTAAGTCTGGCCTCACAAATCTTTATGAACACCTCCTTAAGATGGGTCAAGTGATCAGTGAAGGTGGCACTGAAGACAGTTATTTCATCTAAGTACACTAAAACACACAAGAGCTTCAAACCACAGTGAATAGAGTATATGGCTTGTTGGAAAGTAGCTGGAGCATTGCAGAGCCCTTGCAGCATTTGTGTAGGCTCAAACAATCCTTTGGAAGTGATGAGCGCTGCCTTCTGTCTATCTTTGGAAGAGAGATTAACTTGCCAGTATCCAGACGCTAGTTCCATGGCAGAGAAGAAATTGGAGCCCCCAAGGCGGTGGAGAACATCATCAATGTGTGGTAAGGGGTAGGAATCCTTTTTGGTTAAAGAATTCAGGTGTTGGTAGTCCGTCACAATACAATGACCTCCATCCTTCTTTTTCAATATGAGCAAGGGGGAGGCCCATGGACTTTGGAAAGGAGCAATCAGTCCAGTGTCTAGAAGTTGTTTGAGCTCTTTAGACACCTGAGCATCCTCTACTTGACTGTGGCGGTAGGGTTTAGCGCAAAAGGGGGGTGCATCACCAGTACCAATCTGGTGAATGATGCCTTTGGCTAAACCATAATCAGTGCTATCCTTAGCAAAGATATTCGAAAAATGATCTAGTAGGTCAAGAACCTCTTTCTGTTGAACCAGAGATAGTTGTGGAAATTCTTGGGAGGTGAACAATGATAGGACTTGTGGCTCATTATCAGGTAAGTTGAAGTCCTGGAACGTACCAAAGGAATGGAGAGATAGGACGTCAGGAGCATTCAATAGCTTGCCATAGCTAACAACCTGCACTCTGGACACATGTATGAGGAGGTCAGTCAAGTTGTCAATCAGCAGTTGAACAGGGTCCTTATGAGAGACATCCAAGATTCCTGGACAGAGATAGGGTTCATTGTGCCCTAGCAAGGGAGGAGAGTACAACTCTAGGAATGCACACTCAGGAAGCTCATATAATATTTTGGAGTCTAGGGTAGTTTGAGACCCAGGCAGAATAGTCACAGCAGAAGTGATCAGGAGAGGAATTCCTTCTGACGCGGGGAAAGCCATAGGAGGACACTATATGTAGGAGGAATGGGTTTGCTATTTTAAAGTGAAAACACCAGTGAGATATTCCAAGGCACATGTCTTGAGGTGCTTCCTGGGAACTTTAACTGGCTCTTCAAAGATCAAAGGGACCTTGTACCCTAAGATAGAGAGGTAGCTGTCCTTTAAGTTGATGACCCGATTGTATTCCCTAAGGAATTGAGTACCAGCTAAGAGGTTGTAACTCTCATTCTCTAGGCAACAGCAGGAGCAGCCAAGAGTAGCTTGCCAAATTGCATGAGAAGAGCAGAATAAGCTCCTATAGTGCAAGTCATGGATAGCCTAGCTTTGCCATACAACTGATGATATTTAAGGTTGGGGGAAGTTTGAGTTTCTTGTCCAGCTTTGAGAAGACAACATTAACAGGAGACCCTGTGTCTAAAACAGCCTTAATTTTCACCTTTTGGATGGATATTTCAACACAAGTGGTGATGCAACCAAAGGGAGGGAGGACACCCAGAATGTCTTGGGCTTCTGTAAGTTCTTTGTCCAGCTTTTTAATCATGCATCTGAAGCCCAGGAACTCCTTTTAGACTTTCTGGAGAGGAAGCAAGACAAAGACGTTTTTGAACACAGCATCAGCGACCTCAGCAGATTCTTCAGAAGACTCAACAAGCACAGGAGATCTCTTGGCTTGGGTGAAGTAAGGGCGTAAGGCAACCTCCTTGGCTTTAGGCAGAGGCTTGGTGGTTGTAGTAGTCTTACCAGAACATAGCTTATAAGGAACGTTAATAGTTTCAGAGACAGCCAGGACAGAGTACCCATAGGCATCAGGATCTTCTACATCAGAATTGTCCATGTCAGAGTCATCAGGTATGTTGTGGAATAGCAGTAGAATTGAAGGGGCCTCATTTTCAGCAGGCTCAGAGTCAGCAATAGAGGGGGGAACTGGAGGAGACTGTAAAGGATTGTCAACTGAGAGTGTCTCCACCTTCAGTTTGACTGTTCTTTTCCTGCCTGCACTTTGGGATCATCTCCTTCAACTTAGGGTTAGTGCAGACCCAGGAATGATGACCTATTTGTCCACAGTTATGGCAACCCTGTTGCCAAGGAGGATTCTGTGTATTATGGTAAGGATATGCGGACCACATGAAGATGAACCAGACATAGAAGCAGCACAATTCTCCTGCAAAACTTCCCCAGAATGAGTAAGGTGCATATTCTGCAACAGTGTCTTTATGCTCTTCATGGAAGAAAGCATGTCTTTATGAGCCTTGAAGTTAAGACACAGGAGCTGGTTAACCTCAAAGGCTTGAGCGCAAGTTATGTATACTCATATGTAGTCAACTGGCGGCTTGTGATCAGTTGTTGTCCCTCCAAGTAATATCTATCTGCAAATTCAGCTAGGGTTTCCTTTGATTTGAAGGCAATGTGCATGACAACGTCCTTCTTCACTTTCAAACTAAGATCACTACCAAACTTGTCAATTAAAAGCTGCTTCATATCTTCCTTGGTTTCAATAGTGGGCAGCTCTAGCACAACTACCTCTTGGCAGGTTAGGTGTCAACAGGTCAGGATGTGTTCTTTCTTGACTTCACCCAAGGCTCTTCTCATGGCAGTTTCATAGATAGTTAGAAATGCTGCAATGGTTGAGGTTCTGGGGTCAAAAACTTGCTTAAAGGTAGGCTTGAAATGTGCTTCTGGAGTTGGCCCACCATTGTTGCTATTGAGTACATTTATGCATGGGGATAATTCTGATTCTGACATAGTGGGGAGCTGCCTGGCCCAAGCTGACAAACACTTTCCTCAAGGGTAGTCAAGGTTTCACCAGCGCAGGTGCCCGTATTAATAGCTACGGTGGTCTGCCGCTCAGTAACATCCAGGCGCTGGCCCTGTGCTATTACTATTGAAGAAAGCTCAGCCAGTTGGGAAGTAAGAGATGGGACTACCAAAATGCAAGGGGTGAACCTGTCATTTACTGAATTAATCACTTCACTTAGTTCTTGTAAGTCTTTATCAAGCTCAGAGTGATCCCGCTTCAGGAGGTCCATTTCATTGGCTAGAGCTATCAACTCTCTAGCACAATGTTTGCAGGGGGGCTCCTAACAAGCCAGGGCAACAACCATCTTTGCCCACAACTTCAGGTATACTAACTACAGTTGCCATTGTCTCACACAAAGTAGCAACCTCTTGTTGTAATTCAGCAAACTGAGACGTCAGCGCAAGCACTTGAGGGTCAGGCAGAGGGACTTTAAGGGCAATCCTGACTAGAGGCAGATGCTCTTAAATATTGAATGACATCCCAGAGCCTCTGTTCTCTATTTGCTAGCTTGTCAGATGGAGGAGAAGGCAGGGCATCTGCTTTGGAGAAAGACAGTTCATTTACTTGAGTCTGGAGTTTGGCAATGGTGGCAGCAGTAGCAGCTCTTTCTTGATCAAAGTCCTTGCCAAGTTTGCAGAGGCCTTTTGCAGCATGGATTGCTACTTGCTGTACTTGGTTGAAGGAAGAAGCACTGAACTATTAAAGTTGTTTCACAAGTTGTTCAAAGTTGATGAGATAGTCAATTAGAGCGGAATCTACTTGGGCGCACCAGGGCTGTTCCAGTTGGTGGAACTCATGAAGGCGCTCTCTGACATACTCAGGGATGGATTGGCGCGTTCTTTCAATGGAGTTGACCAAGCAAAATTGGAAGGTGACAGAGATGTGCTAATTGTTGAATAATAAGGAAAACAGGGAGTGGATTCATCGTTGATAGGCCGCAAACTGATCCCAGTGATGAGTGACAGCGGCTTGTAGCAATGAAATCTCCTGAACGTGGAGCCCTAATACCATTTGATGACAGGCTAAGGCGGGTTGTAAAAAGGAGGACAATAGATGTTAAGCAGAGCCAGCCATCAAGAGGAGATGCTGTGGAAATTGTGATGCTACAATCAATTTGTAATACTCTGCCTGATTGAACTGAATCTGGAGGCAAGGGATGGCCCCATTACAGGCTATCCCAAGGGCTACTGCCATGACTTGTTCCAAGTCAGGGGTACCCAAAGGGTAGGCCACTAGACAGGGACCCCTCCCAAGGTTCAGCACAGTAGGAACAATAGAAAGGTTGACAATGTTTTCCTCAATAAGAGGACTGGTAATTTCAGGCAAAGTTGGCTCTTGTATGGGAGGAGGCAAAGGTGCTTGAAATCTAGTTTCAGAGGGGGTAATCAAGGGGCTTACAGCCCCTGTAGTGAGAATCATTTTTGTTGTTATCTAGGCACAGCACAGAGTCACAACGGGAAATCCTAACCTTAGGATTGGATTTGTACTAAGTCTTGGTTAGAATGGCAGGGAAGGCTATGTGATTACCTTGTGGCCCTGAATGAATAAAATCTGCTAGACGTGGCTAGAGAGGGGCCAAAGTACGTGGAGACACAAAGACAAAAATGTGAATAGAACTTAATTTTCTTGGAAAATAGGAAATTGATTATATAGTGGTTTGTGATATCACAAAACAATGCCAGGATTGTAGGATCACTCACCACAAGCATGAGTGGGGCAAGTGAGTTGCACAGGATCAGTAAACTGAACAATTGTATTTCCCAATTTGGAGCCAGTATCATTTCCAAGGGCAAAAGCAAAAGAAGGAGATTTGTCCTCAAAATAACACAACAAAGGAAAAATTGAAATATGGTGAATGGTGGCATTCACGACAGAGATTGATCCCCATTTTCATTTTTAAATAAAGGTTATGGGATATTGGATTCCCCAATTATTGCTGTATTTTATTCTTTTCATCTGCCAGTTATCTCAAAGATCATCTGATCCTCCTGCCAGCCCACCAGCTACAGACCGCCTGCCAGGTGCCCCCTTTGGTCCTGTCTTTTCACAGAGTACTCCTTAAAGCCTGAGTACAAGAACTACACCACCAACAACATACTAGCCTGAGATCCCTTGGCCAGAACTACAGAGTTAACCAGATACAAACAAGACGGCCCTTGATATGTTGCCAAACCCTGCTTGTTCAGAGATAAATACAACTTCCTTCCTGACTACCAATTAGACATGGAACCACCTGTCACCCCCAAACCAATGCCTGCCTCTGCTGCCAAGCTCCCGCTGGACCACACCAATAAGCTTTTTGGAATTGTATATATTTCTCTCACAGGAGTAATAGATACTATTGTCCCACTGCCGTTCCGTGGTTGTGGGTGGGCAAGTCAATTTCCTACCTCATTAAGTTAGCACCAATCCTTTGGTGGGCCCTGCCCACCCAGTTTGCAACCCATCAGTTCCCAAACGCTAGCAAGCCGCCCAATCAGGGTTGGTTCCCTGACATTATGACAATCTATTTTAAGCCTGATACCCTGAGCCCCAAGATGTTGATTATTCTTGGGGTATCTTGTATGTTTTTTGTTATGACAATCACTTATTACACATTTATGATGACCAAGAACCTAATTCCTTCTGCATGGAAGAATGCAAATGTAAACCTGAACAACCCCAAGAAATCCAAATCCACCGCCAAAACTGCCAAAGGGCCCTCCTCTCAGGTTTGGAATGTGATAGTTAACCAATCCCTCACTAAAGTGGAGATGCCCCAGATGGGAAATCTCTCTCTCAAGGAGGCCTGTTGCGCCATGCAAGTGCTCCAGCTACATTTCCAAGCCAATGCCCTGTCTTAATTAAGTGACACCAAAAATGTGTTAGGAGTAGTTGACATGTATCATGAGATGCCCTTGATTGGTTTGGCAAAGCCACCACTAAGGACGTGGAATTCTGCCTAGATTATGTTAAGTTTAAAGCCAAGTTGATGGCCACAGGGGAAGACTGCTTCACCATATATTATGCTCTGAACTCCTTGTTAGAAATCTGGCAGGGCACCTGCCCCATCCAAGTGTACATTGATGAAATTCTCAAACTAAAGACCCATATCCAACTGGAAGACAAACTGGCAGCTTTATCTTCCAAAAGGGAGTCAACCTAGCAATGGAGGACCTGTTGAAGCACCACCCGCCCAACCCAAGCCTAGACAACCTGTTTCCCTGTGCAAGAGCCTTAGCATGAACAAGAGAATGCTGGCCCCTCCAATACCTGCCAAAGCCAACCCCCAACCCCCAACAGAACAGGAATGACACCTGAAGAGCTCCAACAACACTGCTGTGAAGGACTGTGTTTCCACTGCCACAAGACAGGCCACTTGACCAGAGCCTTCCCTAAGAAAAACACTGCTCCAATCTCAATGGCGCAAATAAACACTTCTTCCTAGTCTTAAAAATTCATCCAAGTGACCATATAACTATTAGGGAACAAGCGCCAGATCAAAGCTTTTATTGATACAGGAGCTGATGAAAGCTTTATTGACGCCATTCTAGCAAAGGAACTAGGCTTGACAGCTTTAGAGCGTAGTCTACAAGTAATCATGGGAAAAGTTTTCTGGACACTGGTTACAAACGCAAACAAGAACTTCCCTTGACAATTGGACAGAACATGTACCCAACTCCCTTGATCCTCTTGCCAGGATTATCTCACCCCCTAATACTGGGTGACTCCTGGTCTGACAAACACAGCCTGATCTTAAACTATTGTAAACAGACTGCTACATTGGGACAACCTGAATCTTGTGACATTGTTCCTTTCTGTATAAGCTCTTGTTGCAACTGAACCAACAAGGATTCAGTATTTGGAATTGGGGAAGACAACAGTCCAATAGAAAGGACAGAACAATAAGAACAAGGTATTGTTTATTGTAGAATATAGTGGTTAATATACCATATGGGGAAAGCCACAAGGCCACAAGGGGGTGTCATAGTGGGAAGTTCCACGTAAGGTTTGAAGCCAAGGAATAACTTGTGCAGGGATCATCAAGTTGAATTGGTAGCGCTCCTAATTAGGATGAAGTACCCGCACTTTGATATTGCTATCAGATTAATCCATAGCGTTAGACACGTCAAGGGGCAGCTCATCAAGCGCCCCCTGTGTATTGTAAGATACATTAGTAGGCAAGGCTGGAAACTTGGTTGCAACACTCTGGCAGAACAATTTCCAACAAACTCTTAACCATAAGGATAGAGCCTAGTGTTAGGGTACTACCTACCCCCTACAAAAATGGGATCATGTGTTTAGCAAAGAAGAAGCCACAAAACTACCCAGCCATTCAATCTACAATCACGCCATAGACCTGTTACCAGGGACCCAACCATACCACAGCTCCATATACAGCTGCAACCACCACAAACAAGTAGCCTTGAAAACATGCCTAGAGGAAATGACAAAAAAGGGTTTTATCCAAGTATCAAAGGCCCCTTGCTTGTCACCCATGCTATTTTTAGGGGGAAAAGATGGTGGAATGTGTCCATGCGTAAACTACCAGAAACTGAACAACATTACAGTGAATACCACTATCCCATCTCCAACGCTGATGACCTCTGTGATGTACTAACTGGAGTCCAGATGTACTCAAAAATTGACCTTATAAATGCCTTCAACCAGATCCAAATCAAAGACAGAGACAAATACAAGACAGCTTTTAAAACCAGATATGGGTTGTACAAGTAGCTAGTAATGCCATTTAAACTGTGTAACACCCCCATCACTTTCCAAATGATGATTAACACCATCCTAGGAGAGTACCTCAACCAATTTTGTGTTGAATATTTGAACAACATCCTCATCTACAGCAAGTCACACAAAGAGCACTTCCAACACCTGGATCTTATATTAGAAAAACTCTCTCAGGCCAACTTACACACCAAGCTTAATAAATGTGAATTATTTCAGTCCAAGGTTGAATTCCTAGGATATTTAGTGAATACTGGCAGGTTTTCTGTGGCACAGGACAAAGTAGAAGCAATAACAACTTGGCCAGCACCCAACTGCAGAAAAGATGTGAGAAGTTTTTTGGGCCTGGAAAATTATTGTAGGGATTTCATTCAAAAGATTTCTCTGATTACCTTGCCCCTGAACTGCCTATGCTCTGACAGGTCCAGTTTGTCTGGACTGATGAATCTACTTATACCTTTGAGGCCTTGAAACTTGCTTTTACCTCTTCCCCCATCCTGGCCATGTCAGATCCCTCCAAGCCTTTTGTTCTGGAAACCGACACGTCAGACTTTGCAGTGGGCGGGGTCCTTCTTCAGGAAGGAGGGGATAGTATGCTAAATCCTGTGGCATATTACTCCAAGAAAATGCTACCAGCCAAAGAAAATACACAATCTACAATAAGGAGATGCTTGCAATAATGAAGACCCTGAAATATTGGCGCCAATATCTATGCGGCGCTGAATTCTCAGTAAAAGACCTAACTGACCACAAAGCTTGGTTTACTTCTTTAAACCAAGACAGCTGAACCAGAGAAAGACCAGATGGGCCCTAGAACTGGCCAACTACACTCTGACAACTGACTATAAACATGGGAAAGTCAACATAGTACCTGACACACTGAGCAGAAGAGCAGACTTGATTCCCTCCACATCTGAGACCAAAGACCACAACTCCCATGTACTCCTTGACCCTGCCAGCCTAGGCATTCAACTGATGTACATG
Organism: Entomophthora muscae; assembly: GCA_014839935.2. NCBI lineage: Eukaryota > Fungi > Entomophthoromycota > Entomophthoromycetes > Entomophthorales > Entomophthoraceae > Entomophthora > Entomophthora muscae. The sequence continues at coordinate 254,754 of QTSX02007160.1, read as the reverse complement.
AATATCATGGCCTGCAAGCCTGACATAATTGAGGTGCAGAAATTAGACAAGTATTCAGCGGAACTCATTGCCAACTTGACCTCAGACCCAGATAGCTGACACTACAAGAAGGGATTCTCATTGAAAGGAACCACCCTGCTATTACACAACCAGATCTATGTACCAGAAGGTGGAACATGGACCAAAGTACTCATAGACTATCACAACTCAGTGATGGCCCACCACCCTGGAAGACTCAAGACAATACAAGGAATCAAGAAGAATTATGCTTGGCCCCAACTGGACAAAGACATGGCCACCTACATCAAAGGCTGTGAGACATGCAGAAGGACCAAAACCTGTAGATCTAAACCTGAAGGCTTGCTAAGACCATGAGATATACCAGCGGGACCTTGGCAGTCTGTTTCAATGGATTATATTGTGGAATTTCTCCCTTCAAATTTTTTCAATATAATCCTAGTCATGGTAGATAGATTCACTAAAATGTCCTACTTTGTACCTACCACCACTCACTCCACTGCCGCAGAGACAGCTAGAAATTTTCATGACTGCATCCTAACTCAACACAGCACCCCAGCAGAAACCATCACTGATAGAGGACCACAATTCACCTCCAACTGCTGGTTTCAGGTGATGAAGAACTTAGGGGTAATGCGCTGTGTATCAACCTCCTACCACCCACAGACCAACAGCCAGACTAAACAAATGAACCAAATTCTTGAAAATTACCTACAATGCTATGCCAACACCAACCAAGATAACTGGGCCAAGATGCTACCCATGGCACAGTACCCCTACAACAGCAAAAACTACGCATATACTGGAATGTCCCCCTTCAAAGCCAACTATGGGTTTGATCCATCTTGGGATCCCAGAATTGATAGTAAAGAGACAAATACATCAGGACAAACCTGGATTGAAAAGATACACAACACCCAAGAAATCTGTCTTAAGAACCTGGCCCAAGTAGTCCAAACTTATAAAGCTTTTGTTGAAAAAAAGAGGATTCCTGGAAACGCATTGAAGATAGATGATGAGGTTTACTTAGAATTGCAAAACGTGCCTCTGAAGGTTCCCTGCCAGAAGTTAGCCCACAGAAGGAGTGGCCCCTACAAGATCACCAAAATAGTGGGTGAAGTAGCATTCAAACTAGAGCTACCCTCTCATGGAAAATTCATAATGTCTTCCACTGTGCACTACTATTTAAGAAAGAAAGAAACTCCCTACCCCACCAGAAACTCAAGACTGAACCTCCCCTCATCCAAGTAGAACGCTCTAAAGAATAAAAAGCTGAATATATTCATGGAGATTGTACCCACTACAAAACCTCACAGTATTATGTCAAATTGAAGGGATTTCTTCCCAAGGAAAGCACCTGGGAATCGTTAAGCAACCTAACCAACACCCAGCTAGCCATCCAACAATACCTTGAGAAGAAGGCTGGGAAGAAAGAGACCCCAGGAAGAAAGGGGATGATGTTATGAATGTCATTTCAATACTTATATTGAAAACCTGGGAATTGAACCCCAGGTCTCAGAAAAAGCCTTGTGATAGTCAGAGTAGACAGGAGCCCGTCAGAATGCCAGTTGGTCCAAACCCTGGACCTCCAGAGATGTCTTTCCCCAATCAGGAGGAACAGTAACCTTCCAGCCTGCCAAGTGGCAAGACTGTAAGTTTGAAATCAGCATTGGAAGCCCCAAAAATAAACCCCAACCCTCCAAAGGCTACTTGAGTCACACAATAAGATGGTAATCTGCCAACTTGTTAAGTTGCAGACCTGAGTTTTTGAATTACTCCAAGACCTGCCAGACTCTTTAAGACAATTCTCCAAATGGGCATGAGATTGTTATTAACTGTGTGTCACCAAAGACCCAGACCTATGCTGAAGTTGTAGCTTTCCTAAAATAGGTTACAACAAGGCATCATGTCAGTCCTGCCAATGATCACCAGCTAATGCCAGCCTCCAGTCCAGAATGGGTATACAATTTGACTGCTCAGGCAATGTGGTGAACAGTAGCGGCGGAACAAAGCATTGCCACTTCTGTTATAGAGCAAGCACAACTAGGATCTGCCACCCACAAAACCAGAAGCCAAGGACCAATCCCTGCCAGTGAACTGTCCACAGACCTGGAGTCTGCAAAAAGCAAAGAAGCAAAACCACCTGGTATAAGAGCCCCGACGGTATGGGGATGACCCCATTGTTGTTTTCAATAATAAAGTTTTATGAACCTTTGGTTTGAACAAATCCTACCTTATCTAGTCTTAGCAATCTTTCATCTCAATTCCAGCCAAGTAAACAATCAGGCAACCACACCCTCCAGAGACCAACCTGCCAACCCGCATCAGGCACTATACCATCCCCTAGGAGCCCCTTTTGGACCTGTGCATTTTAACAAATACCCGCCCAACCCTGCCTATGCGGAGTATGAATTGGAGATCCTCCTCATTTCTGATCCCTTGGCAAGGACCAGAGAGACTGAATACATAGGACGCAAAGGAAAGTGGTACAAGAAGCGCCAAGATTTTTCTAAGACAAGTACAATTATCTGCCTGCATACTTTGTCCCCATGACTCCACCCTTAACCCCATGACCTGACTGCCCAATGGAACCCCCTACTGCTGCCAAGACCACGCCCAATCAACTTTTTGGAGTACTCTACATTACTCTGACAGAGATGATAGACACTATGATGCCCAACTCAGGGCACTGGTCTTTGCTTGGGCAATCTGTATCCTGTATTATCAAGATAACACACATCTTATGGTGGGCATTACCCACTAGCCTGGCCGTACTCAGCCCCAAGTCAACTAGCCTCTACCTATGCCTGGCTTCCTGAAAAGGCGCAAGAGTTAATCTGCCATGACAAGTTCTGAACCAGGTTTGTACTGTATGATCTTATTGAACCTTTCCATGAGTTCCATCCAAAGTGTTTGTTGGTGGGAGAGTTTTTCTGGGCTTTAAAATATAGGAGCAATTTGTGGTTGGTCAGGGCTGTGAATATCTCTTATTGTTCTAAGTAACAACGCCTTTTGACCAAACAATGTACCACAGCCAGCAATTATTTGTCATGTATTGGGTATGGCACTCATTTTCTGTGAGTTTTTATGCTTTTTAAACTATGGGCAGGAAGTTGCCATTGCTGTTCTTGATGTATAGAACCCCTCCAATGGATGTGTTGGAGGCGTTTGTTTCCATTTGATACTCTTCATTGTGTTTGGGGTATTGTAAAATAGGTGTGGTGGTGAGTTTTTTCTTAAGGCGTCTGAAGCAAAAGTCATATTGTGGGGTCCATACAAATTTGGATTTGGTGCCAATTATGGCAGACAGAGATACAATCAGGAATCCACAGTCAGGTATAAATTGACGTACATAGGCAACTATTCCCAAGAATGAGTGGAGTTCTGACTTGTCCTTTATGGTGGCATTTGCAGATGGCCTGGATTTTCTGGCTGTCAGGTTTAATGCCATCTTTTGAAATTTACCTGTCTCAAGAAGGGCAACTGCTTGCGGAAGAATTGACATTTGGAGAGTTTGGCTAGCAGTTTGTGCTGTGCTAGGGTGGCAAGAACTGCTTCCAGGTCCTTGTGATGTTGTTTTACCAAAGGGCTATAGACAATGATATTGTCTAGGTATACTAGGGCATGTTTGTCAATATGGGGAGCAAACACCTTGTTCATAAAAGTCACAAAGGTTGAAGGAGCTTTCATTCCAAAATCGAGCACCACACACTTGTATTATCTGTACTTAGTGTGAAAGGCCGTTTTGGGTATATTGTCCTCCTTGATACGGATTTGGTTGTAACCTGCAATTAGGTCAATTTTGGTAAATATGGTGGTGCTGCCCAGGGCATCAAAGAGGTTGTCAATGAGTGGCAATGGGTAACAATTTTGATAGTAACTTTGTTTAGGGCTCAATAGTCTGTGACTAGGCGCAAGGTACTGCCTTTCTTTGCCACAAAGAATACAGTGGCGTCAAAAGGAGACTGTGAGGGGCGTATAAGTCCTTTCTCAAGTGTCTCCTTGAGGTAAGCGCATAGGGTGTTATCTTTGTTGGGGGCAAGTTGGTAGATGGGTTGTGCCTTAGGTACTTCTCCTTTGAGTTGAATGGAGTGTTGTATGTGCTTTTCAGGCAGTAGTCCTGGTAGCGCCTCTTTGAAGATTTCAGGATGGCGGGCCACAATGTTGCAGTCCTGAGGAGTAGTGGTATCCTGGTGATCCCTGAAATGCATGATCTCATACTGGCAGGAGCCCCAATCAATTGGCTTGAGGTTCTCCTATTTGTTCAGGGTTTCAATAATGCATACAAAAACATGATCACACAAGATTTGATCCACTGAGTCAGGGTAGATCTGGTGGTTGACACCTTCAGGCTTGATGGTTAATACTGAGGTTGCCCAGTCTACGTGGGGATTATTCCTTTGTAGCCAGACCAGCCCTAGTACAACATCAAATTTGAGGAAGTCAATGACAGGTCCCTGAAAGTGGATTGCAGGTTCTCTAGCATGATGGAGAAAGGGGCTGTTTCCTTTGTCATGGCAATGTGATGTTCATCAGCTAGGACCACGTTTTTAATCTGCAAAAGATTAGTGGTAGCTTGAACTTGTCTACAAAGCTGCTGTTGACTAGGGTTTGGTTGGCGCCTGAGTCCAGGAGTGCTGATCCTGTGTAACTGAAAAATTTGAAAGGATAGGACATCAGTTTATTGGGGTGTCTGACAATGGTGTAAAGCACTGGGTCCTCTGAGGAAGCTTGGATTATTGGGCACTGATCCACGTCCTTGGGTTGGTACTCATTATTGGGCAAGTTGGGAGTTGTGCAGGGAGAGCTTGACTTGCTTAATGCTCTCCCTGGGCTTTTCCCTTGTTGTGATTGTCTTGAGTGGTAGTGATACAAAATAGGTACAATTTGACTCCCCATTGTATCTGTTTCTGTGCCCATTTGACCCTTCAGGCTTATGATTTGTGTTGTTGTTGTTTCCAGGGGGTGGTTGACTTGAGCTCCTAGATGAGTGAGAGTCTTTGGGCCTCTCTCTTTTTCCAGTTTGCGCCTTGTGGAGGGCGTTGGATGTCTGCTCCTCCTTCTCTGCTTTACAATACAGGCTTTGTAGATTGGTTACTTGGTCCAGGTTGACGTGTCTCATCACATGTGACTTCAGGGCGTTGTAGTACATGAGATGTGTGGCTGGAGTATCAGATGTCATATCTTCAGGGGCACATAGGCAGATTTCCTTATAAGTGTGTGTGAGTTTCTTTACAGTACCTGTCTGAGTCAGGTTCTTCACTTGGTGGATAATCATAAGGTGGTTTCCTTTAGTACAAACCATGCCAAGATGTCTTTTTTAAATGTGTCCCAGTCTTTTACAGTATGATCTGCATGCCACTTATTGCACCAAGTGCCTGCATTGTGTGTGAGTCAGATGGATATCTCTATAATCCAGAAACATTGTGGGCTTTGCCATCTGCACCAGTTTGCTTTGGGCATATTGAATCTAGGATGTGGTGTTGTTGTTGTTGTTGGCCCAAGAAAATGGTTCCAAGGTGGCACTTCAAAGTTGTTGGGCCCCATAGGTGGGCATGGTTCCTTCCTTAGTTGGGGCTTGTGAAAGAATGATAGATGCCTGAAAGAGCCCTTGCGCTGACAGGGCACTGAAGGCAGGCACCAGTACAAGCATGTTCTGGTACAGTACAAATCCTTCTGGTATCTTGGTACCTGGTGGGTATGGTGTCCAGTCTAGCAGGAGGCCAGACATGATTCTTTTGTAGATTTGCTGGCCGCAGCAAGTACAGGCAACATGCAGAATTTCGGGGAATAAAGTATGATGGAGAACCTACTTATGCTACCAATGTTGTAACTGTGATGTTTTAGAAGAGTTACAAGGGGAAAAATATTTAGAAACTAGATAATAATCTTTTTTGAGAGATACATATTATATAGTTGTTGCAATTTTTGCTTTAAAGTGCCACAATTATTGAGATTATAGGGCACAGGACATTTTCCAGAATACAGTCATATGTGAGGATATGAGTAGTATTGTATCAGAAGGGTCAGGATTGACCAGAACCATGATTATTGCCCAGCAATGGCTTCTGATTGCACAGAAGCACTTAAGGATTAGGATAAAGGCCAACCAGATTAAGGATAAAATAAAGATGGTTCAAAGATGATTTTGTTGTAAATGATTAATTCTTCTTATATCTTCTGCAAGGTTAATCTCTGGGCTGCTAGCAATGTCTTCTAGGACATTCTAACACACCCCAAATTTGGGTAATTATTAATCTAGGTTTGGCGCTTATTGCACGTCAACCAATAGAATATTTTCATCTTCACCCAGCACAAATGATCCTTGCTGGCATGGAATAATTTAGTACTTCAGGATCACTTCCTACTTTTCTGGCATACTGAAAGCTTAATGCTTATTAATGTGATAATTATGGGAATTTGAGATTATGGGGAATCAAACCCAGTGCCTTGGCATTCAATGTAAAAATAAAGCGGCGCCTTGGCGCCTGCAATATTTGCCAGGTGACACTGTGGCGCTTGCAATAATTTTTGATTGGTGCGGCAGCGCTTGACGCAAAAGTAGTTTGGCGCTTTGACGCCTAATCCAATTGCTAGGCAGCGCCGCAGCGCTTGTGTATTTTTAAAGTGTTGCAGCGGCAAATCATGTCTCATTTAATTGCTGCGGCAGCGCTTATCATTGGTTAGTTTAAGGCTCAGGTCAGCAGACTACTGCTGATTCAATATGCATATAGTTTATACTATCAATTTATATAGTTTGCTAGCTGCAATTCATATCTGCAAGCTCCGTCATAATTAGTATCATTGTATTTTGTACTACTAATTTATGGATTTGGTTGTAAAAGTTCCAATCTGTGGGCTCCATCATAATTGGCATCATTGCTTGGTCAAAATCCCCAATAATAGTCATTTTGAATCTTGGATAACAGGAACATGATAGTGTTGATCACACAGTGGGATGGTGAAGATGGTAGTCTGATCCTGGTAATGAGTCAAGAACCAAAACAAGGAATCCATCATAAGGGATCACCATTTGTTCATGTTGTTGGATTTGTAAATTTGAGTCAACTTCCTATTTTGGCTTCAAGTGACTAGATAATTAGATTGCAGGTTGCAAACTTGTTTACTTGGAACCTTGCTGGTGGTTCAAGCCTGCTGTTTTGACACTTTCAAATCTCCACCCATATTAACTTTGAGCTTAAGATCATTTTAATACTGCTTAATGGAACAACCAAGTGACATCAGAAAAACTTAAACATCATCCAATGCAAGGATACTAGTTTTTCTTAGATCTAAAGATTCTAATAAATTGCTGGTGTGTCTTTTACAGTGATGTTTTGTTTAACAACTAATTGTCATGAATGATTTCAACCACTAAACTAAGCATTACTTTAAAAGGCAAGTATCCTTATTGATATGGTCAATTTCCCAAAAAGGAATCCAAAACCAGTAGTCAGGAATACTAACCTCCAACAACAGATAATAAGCAAGGCAACAAAGGGAATTTCTGCTGCTCTAGTTGGTGACCCTACAGTTATATCATCAATATTTGAACTAGAAGAGATATAGTTTGATGAGATACTAAATGGTGAAGTATAAACCACTCTATGTAGTTCCACTAGCTCCTTTCCTTAACAGCCTAGAACATCTACTGGTACATTGCTAAAGACAACCCCTACTATGCTGCACCTGCACATCTTTCTAGCTCTGTACCAAAGAAAAGTCCTTGTCCTAAGAGGCGGGTTGAAACACTAGCTCCATTAACTCCTCATCTTTCAAAGGCTACTCCTTGCATACATGTCTTGCTTCAAGAGTTAAATGAAGAGGAACATGATCCTGTGACAGCAGAAGTACAGAAGGACAGTCATGATCAATACCTGGAATTAAGCAAATTATTTTACTTAGGAGAAATTATTTGTTGTGTTACTGTGGTTTAGTGGCCATGTGGTCTACCCTTATATTGGCCTTGGAGTATCCTTACATGATCTCAAACAAGACGCTAGAAGTGGGTAATAGAGTGCATTGGCAAATCCCCTGAGTCAAGCTAGTCTAATATTCACAATTATGTCTTCAAAGTTCTCTTTTGACAGTGTAGCAAAAACTGACAACCAATTAGATTGTTCTCTAGGACTCCTGAAGGTCATATTTACTGTGTGAGCTGACCCTCACTAAGTATAAGGTCCTTTAATCATGTGAAATAGTTCTGATAACCACAAGTATAGGATTTGTTGAGCTATGAGTGCTACCTTAGAGCCACTAAGCTAAAGTAGTGTTGGAAGTTCCCAGTCAATGATGTTGATTGTAAATATGATAGTTAGCATCTCTTAAGTTATATATCACAAGGGACAACACCTTATTCCTGAGTACTTATAGTGGCTCTTGGGGATCATGTACTCTGTTGACAGAAAGACACCCAAAGAATTTGAACTATGCAAAAACCTTCTATAAGAGTACATTTTACTTGACATTGGAATCCCCTACTCAATTATCATTAACCACATCAATTTCCTTCCAGTAGATAAGTATACTCTCCTTCCTTTTGAATTCTGATGGCTACCCACATAGGGCTTATATACGCTGAAATTGCACAAGTCTTTATACATTTGCATCTGGGCTTAGATTTGTCACACCTTAACAAAGTGCATCTGTGTTTCATTACACATTATCTTCTCCCTATAAGCTATATCTTCTTACCTGATGTAACTAGGGGAGCAACTAATAGTTTTTAATATTAGGCTTTTCTTTTTATGGGCTACTACCCTTAATGAGGTTTATTCCTGTCCCCAGGGACCTTGTACATATTTTTCTCAATTACCCAGGTTATTGATTGTCCAGTCTCCAGATCTTTAATAGTGTAGCTATCTACTCCTAATTTCTGAATGACCTTCACATGGCCTTTTTATAGTGAGGAATGTTTGCTTTTTCATTTATATTCTCTGTTGCTACTGTAAATTCATAACCTAATGGTAGAAATGTAGGATTGTCAAATCCTTGGTTCAAATTTCAAATCACATTTGTGGGAAATTCAGGTGAGTAAAAGCTAAAATATTTAATAAAATCAATCATTTGATTTGAATTTATTTATTTATTTGAATTTGAAAATTTTGAATTCCTTGTGCAGATAAATCAACTAAATAAAGACAAAATACATCAAAAAAATGTGGGATACATAAATCAGAAATTCAGGATTCTAATGTAAAATTTGATATTTCTTGCATGTCAAACAAATCATAGACATCATGTAAAAATTAACAAATCTGAACTGGGGATTGTCAAATTCAAGAACCAAATTTCAAATCATAATTGAGGTGAACTTAAAATAAATATAATTTATGGGCATCTCAAGCAGGAAGTCAATAGATCTAGAGTAGATTTGTGCTAATTCTTTTAGGAATCATAGGCATTCCCAAAAATTGCCCTATTTCAGTTTAGGACAGCTAAAATTTAGATCCTACTATTCACTAACTTAACATACTTAACAATAAAATTGACTAAAATATACACTTCTCTTTTTGAGTTTAATTTTTTAATAAAAAATTATTATACCTTCTTTTGATAATAACCAAATAAACAAGCTGTTCCCTGGCCTTGACAAAATTATGCAGGGCTATTCTGGGTCTTCCAATAGTGAAGCCTCTCTATATGACCATTCCCAGTCTGCATGCCCCTCCCTAAGCACTACCCAGGAGTGTGTTCTTTCTCCTGCCTCCTCAAGCATGGCCCTGTTTGCCCATCACGCACAGGCAGCTGCTAAACCAAATCATGTATCAACAATGACATCTGGAACCAGCCAATTGAGCCAAGGCGTCACCCAGGGAAGCCAGAATCCAGAAACAGCCAATCAGATGGTAACATCTGGTTCCCAAACAAACACATCTCACCTCCAGCCAATCAGCCTGCAAGACCCAGAAGAAAATCAATCACCCCAGAAGTTATTCTCAAAATGGTCAAAAAGCAAAGGATGTTTATGTCTCTTGGGGAAATAGCTGCCACAATGGGTTTTGTAAAGTCCACTGTGTCTGCAACACTGCAAGCCTATACCAACTGTGGCCCCCTCCCAAGAAGATTTCAGCTGCTGCCTGTACGTTAACTGAAGGTGAAAAAGCCCAACCTCTCATGATGGCTATCATGGAATATGACTCCTTTATGCCCCTGGTCCAGGTGCATCTCCAACTGGGACTCCACAGCATTTTCATAAATAAGAGAACAGTCAATTTGTAGATGCACAGAGTTGGAGTGCTGTAAGAATCTTATCCAATCAAGTTCTTGATGGGCCTAGTTTGGTGGATACTGATCTATAAAATTATGACATCATTAAGTTTATCAAAAAGAGGGCAATGATAATGCACAATGACGACATCTTCTTTTTGCATGCCAAGATTTCTGCAAGTATCCAAGATTATGGAGATAAGAGTATCAAATCTGACGTCTACAAGCGCAGGCTAATTTTATATTGATTTTTATTGGGGTTTTGTTAGTAGTTTACCCATTGGGTGTCAATTATTACTTGACAATATCAAATAATGAAGATGGGTATGCCTACCAGACAGAGCTCAAGGACATTATGGAGGAGTGGACTACCCAACAAGCTGTGCACACAGTTGTACTGAGTACAGAGATGGAGCAGCAGGAATGGGCAACCAAAGAAATTAGGGCTGTGGGGCATATCTGGGTCATTATTTGTTAGATTAAGCCAAGGCGCCAGCTTAAGCATTTCAAAGCCTTTTAACTTCTTTGGTATCATTTAAGTCATAAACTTATGTTTTTTGAACATTAGTATAATGCTTAGTTTACTGAAGAAAAGTTTAATAGTGTAAAATATACAAATAATAGAAATAAATCTTATTTCTATTAGCTGTATTTTTTGCTAAAACCCTTTTTTCTATTTTAATAAGCCAAGAATTAAATATATGAGTTTCATGGGAGAGTAATAGCAGCCCCAAAGCTATAATTGCTATTACCCTATCTTTGGCTCATATAATTAATTTATTAGTTATTTTTAGAAAAAAAAGTTGTTGTATTTAAAAGACTATTTACCCTATGTGAAATATAAGTTTTTGTTATGCGTCCAACTTCATGAACATGTCCTACTAATCCTTTAGTAGTATCAGCTCTCTTTGTTTCTCTGTCATTTGTGCAGAACTTTGCACAATAATTTATTTTGGAGTACTCCTTAACATCCTCAAATGTCAAAGGTGAAACATACAGCTCACCATCTTTCATTAAATATGAAAGATTAACATAAAATGCTTTGACTTCAAGCCAGCTTTTTTTAGGCCTAGATTTTCTATCATAGATGTGAAAAAAGATTTTTTGGGAAACATCTGAATTATTTACAAGTGTCTCATATAGACCCTTTCTTTCTTCCTCTCTCTCAAAAACCATTTTGAGATCATTTATATTTTTTATATACATCTCATTTTCCTTTTGTTTAAATATTTTAGATAATACACCAAAATGACCATCAACAATACTTTTGCCATGACACTCAACAAATCTATTAAACTTAATTGTTCCTTTTATAATTTTAGGTACCTCTTTAAAAAGATAATATAAGAATTTCCTAAGATCTGAAATGGTTACCATTATCAGTCCAAACTTTAATATTTTTAATATTCTTAAATTTATTATTTTTAAGCAGACTTATCAAACACTGACCTGAAAACAAAGAGTCATGAGATAAAATTTCAGATAAAAAGTCATGATACTCATATTTAATTTTCTCATTTTCTTAAAAAGCAATTGCAAATCCTAATAAAGAAATAGGTATTTTCTCATAAAAACAATTATTTGTCTCTATAGGACCCCCACCTATTTTAAAGTTTTCTTTATAGTCTATTACTATAACACATGAATTATTATCAAGATTATTTATATCACTAATATATTCTTTATTTTGATGCTTATAAAACTTTTCATGTAGGTCAATAGATTCCAAATTTTCTTTAATAGATTTAGGCAATTGCAACTTCTTTATACTCAAATCCTTTTTCTTCATTTCTAATGACTTTTTTAAGTTGCAAATGTTACACATATCAGTTTGCTTTTTGCTTTTAATTATATTATTAGGAATAAGCTTATAAAAAGTGGAAAGTGAGATAGAAATATTGTTTTTTATTTTCATATCTTCGTAAATTTCTTTTTTTGTTTTCAATAATGAGTATTTTATTTTAGTTGAGTATTCACTCAACTCTTTTTGTAATTCTTCATAAATCAATCGAGGGGATTTTTTAGTGAATTGGCTAGTTGGAAATAAATTTTTTAATATATGTTTTAAAATATTTTTTATGTTTTCTTTCTTTACTGAATCATTTTTTCCTTTTTTATTTTTTGAATTTAATGATGCTTTTTTAGCATTTTTTATTTTTTTAGAATATGAATACTCATTTTTTGTCATTTTAAATCCACAATCCCAAAGCTCTTTCAGACTGTAGCTTGATGTAACCAATGCTCTTAGGGAAGGAAGGTGCTTGGCAGGGGACTCTGACATCAATTCCTTTAGGTTGTTAAGGAAATCATCTGTCTTAGAATTTTGTATGACAGGTAAGAAGGTACTTTTTCCAAACTCTGTTTTTAATAAGAAATGCTCAACAAAGCTGTTAAGATCACTGCCAGCAGTAAAAAGGAATGCTTGTTTAAGCATAGAGATTCTTTCTCTCTTAGTAGAAGCCCCCAGTGAGAAGAAGGGTGTCATCTGAGGTGCAAACTTGATAGGTTCCATAGTGATAGTGGTTGGGTTCCTTGGCTTGGTTCAGGCAGTTCTTGCTTGGAAATAGATGTGCAGTTATCAGAGAGGAGTAAAGGTGTAGATTGTAAAGTAAATTTCTGTAAAGTTGAGCTGTTTAAATACCATGTTAGCTGAGCTTTTGCACTACAGGCATAAATCCCCAACTGACCCCCAACTGATCTCCTTAATTTATCAATATCACCCCTGAAGTCTGATATCATTGTTTATTTACCCCTTTTTATATTCTGGTTAACTGTTGATATTTCCGCAAATAGTACTTCAATCTTGCTCAAACTAGTATCATTAGAAAGCCCTTAATCTCAGCTTTCGGAATTGTGCTGCAACTTTATATTTCAATACCAATTTAGTATCTTGAAGTGGCTTTGAATGTAAGCTTATAAAATTATTATTTGAAATAAAATATGCTAATTAACTCTTAAAGTATATATTTTCATCAGTAAACTAAATTTAAAGTATAAATCATTATTTAGCTTAATTTTAGTAACCAACTCAAAAACCTTTTTTAAATAAACTTAAGTTTATTATAACCTTTAACAGTTCTTAAAAATGAACTTTATATGTTTTAAATCTATCAAAACAAAAATGTTTTTCTAATCACATATAAATATTTGCTTGTATAATTAAATTTGTATCTTATTTTTATAGATACAATGACTAAGATCATTTTCCGTTTAGTTCAAATAAATTTTAACCTTTATAAAATTTAATTAAATAAAGCAAGATTTTGATACATTCTTTTTTATGTTTGAATTTTTTATACATATTATCTCTAGCATACAGTATAAAAATATAATTTTATTAAATAGTTGTATAAAGCTATTTTATTAATATTAAATACTTAAAATTTTGAAAAGAAAAACTTTTACTCTCTTATAAGTTCTTATTATATATTTTCTATAAAATCTAACTTAAGAATAAATTACTTATGCTAAATGAGATCACTGAAATTTCAATAAAAGTTCAGTTTTAATTTTAGTTTTAGTTTTTTTTTGACTTTTTACTAGATTTTTTTTTAAAAAATCCAAAATCATTTAATATTAGTTAAATATGCAAAAAGCTATCTGCCCTCTTTTTAAAAGAGGGATTCAAAAATGATTATATTTTAAATTAAATATTTTAAAAAAGCTAAGATTTTAGGCAACAATTTGATTTCCAACAAAAAGCATCATATCAGTTTTTATTGTATTTTTAGGTTGCTCTTTTTAGAATGATGTCATTTTGTACTAATCAGCTTTCAAGAAATAATGGTATATGAAATAAGATTGTTACTAGCTTTTAATACAGTTTAATTTAGCTGTAAGTAGAAAATGATTAATTTAATATAGGTTTTTATATTATAAGAATTAAATAAGATTTATTTTGATAAAATTGTTGTAATTATTTAAATTTATTGATAAGAAAATTAAAACAAAATTTTAAAGTTTTAAGTAGCACAGTTAATAGGAAACAGATTAATCTAACAAATAATGACCCAACTCTTTGTGCATCAAAGCGTTAACAGGTTCACTGTTCCAGCACCAATTTTCTCTTATTAAAACCTAACCAATTTAAATAGTATGGTACTATTTAAATTGTTATTTTTTGTCCTCTTCAACGTTTTCCCCATATATTTACTAGTATAGTAAAGTCCAAGGAAAACGTCCCACCAAAACAACTTTGTATCTAGCTCTAATAGCAACATACCTTATCTACCATATGGACTTAATAAATCAACCTATTACCCACACTTAAATTCATATTTTCTCTTTATTTTACTAATAATTCAAGGTAAAACAGTCCTTCTTTTCCCACCTCAGCAAATTAATTTGGCAAAACCTTGGCTCATTTCTCCAGATCACTTGCTCTTCTGTTCCTTCTACTGCTTATTGCTAGTCTTCTCATTTATCTTTCATTCCTTCCATCAGTCCTTCTATATGATATTTAATCATTCTGCTGTTCCTTCCTGATCCATCAGCCAGTCTCTTCAAGTCCATCAGCTAGTTCTTTCCATGACCTTTCCAATCCTTTAGCTAGTCCTCACCATGAACCACTTAGATTTCATTCCTCTTCTGCATGAACCACCAAGGTTCTTTTCCTCACTATAATCATCAAGTCCTTCAACTAGTCTTCACTGTAATCATCCAGTCCTTCTTACTAATCTTCACTGGGATCTTTTCCTTTGAACCACTTTTGATTCCATTTTAAGTCCATGTTACCAATACCTCAGACTCAGACTCAGGCAATAAGTCTGCAAGGCTACTGGCATTTTACTGAGCCCCTGTAAGTGAACTCCACTTGGACCATCTAACCACAGACAATCCTAATGTCTGTGCAGTTGTCTTTACTCACTAAGGTGGTTAAGTCTGAGCTCTCAGGCGCAAAGTAACCAACTTTACTTCCCAGAGGCCTGATCATACCAAGTTCTGCAGCTGCTTCCCCAAGCAGCTACTCTGATACTGCCTCTGAGCATATCCATGCCCCCAATAGTGGCTTCATGACTAACCCAAAGCCTCCAGAGAAACACAAATAAGAACACCTTATTAATCTTTTAGATAATATGCTTACCCACAGACTTCCTGTGAGTGACAAGGGCACGTAGAGCTATCTTAGCTCCTCCCTTCCCTGGAAGCCCACGTTACCTGTCAGGGTCACATCACCCCTTCTTCCTAGCAGCCAGTGTTACCTTCTAGGCAAAAGAGCCATTATTTCCCCGGTAGTTCTCTGTTACCTATCAGGATCAGATACCTAAATTTGCACATCAGCAGCCAATGTTAACTGCTAATCTGAATCACCCATTCTTCTCAGCAGCCAATGTTATCTGCTGAGGAAAAGAGCCAATCTCTACTCCTTGTAGCCAATGTTACCTACTGGGTTCAGACATATATCTTGCACGCTAGCAGTCAATGTTACCTGTTAGATTTCTCTATTCCCCACCCTAGTAGCTAATGTTACCTGCTGGGTAAACACACCTAACCAGCCCCCAACAGCCAATTTTACCTGCTAGGCTGGTTCAACCTCTGCCTCTAGTAGCCAATGTTACCTACTAGGCCTTTACCTGTCAAAAGCCTTAGACTTTCTCTTGACCAACATCAGCCCTGGATGAAAAATAAACCAACATGTGGACCGTCACAGTACCCATGGCTTCAATAAATGAATTTACCAATTAAGTGCTGAAATTTTTGCATTATCAGAAAAGAGCACCTGAGAATAGTCATGGCAGTAGAATATGTCTTGAAGTAAAAATGTAGCTGTGTTTTTATGCTGTATTATCCTTGTTAGCCCTAGCCTCTAACCACTTACTGAAATTTTTTACCAAAATTCAATAAACTAACATCCAAAACAAGAACAAGGGATGGGACTCACAGCCTTCTTACTGACATTGTAAAATGTGTGTTTGGGTAACACTAATTTTAAATTGTGCTGGTTAGACCAAGAGTTTTAGTTGATATTCATGACAGAAGGCCAGAACATCAGAGACTACTAAATGTATATTTTCCCAGTAGTAGTTTTTAACTAGCCAGTAATAAGACTTTGATACCCCATCATGCCTGGTGTCTAGATGAACTTTTAACCCAGCCAATACTTGCAAGCTTGGACAGAAAAAGGTACATTTAGAGACCCAAATTTCTTGAACATTTGATTATCCCAATCTACAGTATCCACAGATAACTTCTGTAAAGCCAGGCAAGTATATTCATCTTCAGATTTCCACACAGTAGGTTAGCCTATGAGCTCATACAATCTATTGTACTCATAGGGATGCAGAGCTAGGATAGGTATTTAGGACATACCATCAGCATTTAGTAATGAATCCTAGGACAATGAAACATAGTGAAATCATAGCCTTGTAGATGTAAGGACCAGTGTGCTAGCCGTCCTTTGGGTTCTTTTAGATGCTGAAGCCAACAAAGGGAGGAGTTCTCAGTCACTATTGTGAAGTGTGTGCCATATATTTAGTGCCAAAATTGCTTAAATGCATGTAACATAGCTAAACACTGCTTTTTGGTAACACTATAGATCTTCTCACGTTTGTTGAGGATGAAAGAAGAGTAATCAGCAGAGTGATCCACCTCTTTATTATATAGTTGTGCCAGTATGGCTCCACTAAAACCCTGCTAGCAGTGGTGTATAGGATAAACTCTATGTCATAATTGATGTTGTGAATCACAATATTCATGCTATTTTTATTTTGCCTTTAGCAGAGTCACATTTTGAGTGCAAAATACATTGTTTCCTTTACTCAAATTGAAACAGGTTTTGCTCCAAATTAGGTGAAGGAATCATTTTATTCTATCTGATGACAGGAGTGATCCCTGAACCACTTATGAGAGTTGCCAGCAATCTACATGTCCTTTTACTGTTTTATGGTAAACATTTATCAGATAATAATTATTATTTATCAAACAAAATTAAGTTTTATTCACATTTTCTCTTTGTGTTTACTTTTGTACTTTGATGCTGTCTTCTTAGTTTTAACTTGAGGAGATTTATAATCATTATCATTCCCAAGGCCTTAAGGTAAATTTCTTATTCATTCCTGAAGACTATCCTCTGGCTTAGTACTAAC
Source organism: Entomophthora muscae (assembly GCA_014839935.2). Lineage (NCBI taxonomy): Eukaryota > Fungi > Entomophthoromycota > Entomophthoromycetes > Entomophthorales > Entomophthoraceae > Entomophthora > Entomophthora muscae. The sequence goes on along the minus strand of QTSX02007160.1, from coordinate 237,442 downwards.
ACAATTCTACCATTAGAATTTCATGTTGTTTCCTTTAGTTGTGAGCAAGTACATAAAAAAATGGTGCTCACTACAGGGGCTGTAATCCCCTAAGTTACCCCCTTCAAATTATTTTCTCTGGCCCCTCATCTCACCAATTTTGTCCCTGTATTTTCTTGAAGTTTCCAGCCCTCCAATAAAAGAAGAAATTTTCAGTTCATCTATCACTCCTACTGCTTTGAACTTGGCTGATTGCCCCTGTCTTGTTGTTTACCTTCTTGTTACCCCTGATTTGTATTAAATCACTTCAGTGGCCCTTGGTTTAGCCTGCAAGGGAGCTATCCCTAATCTATAAGTCCAGTTCAATTCTACTAATTATTATGAGATGGCAGTTACATCTTCTATTCTGTATTATCTTCTTTCAGCATCTGACTCTTCTACTTGCTTGAAATCTTCCTTTGTCCAACCTTCTTTGGTCCATCATCAGATGGTACTGAGGCTCCACATCAACAAGATCTCCTTCCTTTATGCCACTGTCTCCAACCATTGGGAGCAGTTTTCTGCCTACCAACAGTGGGTATACTCTCTGTTTTCCATATCATCTGACAATCAGATAGATTCAATTACCTATCAGGACCAACTGACTAAGTCCATCAAGCATATACATTCCTCTTTTGCTAAATATGTCTGTGAACATTTCCATGAGTTTCATCAGCTACAACAACCTTGACAGGCCCAGGTTGATCCCTCTCTCAAAACTCACTGCACCAACTTTGAGCAGTTAGTTGAGAAAATCAATGAAATCAGTTTCTAAACTTCTGAACAATTGCAGATTCCAGCCAATATTGCCTTAAAAAGTATGCAAGACATTCAGGGTAAATTGATACAGGACAAAGTTTCTGTAGTTATCACCATCAAGGGATTGCAAGCTTGCCTAGACAATCTAAGCAAGCACTTTTCTGATGCTCACCCTTCTGAACACCTGATGAGATGAGATCAGGAAATGTGGGATGCCATCTATGAATTATGTGCCACTACAAAAAGTCAGAAGCCTTCAGAAGCCACTCCTCAACCTGACCCCCTAGTGGCTGTACTTACTACTCTGGTGGCCACACTATAACAAGAAATCCTGGGGTTATAAGCAATCATTACCAGGTCTACCAGTATACTGGGGTCTTCTGGAGATAATAGTTGTTGCCCATGAATACGTGGGCAGCCTTGTATTAATTGCACTGGAGAGTTGATTGCTCTGGCCATTGAGGTATGTTGTATTTTGGGCCTTGGGGACGTCTTTGGGGGTTAACGTCTAGAGTTGCTTCTTTGTAGAATATAGTTGCAGGACTAAACACAAATTAATACAAGTCCAGTGACTTTGTAGTATTTACCTTAAATACTAGGGTAACAACAAATTAGAGTAGAAAAAATATGTAATATGTGAAAAATTATGTTTATTTGAGGGGGAAAAAGAAAGTTTATATACTTGAAAGGCTGCACAATGGATGCAGGCGTGTTATTAACACCTGCACAATTTTTGAAACATTACAGCATCTTCTTGTGTCCACTGGGCTCTTGCATCCACATTCCTTCTTTATAGAGATAATCTGGACAATCCAGCAGGGAAAAGTAAGTGTGCATTACTCCAGAGCGGTCTGCAGTTTGCAGCTGCTCTTTACAGAAGTTGCTAGCAGTTCCCAAACCCAATCCATCAGGATGTAATAGGCTGGAAAAATTATTGTAACATCCAAATTACAATTAGAAATGAAAATTTGTTGGATCTGAAGGATTTAAGTGTAAACTAAATTATCTTTGACTATCAGGATTAATTCCTACTGATAGCCTTGACTATTCTATCCATGCAATCTAATTTACAAAATTTCCTATAGCTAGAATGGACAAGGTTATAAATAGAGAGCACTGCATTCAAGGATTAGACATGTTAGATAACCACAACAATCCTTCCAGAGCTTCAGGATAATCCACCATTAGGGCCAGAGCAATGGCAAATAAAGCCGCCAGGTTGGCTAAGGAAAAAAGGCCCAGAACAAAAGCCAGAAAAGAGCTAAATGTTTGGTAAAGCGGGCCCATACCTCCCAGACACAAGATCAAGTAATATAACTAGAGGCTCAGCAGGAAGAAGAAGCCACCTTGTTTTATCTTTCTGGTGTTCTAGACTGGAATGAAGCCAAATAATTTAAACTGGGGGAGGGGCCTCATCTGCATGCCTTGTTTCAAGAGGTATTGAAAGATACATCTGTTTTAGCCCAGGCCAGAGTCAAGGAAGGGAATTTTCACCATTTTCATTTTGACCAACAAGCAGCATTGAAGTTGCCGAGGGTTAACTCCAAAACTTTGAATGTCAGGGGAAGAAGTTTGATCAAGAACAAATCAACCTGGTTCTGGTGGTGATCTGGAGGATAATCAGGGCTTGGTGCCATGAAGGGAAGGTAACCCTGGAGGTAGTCAGTTGAATTGACAAGGATAGTAAGAACTTCTTTATTCAATGAGTATTGGCAGGTATTCTTACAGCCTTAAACCTTAAGAGCAAAGACATGTACATCAGGTTGGCTTTGCTGGGGCACCTCTTCACAGTTTCTTTGGACAAACCAGCAGTAGCTGAGGTGAGGGGTGTTCCCTTACTTTTTGAGGGGTTCATGAGAAAGGTTTACAAGCCTGATATTGCCTTAAGTTGTAAATAATGGAGCAGAAAATATCTTTTCTGGGATGCCTTAGTAGTGAGAATTGAATTCCCACTCTTAATGGTCCTCAATTGTGTGCAGGCTTGGGACAAGTATCCCAATTATTCTATCTTCTGTCTGTGGCATTTCAAGGAGGACTATGCTGAGGAGTACTTGGTGGCCTGTATGGTCCTTCTCAAAATGACTTGCCACTTAAAAGCAGTGATTTTTAAACACTCCAAATTTTGATAAAGCTTTTTTTCATATATTGTCTTATTCCTTTTTTTCTGCAGTGTGGACAACAACCCATGGAATTTTTATGTTGATATTTTTCTCTTTTTCAGATTATTGCCCTAAAGGGGGATTGCTCCTGACTACTAGGAGCCATACACATGTATTGTGCATGGACTCTAGTGACCAGCTGTCCAGTGGTAGGTTCTTTCAGTGTTTAGCTGTCAGGGCCTACTTTCTGGATGACCTTAACAGGTCTTTGCCATAGGGGGGCAAGGTTGCTTTCACGCCCACAGCCTTTGTTGCTATACAAAGTAGACTAGGTCTCCAATATGATAGCTAGGGAGGAAAGGGCGTTTCAATTGGGCATGATATACATCCTTTTGCTTAGTGTTCAGTTTGACAGTATAGGCTTCAGCCTGTATTTTGATCAAGGTCTGAGCCAACTTGTGGAGGTAGGCATCTGGGGTGACAGCAGGGTTGGGCTTTACCAAGGAGTACAGATGAAGAGGCAACCCAGTCTGGCAACCATAAAGAAGTTGAAAGGGGGTTTTCCTGTTGCTCTATGGTATCCAATGTTGTGGGAAAAGTTGACTGCAGGCAGGTAAGTGTCACAAGCTGACTCATGTTGGTGTAAGTTTCCTGAGGATCTGTACCAAGCTTCCATTGGTCTGTTCAACCATTTCATTGGTTTGGGGAGGTATGGGGTGGAAAATGTGCTTCTGATACTCATTAGTTGATTTAGCCTGATTATCATATATCTGGGAAAGTTAGTTCCATTGTCAGTTAACAGCACTTGAGAATACCCATGGCAGTAGATGATGTATTTCAAGATGATCATGTCTGTAGTGAGGGCAAACTGATTTTGGATAGCCTTGGCTTCAAACCACTTGGTCAACTGGTCCACAGCTACTATGATGTACTTGTTTTTCCCTTTATAGACTGAAAAGGGTCCCACCACATCAATAGCAACAGTTTGGAAAGAAATTCCTGGGCAGATCAACTTGTGCTGGAATCATGTAACCTTTGGAAGTTCAACATTGCAATCATAGCAAGCAGTCAAAGTCTCAGAAACATCAGAGGGCATTTCTTCCCAGTAACAATGCTGCGGTAACTCAGCAAGGATCTTCTGTATTCCTCCATGCCATGTAGCTTTGTGTGAAGCAACTACAGCATCTATCCTGAGTGAAGGGTGTACATATGGTAACCAGTTGCTCTTGTAAAGCTTAAAAATTTGACCATCTTTAATTTTGGTGTCCACTGAAAGCTTCTTAAGAGCATTTTTGATTTTGATGGGCTCTTCCCCCTACAAAGATTGTAAAACCAGTAATTTTCATAAAGCTTATCCGCAATAGAGGACACAAGGGCAATAGTAGGCAACCTGGAGAGACAATCTTTATTCTGTTGAATGGCACCAGCACAATTCACTATGTCATAATCAAAGGCTTGAAGCTTGATAGCACAACAAGCAAGTCTTCCTTCTGGGTCCTTCAATGTTTTCAACCATTGGAGGGCATCATGATCAGTAACCACAGTAAAGTGTACACCATGTAAGTGTACTCTAAACTGCTGGTAAGCGTAAATTAATGCCAAACATTCCCTTTCAGTCACTGTGTAGTTATGATCATGACAGTTCAAGGTGCAGAAACAGTAACCAACAGGGTGTTATAATACATTCTCATCTAGCTTGGAAAGGACATCACTAATGGCAGTTAGACTAGTGTCTGTTTGCACCACAAAAGGCTTCTCAAAGTTAGGATAAGCCAGTACAAGAGCACACATTAAGGTCTATTTCAGAGTGTCAAAAGTCTTTTGATAGGCAGAGCTCCAAAAGAAGTCCACATCAGCACAGAGAAAATTTGAACAAGGAGGCATCAAGTGTGGCAAAGTTTGGGATAAACCTTTGATGGTAGCTGTTAATTCCCAGAAAGACTTGGATATCATGTTTGTTGGCTGTTACCTGCATTTCGGCAATTTCTTCCACTTTAGCAGGTACAGGACTTAGACTGTCTTTGCCCATCACATATCCTACTAATTCCAAGTGTTCCTTAAAAAAGCTGCATTTCTGTGGTATCAGCTTCAGGTTGGCTTTCAGTAACCATTGGAAGACCTCTTCTAGGTATTGAAATTCTCATTGAAGGTTTTAGAAAAGACATTAATGTCATCCAGGTATACAAGCACAGATTTGATTTTTAAGTCACTCATAACTGCATCCATAGCCCTCTGGAAAGTGGCAGGAGCATTAGTCAGTCCTTGGGGCATCTGTGTGGGCTGGAAAAGTCCCTTCTCAGTAGTGATAGCACATTTCTCTTGATCCTCTGGTGGAAGGTCAATCTGCCAGTGGCCACTGATTAGTTCCATGGCACTGAAGAACTTGGCTCCTCCTAGTCTGTTCAAAGCATTGTCAATACGTGGAAGGGAGTATGAGTCCTTCTTATTGGTGGAGTTCAGTCTTCTATAGTCAATGACTACTCTGTTTTAGCCATCCGTCTTTTTGACAATAAGAAGGGGGAGAACCAAATGACTTTTGCTGGATACCAGTAATACAGAGCTTAGTAGCTTCTGAAGCTCTTTGTAAGTAATAGCCTGGTTTGCTTGACACCAGAAAATAGGACAAGACCAGATTGGAGGTTGTCCTTGGGTGTTAATGGTATGCTCTACTCCAATGGCTTTCCTAAGGTCCAAGTCATCTTTTGCAAAGACTTACTTGTACTTGTCAAAGAGAGCCAGAGTCTGGTCCTTTTCTGGTTCAGTGAGACTAACCAGAGAGTCATGAGGGATCAAGGGCAAGATCAAGGGCTGGTTCACAGAAAGTTCTAGCTTTTTAAGTCCAGAAAGGGGTGAATATCAGATCAAATTGACATTTTCTTCTAGTCTGATGTATCCCAAAAGCTGATTCTTTTTCAAAGTCAAGGGAAAAGGGCAAAGGTTGGCTAGAAGGATCTGGAGCTCTTCTGGTCCAGGCATGACTAGTCTAGGACAGATCCACAGTTCCAGGCAAGAGGCATCATGATGGCCAAAGACTTCACCATGTAACCCAGAAGGAATCTCAAAAGATAGACCAGTATGGTGAATTAATTGAGACCCAGAAGGAATGGTGAACATGGAGGAAGCGTACAAGGGAATCTCTTTATACTCCTTGGTTGACAGATGAAGCATCCTAAGCTTCCTGTGCCGTAAGGTATAGGCCACAGTAATATCACCATCTGCATACTCCATATTGATGAAGTGTAGTTTATTCTCGGGAAGGTCAACTACCTTAGCACCATTGTAGTACATGGGGATGGTCTGACCTAGGATTTTGAAGGTATTATCACCATGGTTGGTAATAGTCACATACCTTGTCATGAGCCCTGTGCCAATAAGGATATCATAACTGTGGTTGTCCAGAACTATAGCAGGGGTGGTTTAAATCAACTTCCCAAACTGCAGGGGCAATGGCAAGTAAGCACCCATGGCTTTAGTGGTAAGTGGGCCTGCCGTCCCAAATACCTCTTGGTAGTCCAAGTCTGGGGCCAACTTCAATTTCTTGACTATTCACAAGGAGGTGTTATTTCCTGGTGCACCAGAGTCAATAATGGCTCAGACCTTAACCTTGTGGACCATCATATTGATGTAGGTGAAGTAAATTCTATCAGTTCTATTGCTTAGAGATGTTACTTGATAGACATTCATATCCTTGTATTTACTAAGAAATTCCTCCAAAGCTGTACAAAAGGTAGGACTAAATCCCTTGAGAGCATCCAGAGAAGCAGAGACATTGACAGAATTGAGGATTTGTGCCATTTTCTTGGTGCTATTTCTCTCATGCGTAACCTCTGTAGTAGGGAGAGTCAACTGCTCAGCGTAGTGAAGTGCAACAGTTTCCCAGGCTTCAGGGGCTATCAAGGGTTCCTTCCTTATTCTCTTGCCTCTGGTTAGAGCATTGATAGTAAGAATTCTATGAGGCTGATCTTCCTCTATCTCCTTGGAGTCAGGATAACAGAGCAAGGGACTAGCATCAGGGTCAGTGGAGCCTAGGCTAGGACGTGCAGATAGGGAGACTTCAGGGTCTTCTAACTCCAAAGTCAAGGCTGTGTTGGATGGCGGGAAAAAGCTGATGGCACCTGGGTCTTCAGGTGGGAGGGGAGAAGGTGAAGAGAGGAGAGGTACATATACATAGGCAACCAGGGATTTCTCCTCATCCTGGCTGCTCAGCAGTTTTTTGGCTCCTCATTTTTAGAAGCTTCCTAATCCTCTTGATCTCCTTAAGAGACATACTTGTCTGCTCCTACATGATGCACCTTGGACCCTAGCTGCTTGCATTCCCTAGACATGTGGCCTGGCTTCCCACACTTGTAGCAGGTGCAGGTGCCATTGACACCAGCTGTTCCTTGCGTGGATGAGCTTTCACTGGTCTTAGGCTTGTCAGTGGAGGAAGATTTGTGCCTGTTCTCCTGGAATGCTCTTGGTCCTGAGGGATGAGGACTTCAAAGTTGTCCTTGAAGGTGAGAAGGTGGAAAATCAGATCAGAGACGTTGTGAGCTCCATAGATTCCAGACTTCAAAGAAAGAGAGATATTCTTATTAGGCTGTACTGCATTGAGCAGGGCAGACTTAACATCAATCAAAAAAGCAGCCTTCAGTGAGATCAGAGTCTGGGCTTCTAGGTAGAGCCTATCTGCAAACTCTTGCATGATTTCCCCCTTTTTAATGCCTCCTTCCACAAAGTCTGTTTTCTGGTTGTTGAGGGCTTCTTTGCTACCAAATTCATTCATTAAAGCATTGGAGATATTGGCAAAGGTCCATTCACGTTCTGGGAGTCTAGGAAAGATGATTTTCTGTGTCTCAGAATCTAAGCAGTTGAAGATAGCAGAGTTTTTCATTGCCTCATCAGCCCCATACATTGTCTTTTTGATTATCTTCAAGAACATGGTGACATTACTTTTCCTATAGAACTTTGGCAAGTTGACAGGCTTAAATTTAGGGATCACATTGCTTTTATTGAAGAATATTTGGATTGGAGAGAAGTTGTTTCTGGAGGCCTGGTATCTGGATTCCAAAGCAGCCTGATGTTCCTGCAATCTGGTTTGTTCAGGGGTATCCAGAGGATTGTCACTGCTCTCTAGTACCGCTTCAGTCATCATACTGTTCCTGGGGACGTTTCTTTGGGCAGCATCATATTGATTATAGCTGTGATAAGCTTCATTCCCAGAGTAGTGTGCTCGGCTTCCCAAGGGAAGTCTACTGATGGACCTAGGTTCTTCAAAATGTACTGTTCTTCCTCTTAGAGGGGAGGCCATGAGGCAAGCAGTAAGGCAGTCAATCTGATCTTGGAGAGTGAAAAAAGTGGCTCTGGTGTCCTTGAGCTCTTCTCTGATGACCTGGTTTTCTTTACCAGTCCATTCATTTTATCCTCTAAGCCTTGGATCTGCTTATGGGCATTCTTAGCAAAGGTTTAGTTGACCTGTTCTAAGGCAACCTGTCTTTGCTGGTCATGTTTGGGGCCGGAATAAAGGGCCTTGAGGTCCTTGAGTCCTTCATCTAATTGGACCTGGAAAGTGCAGATATCTCCATGCAAGAAAGTACTGTCCTTTGGAGTTCATGGGCGTCCTTTTCCAGGTAGCAGAAGGACCAAAAAATTCCATCACCTCTTTATGGAGCATATGGTGTTGTTCCCAGTGAGCTCTTCAGTTGTAGGGCCTGGGTTAATCTTTTTCAATTACTGTACAATGTCCTGGAAGAGATTCCTGGAGCTTTTGACTTATCCTTTCACTACCAAGATCTAATGTGGGTCCAATTCATAGTTGCTTAGGATTTGCTAAACATCTGGGGGATGTAATCATGGAATGATTTCTCCATAGTTTTCATGAATTGGGTTGAATAGATCTGGTTTCTAACTAACTTAGCAATCCATTGGTCAACAAAACCAAAGTTTGCACTGAGGTCAGAGTACATGGTCTGCAATAAGTTCTTCTGGGCTGCAATCCACTGACCTTGATGCAGAAGAACGTTTTCTTGACGGGCTAGGTGGACTCAATTATTGTGACAGAAATTACAGGATAATAAGAGGCTTTCTCCATGTGGTGGGGAATCACCCACCAAATCCATATAGAATTAATTATTAACCACTAACACAGCTTCAAGTACCGTTTTGTGAAATTTTCAAATGAGATACTAGGGTTAAGTAAAATAATTAACCCCGCCATAAAAGCCCTATATAAATGGCCTGCAAGAGAATCAGAGTATCTTCAGCATGAAATTCAGGACATTTAGATAGCACATGAGTTTCAGCTTTGACAGTAGTAGGAACAGCTCTGAGATTGGCAGGCATTGAATTAACATTTGGCTACAACAAAGTACCAACAACAGGCCCCCATCTTCCTGTAATAATCTGGCTAAGAATTAAATTGTAGGGAATGTAGCACAACAATCCAACTACAGAATTTATTTTCAAAAGTAAAGTTAGACCAGGGAATATGTGATTTTATTGAGTAAATTTTTAGAGGACTCAACTCTTAAGAGTTGAAACAGTGAAAATTATTCAATATATATCAAAAATTGACTAAGCAATACCTCCTGGATCCTGGGCTCTTATTCCTTCCACATTATCAAGTGAGTGTCTAGTCCAGGTTGCAAAGATCCCTTGAGTGACCGATTTTCAACAATCATGCTGATTAACAAGTTCATATCTGGTGACCCTTAAATTACGTCAATTTATCAACGTCAACTCACAGGGGGAAATTGGATTCAACTGGCAGACCAGAGCATCCATAACCCATTTTTAATCAACTGTTTGATTCAAATACGTTAAATCAGTCAGTTTCACTAAAGATTTTTGGGCTTTCTGTGCTTTCTTACTTGGCTGAATAACCCTGGCATTATGGAACCTACTATGACAATTATGGCAGATAGCAGGGTGTACAAAGTAATACAAGTACTCCTTCATCTGGTTAATGGTATTCATGTCCTTCTTGAGCTGGTTGGGGGTGATATAGCTCAGGGTCTGGAACCTCTCTCTCTGATGGAGGGTCCATAGGCTGACAGGCTTGCCAGGCAAGCCAAGTTCTCCCCATCTCAACTGATACTTTGTCTATTCCTTAGATAGTGTAATCCAAGGTCTGGAAGGATGGAACTATGTTGGAGTTTACTGGATTAGGGATAGCCACAGTTAAGTTCAAGGCTTGGTAGCATTGGATGGTAGGAAGTCTCTGTACATCTCCCATAAACTGGCTAAATACAAGCAGTTCCTGGGGGTTTTGAGGAGAACCATCCTGGTTGGGGTTTTCCAGGAAAGACATTTCTGGTGCCTGCTGGAGTATGCTTCTCAAGTATGCCAAAGCAGAAGCAGAGAGAGGACCATTCCCCCCTGGGATGAAACAGGACACAGCAGGGGAGGGGGGTCCTACAGGTGTTTTTTTCCAGATGTATACATATTAGGAGTGAGCACCAATGTTTACTTTTGGGCCTTTGTGATATCTTTGGGGGTTAACATCTAGAGTTGCTTCTTGGTAGAGTATAGTTGTAGGCCTAAACATGAATTAATACAAGTCCAGTGACTCTGTAGCATTTACCTTTAATACTAAGGTAACAACTAATTAGAGTATAAATGCAAGATATAATATGTAAAAAAGTATGTTTATTTGTGGAAAAGAAAGGAAGTCAATATACTTAAAAGGCTACACAATGGATTCAGGCATGTTATTAACACCTGCACAATTTTTTGAAACATTATAGCATCTTTTTGTGTCCACTGGGCTCTTGCATCCACATTCTTCCTTAAATAAATAATCTGGGCAATACAACAGTGAAGAGTAAGTGTACATTACTCCAGAGCGGGCTGCAGTGTACAGCTGCTCTTTACAGAAGTTGCTAGCAATTCCCAAACCCAATCCATCAGGATATAATAGGTTGTTCAAATTATTGTAACATCTGAATTACAATTAGAAATGCAAATCTGTTGGATCTGACAGATTTGAGTGCAAACCAAATTTGCCTTGAATATCATGATCAATTCCACTGATAGTCTTGACCATTATATCAATGCAATCTAATTACAATAAGATTAATCACATGAAAAGGGATCATGACACTCTAGATAAAAAATTTAAGGAGATATATGAGTTGATTGGTTCTGTCAGTTAGTGGCACTTTCCTTGATTTTTAGTTGGCCCCTCTTTGAGGTCCCAACTAGCTGAGCTATTGACTATGATGACTAAACAAGCACAAAATTTGTAAACAACTGATCAACAGAATGGCTGTGTGCTGAGACTGGTACCTGTTGTAAAGTTGTTTGGATTTTCTCCTTTGGTTGCACAGCTTTATACTGAATTTTTAGCATATGTGAATTGGGTACTATTAGTACATGTACTATCCATTTTTTTCAAGTTCAAAGCTATGAGTGTAACAATGTAGGTTATTGGAGGCTCCTCTGGCCCAAGGCTTACAAGAAGTGTAATGTGGGGTGTAAAATGTTGTTTTTGTGATGCTTGTGAATGGTATTATATATACCATTCTGGGTGTATGTCAGTTGTCCTCTGTCTAACCATGGGCCTATAGCTTCAGCTGTTATCCTAATCAGTTGTCTTATAAAAATCCAATGGACTACAACAAGGGGATGTGATGTCATTTCCAGAGGTGGTCCTGGCCTCTAGTGTACAGCTGACCTCATGGCATACACTGATTGGTTGCATCATGGAGTCATGTGATGGTCTTCTGACCATTTTTCTGCCAGGTGAACCCTTCTTTGCTCACATAGATGTGATCTTTTCTTAATGGAAGGGTACACCTTCTGCTTTCAGGTTTTCAAGCGCTCTACCTTCACCTTTGGCCTAATAAAGGGGAAGCAACTAAGGATTAGACAGCAGAATTCATAAAAGGGTTGTTGGTAGATAAAGGTATGGATTTACTGGAGCATAATGCTTAATTTTTTTCAATGATTTTAATTGTCAGTTGAGTTAATTTAAAATATCCAGGACCACCAATTTGACTTACTATAATTGTTTTTGTTTAGACTCTTATTGCTGGACTCCTCTTGCAACAAAGTTTCAGCAAGCTTTGTCTCAAGAGAGGAAATTTTCTGGTTTAACACTTTGTTGTCCTCCCTCCATCTTGTCATGGTTTTCACACTCTTTTCTTTGCAGAGTTTGAGACCTTTGATTTCTCTTTCAGCTGAACCCTTCATTTGTTAAAAGATCTTGTCAAATCCTAACAATAGGTTCAACAAATCTCAAGCATAAATGCAATTTCCTTGAGCAGGTGTGCCTTCTTAAGCAAAGTATTCTAAATAAGGAGTTCTTAAAAACCAGACTTTTCTTCAACCAATAACTCCTTTGAGAAAGTTTTTACTACCTTGAGGTCCTCCTAGGTATCCTCTGGGGACCTTTTGAGAACCTCTTTTTGGGCAGCAGCAGTTTCTACCCTAAGACCCCCAAACTTGGCTTTTTCAAATACTAATTCTGAAGGCATAAAAAGGAAAAGAAAGGTTATGGCAAAAGCATTGGATTTTGACCTGAATATATTTATTAATTCTTATTTGTTTTCACTTATATACCAGGTGGGGCATATTTGACTGAAAACCCCTCTGGTTAAGGAATCCCCTGGATTCCAATCATGTGGCCTATGATGTAATGGCATCATACAGCCAAGATCTTTTACCCAAATGATATTCACACTCTCAACCTATGAGAACAACCCTAATGCATCCAGGAATCACAGACTCCTTTTGTTGAAATGTATTGTTTTGGATTGAAGCTTTCCCAGCTCTCAGCACCAATACCCTCTGGAGTTTATCTAATATTGATCCAATCTATCATTGTTCTAACTGGGAACCAGCTGATCAATTCCAAATACTAAGACACTATTATCCATATTTGGTTATTTCCCATTAATTGATCCCTTTTCAATTTTATTAATTAACTTTTGGGGTTGATTAATTTGATCCAAAGACACCAAGTCTTTACTTGACACGTTTAAGTCCATTTTGACCCATAATTAAATCTTCATTAATCATATCTACAGGTGTAATTTAATCAACCTCTGGGATTAATTAATTGTTTGCAAGACATCTAGTCCCCAAGATTGATAGGGCCAATTTTTCCTTTATCCTGTAAGTTAGTTTGGCCTAACTATCCAGCCAATATTTTATCATTCATTCCATATAGATACCAAGTTTTCAGGAATCTTTATTTGAAGAATTCTTTAAATCTATTTATATAAAACACTAAATAAAAACACAAGAATTAAATATAATTAGGTATATTTATTTGGCTAAATGCACCAGGTGACTGTTGTACAGTCATAGTTAAGGGCTTTACTGTTGGTAAATGACCTGTTTTCCTCATCATTAGTGGTGTAGGGTGAGCAGCATCTACATATGTGGGGTCTTGTGTCAATCATGCTTAAGGGGGTTTGGGAGTAATAAACATGCCTGTATTAGTGTTGATTTATTGGCAGGAATTGATGGCTGCATTATTTACTGGCAATAAATAACAATCAATGGTATTTACTGGCAGTAAATGATGATGCTAGAATTTATTGGCAGTGGATAGGTAGCAGGAGGTATTTTACTGGAAGTAAATCATCTAGTGTAACTTATAAATCTTGTTAATTTGCCTTTAGTATGGTAAAAAACCAATTGTGGGCAAATTTACTGATTCACCATTGGTATGGCTGATCATCATTGATATTCAACCATTCATGGATTCACACTTGTAATTCCAACACTCTAGTAACTCTGAAAGAGAGTGTTTGACAGTTAGGGCCAGGCAACCTACTACTGAATTTGAAGCTAATTCCTCCCATTGTATCAATATGGTTGACAGTAATAATGGCAGGCCAGCTCCTGAGACTCACTTTAAGTCTACTTTTAAACAAGTGCTTGATCCAAAGACCTCTAATATTGCTGCCTTACTTACCATATATGAGGCTGCCATGTGTAGGGCTTCTGAAAAGATCAAAAACAAACACATCTTGACATGCCTCCATACTACCTGCCAAGAAGTGATATTACCATAACTTCCCTCAATTATCACTTTGGAAGAAATGAAGCAGCTACTAATTGATGATTTTGGTGGAGAACTCAGCTTGAAGGTGAAGAAAGACGTGTTTATTCACATTGAATTAAAGCCTAAGGAGACTATGACTTTGTTTGCTGATAGGTTTTATCTGAAAGTTCAACAACTAATAAGAAGTAAACAGTTGACTCCCAAAAATCTTATATTGTTGTGGTCAAGCCCTCAAAGTAAACCAGATCCTGTGCCTGCACTTCAAAGATCATAAGACCTTGCTCACATTGATGAATATTATAAAACTTCTCCATATATGTATCTCATCCACTCTGACTATGTGGTTTTTGAGAGTCAAGCTTCTGCTGCATCTGGCACAAACTTCTTCACCCTTTGAATCTTAGATGTTGTTGAGGAGCTGGATGTACAGGTATTCTGACCACCGCCAACACACTTAACAACCAGACATTGCCTGGTTTGGTGCCAATCTAATATACCATTCTACATACCAAGAAAGACAACAAGCCAATATCACATGACATGTCCAAGTATCCAGCAACTTAAACCCATCTTTCACATGACTAACCCCTTAGCTTGATCCAACTAAAACCCCAACACATCAAAATTTATATAAGTCTAAAGTATTATTCAATAAAATATGCTTCTCTTATTCTTAATTCCATATTTGAAGCTTTCCCTAAAGTTGCTCCTTATCACTAGTAGCAGCTACAGTTTTGATCACTCCCATGAAAGAGAAAATGACTGAACAGAACCCGCCCATCTTTGCTTACGTACTCAACCAGGCCACATCCCAGAGTACCTGGAAGACATACTTCTGCGTCCATGACATCAACTGGGATACAACTAGTGGATGCACCATATTCAAAGGATTGATCATGCCCAAAGCATGCACCAAGATAATTCAATACAGTTGCTCTCTCCAACCACAAATAAACACACAACTGCCTCCCACAGGCAGAGTCACCAACACTAAGTACATTGGTATCAACAAGTTCTTTTGTAAAAACAAAGAAAACTTCATCAACCAGCTAGACCACTCAGCTGCTAAACTCTGTGCCAGCTACACCCCTCACAAAAAATGGGTCCAGGAAGCCAGCAAGCGCCTATAAAAGAACTCAGCTAACTGGTTTGCCACTTGGTTTGGCTTACAAACTGACAACCAGCTATAAAAATGGGAAGAGTCCAAAGAAGATATCACTCACAATTTCTGCATCACTGAATCCCTCCAAGACATTGTAATACAGCTCAGTGATATTCCTCAGAAGACCACTATCACAGCTTATGCCAATGAATTTGAAAAGATACGCCACAAGATCCAAAATCCAGCACAAGCTGAAAACGTACACACTAGAGCCTCATTCATCAACAGAATGAAACCTTCTATTGCTGCCCTCATCCACCCAGAGGCTAACACTTCCATGCCTGCACTCATTGCAAAAGCCAAGCGCGCTGAAAAACGCGCCACTATGGAATATGCTGCATGTAACCGCAATCGCGCCTCAAACGGCAATGGCAGAGAAAACTCCAATGACAATAAACGCCAAAATACCAACCATAACAACAACAACTTCAATTGCAACAATGGCAATTACAGCCAAAGCGCAAACCGCTCCTGTCCCAAGAAAATGGACACCAACAAAGTTAACAACGCTGAAGTAGCAACCCACTATGAATCTGACCCCAAATTCTCTGACCTTGAAGGTCTCAAAACATAGGAAAAGGGAAAAGAGGAGGGGGAACAGGATTAAGTGCCCCTGTATCCCCCCAACTTTACAAGAAACTGTACCAAGGCACAAACTTTGCTGCTCACATCCCACATGTCCTGCAATCCTCCATTTTTATGAACGTAAAAATTAAAGATTGCTCACAACTTCTTGCCTACCCATGCACTTATAAGTCCCATACACATAAAATTTCATTTGACTATGGTGCATAACACGCCATTTTAAGCAAACCATTTGTATCCAAGTACAAAATACCAGTTGTCAAATCCAACTTCACATACGTCAGAATGGCAGACAAATCAAAGGTTCTACTCAAAGGCAAAACAACTCCCTTCAGAATTGACCTTCAAGGCATACAAACGTCTATCAAATTACTTGTCATGAACAACATAAACTACAATATTGTAGCAGGCATGGACTGATTCACCCAAGTGAACCCCAGCATATGTTGGGAAACAAAAACCATGACCATCAAACACAACAGAGTCAAATTTAACATTCTCAAAGAACCCAGCTACCTCATTCTAAGAGACACAGTATTTGTCCAGGTCATAAATCAAGACAACTTAGAACGTATAACCAAAGACAGTACACTTCATATAATGAGGTACACCAAATTCAATAACATACAAACAATCAAAATTCAATTCTCAGAACTTGCAGCACTCCTAAAAGAATACACCCATGTATTCAAGGAAGAGCTAACAGAACTACCCCTGAAAGGGAGGTCAAGCATGGCATTGACCTATGGAAGGCCATGCCTAAACCTGAAAATATCTACATACTCTCCCTTATGGATACAAAAACACTCAAAAATCACATTGAGGATAACCTTGCTAAAGGCTTCTTCTGTCCATCTTAATCCCTGTGGGGGCAGCAGTGTTTTTTGTAAAGAAAAAGGAAGGTTCACTACATCTATTAATGGACTATAGAGCTCTTAATGCAAGCATAGTAAAGAATAAATACCCTCTCCCACTCATAAAAACCCTGTTTTCAAGACTCTCTGGAGCCAATTTTTTCTCCAAAATTGACCTCACCTCAGGTTACAACCAAGTTGAAGTAAAAGAAAAATACATACCAAAAACTGTGTTCTGTACGCAATTTGGATCTTTTGAATGTAGGATAATGAACTTTGTGATGACACATTTCTTTCACAGCTCAGTTCCACTTTTTGGAATCTAAGCATTAATAAAGCAATCAAAGCGCATAAGATTCTAAGTTTACTATAGGCTTTTATTTTAGGTAAGAAAGGTATGGCAACCAACAACTCCAGATCCTGGGCAAAAAGTGGTCCAGGGCCAGAAACGCCCTGTCAAGGGCCAACTGGTGAGCCCTACAAGAACCACTAAGAAGGGAATTTGTTCCATCAGGAGGATGGATGAAGTTTGTGACCTCTGAATGCTGGTTCCAAGACATTACCAGAGCCCTCCCCAAGTCCCCTGTGCCCCATGGTATTAGAGTCAACTTTGGAGGTAACCCTACTAAGTTCCAGGAGGCAGCAAAAGCAGTTGCCACAGCATATCCCAAAGCTGTGTCACTTAATCAAAGCCTAATAAAGACGTCTTTGATCTTGGCTTCTTCTGTAAAGTGGATGCTGATCAGGCAGCTGAGGAATTCTTCACTCTTGAGACCACTGACCCCAAGAGTAATAAAACCCAGAAAGTCCTATCAACCACCTGCACCCGGTTCAATCAAGATACCACCCTATTTATGTCTTTTGAGGCCTTGCCATTAGGCATGCCCAGAGGGGAGGTTGAATCTCAGCTCAAGAAAGGGCTGGCCAAGTATGGGGAATTAGTGCAGTTTGAACTTCTCAAAAACCCTTACATGGGCCACCTAACCACATCAAAAGCCATGACCATGATTAAACCCTTTGCAGATGACAGCTTGCCATCTATTCCCCGTTGTGCAGCCATTTTCAAGAAGGATGACACCCTTAGTAGCAAGTTTAAGGTATTCCCTGAGCAAACTCCTCCCATCTGTGCGCTGTGCTCAGCCCTTGGCCACAGAGAGGCCCTTTGCCCTACAACCTTAGCAGGAGTCCAGGCCACAGAACAAGACACCCCCAAGGAACACCATAATAGCAAACCAACTGGGTCTCAATCCAATGCTCTTGTAGTCTTGGTCTAGGGCATTATTACTGAGTATACAGTTGTAAAACCAATCACATCCTGCCAGAAAAAGGCTCATGCAAAGGCTCAAAATTTGTCTCAGCCTCAACCAATCAAGGAGACATAATGTGCCCAAAGAGAGGCACCTCATTACATGCAAGCACCTGCACATTAGACCCAGGCAGTTTATGACAATGTGGTTGATGAACCAATGGAAATTACAGAACTGGTGGTGCAGGAATCAACAGCCAATCCAGCCCAGGTTTTATTGGATACTCATCACAATGTGGTGGCCCAAGAGAATTTGCAGCAGGCTCAAGCCCAGGAATTAATGATTAACCTGGGCCAAGTTTTATTGGATAGTCACCACAATTAAGTAGTCCAAGAGAAGTTGCTGCAGGCCCAAACCCAGGATACACCCAATCAGGAGCAGGTACCTTCTACACAGGATAATAGAAGACCAAGACGCAAGGTCCAAACCAAACTTGCTGCAGTAACTAAGCTATCCCCTTACATTGCAGGGGATCCCAAACAGTACAGGGCACCCAAAAAGCCAAAGATGCAGCAGCCAATGACAGCAGTGGCCCTACCTCTGGTGGAGTCACTAATGTATAGTGGCTAATGGACCTCACCAATGGGACAAACTCTTCCATAGGATTTCCAGCCCTAGTCCCAGGCATGAATAGGATTTTCCTGCAACCTCAAAGCAGTACCAGTTGGCCCAGATGTGCTAATAACTGCTTTGAGCAAGGCCAATTTATGGCCTTTACTCTCCCAGATATAATTAGACTATAAGAAGCTGCATCTGGATCAAAGGAGTCCACCATAGCAGCAGTCAATCATGGAAGTGAATTGATAAAAAAAACCGGGCCATAGGACCATATTTTTTGGTTTAATGTGACCCACAAAATTGCACCTTATTTGCTCCCATTGAAAAACACATTCTGCCTTCTGGCCCTTTATACATTTCCCACAATGCGCCACACAATCCTAGGCAGGCCTCAGTTTAAGAAAAATGTGGCCTAGTAGTTAACACAAAAATGTGAAAGCCACACTCTCAGCAGATTGGTACTCATGTGTGATCCACCAGTTGCACTGAGGGGACAGCCTAGCAAATCCGCACCCTAACTCAGCCACAAACATAAGCAATCATCCTGTAACAGACACAGACCCTCCAATAAAAAAATCTGGGCAGACGGCCCAAGGGCTAATAGCCCAGATTAATTTGGATCAGCTATAAGTCTTTTGATCTACCACTTCACGCCACACCAGACCCTATAGATTACATCCTATTCTTTTGGGGTGCTAACCTTAGGCATTGGCCCTAAAACCATAGCCTCATACAGATTTAGCCACACAAAATGTGTATCAGGCTGTTCAACAAAAAAAGGCAGCTGGCCCAAGGGAATTTCTTCCCATATTATTCCAGATCAGCATATTTATACAGAACTTTCTGTCCAGTTTCAACTCACTGTTTCTATTAATAGGGCCAAAAAAGGGGCTCTAACCCAAAATACTGACACTCCCAACGCACAAGCACACCATTGAACACACATACAGAATGGAATCAAGTAACATAAAATGCAGTCCAAAGGCCCAAATTTTATCTGGCCCAGATTTTCTGGGATCAATAACAATTCAATCTAGGCCTGCCAGCATCCACTATCCCAAAATTCCTGAAAGTTATAGTACCCCCAAATGGGATATTTAGCTCAAAGTATGCTTTCCCTTCAAAATCTTCCCTCTCACCCAAGGTTTCCCCCTGATTTGCAGATTTTCTTGTCCCCTTCTTCTTTTTTTTAAATTGTATATGAGACTTTGATCATTCATTTTTGGCCCTAAGTGCTTGTTGTACCAGTAAGAAATGTCTGAGCAACTCAAAGAAATAAACTTTGGGATGACAACACTCCTGCAAAGTTTGTCACTATGACAAACCGAGTGCTAAATGGCCTCTCAGATACATTATGCTACCTTGATAACATCATCATATTTTCAAAAAGAAAAGAGCAACACCTCATGCATGTCCTTGAGACACTCAATCAACTTGCAAAGTACAAACTCTATGCCAAGCCTAGTAAGTGCCAATTTATGGAAAAGGAACTCTTGTTCTTGGGCCACATTTTCTCTGACAGTGGCATAAAAGCAGAACCAGACAAAATTAAAGCCATAAATAATATGCAACACCCTACCTCTGTGAAACAAGTAAGATGCTTTCTCAGAATGGTAGTTTACTTAAAGAAATACATCAAAGACTGCAGAAAGCTCACCGCACCAATCAATGACTTAACCAAGGGTAATGCCAAAAAGTAATTCATCTGGACGCAGAATGCAACAAGAATTTCCAACTATTAAAACAAGCTTTGATCAAAGCACCAATCTTGCAATACCCTAAAAACAACAGGTGCTACAAGCTTGAGTTGGATGCCAGTGACACCACCATTGGTGCAGTCCTACGCATCTGCCAGCCAGGGCAGCAAGAATTCCTGCCAGTATGTTACAAACGTAGAAAACTAACCAATACTGAGCAGAGGTACCCCATAAACAACAAGGAATTACTAGCAATGTACCACACATTCAAGAAATGAAGATGTCACCTAGAAGGAAATTTAAAATGTCCAAGTACTAACCAACTATAAATCCTCAATCTATTTCAAAACTCAGAACGCACTTGCACAGCAACAAGCCAAATGGATGTCCCTGCTGGAACAGCTCAATTTAGACATCCAATACAAAAGGAGGGCAGAGCTAATCACATCTGATGCTCTCTCTAGGCTATGGCAGCCAAGAGAGAATCATTCTAACCACTTGGACCCTGACTGGCCCAACCTATATAATACTGAGTACAAGACAAAAGGCAAAGACCCCTCCACACACCAACTAACCCATGATACTTTAGTAAGGAATGAAAATTATTTCCTTGTATTAAATGATACTGTATACTGAATCATCAAAGACAAACATGTTCCCTACATCCCACTTGCACAAAGAGTTAACACTATCCTAAGACATTGCTGTCCATTAGGACACACAAAGGCTAATAATCCTACCTCACTTAAAAGAGATACTATGGTGGCCCAATCTTAAACAAGATATAACCAATGTTCTGAAAAAGTGCACAGTGTGTGAAAAATACGCCAGCACTAAGACCCCTCAGCCAACAGTTAACCCAGCACCTGACCCCAAACCATTTAAGGTTTGGGGTCTGAATGTAGTGGGACCCTTCCCAGAAACTAAAACAAAGCAATGTCTCCTAATTGTAGCCATCAAATTTGCTACACACTGGCCTATCTTCTGGGCAACAAAGAATTACAAGGCAGATACAATAAATTGCTTCATTAACAAGGCAATAATAGCCAACTACGGTACTCCAGACTAAATCATAACCAATGGAGCAACAGAGTTGTCAGGTCAAGTAGTAAACAACAACCTAAAAGCAAAAAATATCAAAAATTCCACAACCTGGCCCTACAGGCTAAAGGCCAACAGCTGAGTTGAACTCCTAAATGGCAGCCTTATCAGAACCCTTAAGAAAATAATGGATGGCAAAGCCAAGGACACTTGATCACTATACATGAAACATACATTATTAGTATCCCGGGTCTGCACCAATCAAGGGACAAACTGTGCACGGCTAAACTAACATAAGGATACAAACCAGAGATAGTTACTTTCAATAATCAACCATATATGAAAATCCCCTGGGAAACCCTCCCACAGTGGAACAGGCCCCAGCGCTACAACACATATGCCTCAAAGCTAAGATAGCAGAATACAAGGGACTCACAGCTCAAAAAATGACCCTGCAGAGGAACCACTTCCAGTCAACTCCCCTGTCTGTGTCTTGGCTGGAAACAGAAAGAAACTGGATTCAGTACACAGAGGCCTGGAAGGATTATCAAATATAGACCAGACAGAAACACCTACCTGGTTAAGTTCCAGGGCGCCAAAGAGCCCATCATCAAAAAGTACTGCAGATCCCACCTTTGCCTTATTAAAGAAGAACACTCAACCCATATGGTACCAACTAGCAAACAACTCCAGGAACATCAGGCGGCAGCTGTCAAGATAAAGCCCCCTCCTGATGTACCAGAGTAACCCCTTAAGGGTGGGTGTGTCAAGGAACTGGATGTACAAGTATTCTGGCTACCACCAACCCACTTAACATCCAGTCATTGCTCGATTTGGTGCCTTTCCAATATACAGTTTGACATGCCAGAAATGACAACAAAGCAATTTCACATGACTGTCCAAGTATCAAGCGGCTCAAACCCATCCTGCACATGATCAACCCCTAGGTTTTATCCAACTAAATCCCCACCACAGAAAAAGCTATATAAGCCTAAAGTATTATCCAATAAAATATATTTCTCTTCTTCTTAATTCTACATTCAAAGCTTCCCCAAAAGGCGCACCTTGTCATTAGGCTTTTGTTTTTATGGGTTATTGTTCTCTTTGGGGCTTACTCTTGGTTGCTAGGAGCAGTACATATATACTGAGTGTGTACTCTAGTGATCAATTGCCTATAATGGGGCTCCTTCAGGGTGTAGGAGTTGGGGCCAGTCTTCTGGATACTTGAACTGGACCTTGCCAAAGAGAGATAATTTTGTATTTGCAGTTGTACCCTCTATTGCTGAAATAGTATACTGAGTCTCCTACCAGGTAAGTGGGTAGAGCAGGGCGTTTGGATGCAGCTTTTTCTAGGCCCCGCAACTTATGGTTTAAGTTTACGGTGTAGGCCTCTGATTGCAAGCAAGTAAGAGTTTGAACCAACTTGTGCAGGTAAGCCTCTGGGGACACAGCCAGACTGGGCTTTACCAGGGAATATAGTAAAGGGGGGTCCTGGTTATCAAATGTAGAGAAGTTGGAAGAGTGGCTTACCAGTGGCACAATGGTATTCAATGTTATATGCAAAGGTGGCTTCAGGCAGGAAGGTATCCCATTTATTCTCATGTTGATTGAGCTTATGGAGTATCTGGACCAGGCTTTCATTAGTGCGCTCTACCATGTCATTTTTCTGTGGATGATAAGGGTGGATAGTGTTCCACAGATTCTCTTCAGTTGGTTGAGGCAGGGTATGATATGACTGGTGAAATGGGTACCATTATCAGTCAGCAGAATCTAGGGGCAACCATGTTTGTATATGATGTTCTCCAGGATGAATGTGGCTGCCACCAGTGCAGATTAGTTGGGAATTGCCTTTGCCTCTATCCATTTAGTCAGATGATCAACATATACAATTATAAACTTTTTGTGACTGTTGGTAACTGGCAAGGGGCCTACTACATCAATAGTCAAAGTGTGAAAGACAAAACCAGGGTATAGAAGTCTTTGTTGGAACTTGGCAACCTTAGGTCTCAATATTGCAGTCATGACAGGTAGTTACGTCTCTACTACATCAGTTTACATTCCTTCCCATAAGCAGTGCTGTTGTAACAGGGCTAATGCCTTCTGTATACCGCTATGGCCTGTAGTCTTGAGAGCAGTCACCACTGAGTCCATGTGTAGGAAAGGGTGTTTTTAAGGTATTCAAGAGTCTCTGCAAAGCTTCAGTAGTTGTCCCTTAGATACCTTGGTGTCAACAGCTAACTTCTTGAGAGCCTTCTATATCTCTACTGGCTCCTCCCCCCACAAAAAGGATCCTCCATAAGCTTGTCATAGAGAATGTCAGTCATAGGGGATACTAAGGCAAAAGTAGGAAAACAGGAGAGACAACCAGAATTCTGATGGGCTACCCCAGCTCAATGAATGATCTTGTAGTTATAGGCTTGGAGTTTAATGGCCCAACATGCCAGACACACTTCAGGATTCTTGAGGGTCTTTATATATTGCAGGGAGGCATAGTCTGTTACAACTGTGAAACGTACCCCATGAAGACACACTCTGAACTATTTATAAGACTATATTACTGTGTAACTGTGCCTTTTCAGCAGAGTTACAAGGGGGGAAATATTTAGAAACTAGATAATATTCTTTATTGAGAGATAATAATTATATAGTTAGTGTGAATCATGGATAACAGGAACATGATAGTGTTGATCACATGATGGGATGGTAAAGGGGGTGACTTGATCCTGGTAATGAGTCAAGCGCCAAAAAAAGGTATCCACTGTAAGGTATCATCATCTGTCTATGTTCTTGGATTTGAAACTTTGAGTTGACTTCCTAGTCTGGCTTCAAGTGACTGGATAATTGGGTTGCAGGTCACAAACCTGCTTACTTAAAACCTTGTTAGCGGGTTGAGCTTCTGTTTTGACACCCCCCCAACTGAAGATTGGCCTCCTCTGGGGGCTGGTTGTCAAGGAGGTTCTCAGGAGCCTGGGCTTTGTATTAGAATAACTGTTGTTTGCTGGAAGGAAGGGTGTTCCCCTGTTGTTTTCTCTTGCTTTTCATGGTCTCAGGCAATCATGATGGAGGATTTTGTCTTGTTTACACTTCCCAAGTCCTTGCACAAGGTAAGTGTTATTTTTGTTTACCTTTAGGATGATTGCTGGGCTTACTTTTTTTGGGTTGTAGTTTACTTTTGTCGATGTTCATGACCCAAACTTTGTCACCAACCTTGTGTCTGTTTTAGATGGGGACAAATGTCTCTTGTAGACGCTTGTTTTCTCTTTCTGTTTGATCACCATTGGCCTCTATGACCTGGGGATCTGAACAAGGGGGGACCTTGCTAGGGATTTCCATCTTGGGTCCTGATAGTGCTTTAATGATATTGAGCTGTGTGCTGTATACCAACTCAAAAGGGTTTTTCCCGGTGGATCTGTTCACACAAGTTTGGCATACAAGTAGTGCAGTTGGTAGCTACTTATACCAGTCTTCAGGTCTCCCGGCGGTGAGCTTGTCCAAGGCTTGCACAAGGCTGTCATTTAGCCGCTCCACACGCCCATTAGCCTGAGGGTGATATGGTATTGTCACAGTGTGCTTAAACCCATTCTTGGTGTGGTATTCCTTGGTGTCTTCAGAGTTTGATTCTTTGCCTCCATCAGTTATCAGGATTTCTGGCTTTTCAAACTTGCTGATTATTTCTTTTTTTATAAACCGCTGCATGTCATTGCCAGTATGTGTCTTTACTGCTTGGGCTACTGGCCATTATGTAGCAAGTCTATTGTGGTGATGATGTATTTCTTATCATTGTGTTTTCCTGGCATAGGGCTGACAATGTCTAGGGCCCACACCTTGAAGGGTAGTTGCAATAGCAGATAGGTAGTACTGACTTTGGTGGGGTTTTGCTTTTTGCAAATTTCTCACATACTTTGCATTGTTCTAGTACTTCTTGAACGTCACAGTATAGGTTTGGCCACCATTCCTTGTGTTTAAGTAACTTGTATAGGTTGCAACTTTTGGTTTGTCCCAGGTCTCTACGGTAATTTAGGATGGTGTCAACTTGCTGATGTGTGGGTACATAAGGGATGGTGGTTCTGTTGGATATTTTTTGGTGTAAGGTTCCATTTACATCTGCAAATAAGTATTTGTTCTTAATGACTGTTTCCTTTTTTATGTCTGTGGTGCCAGGGGGGAAGCCCTCATCCTTTGTTCAGAGTACCAGGAGGGGCCAGTCTGGGTTGAGCTCATTTTCTACTCTTGTGACATGGACCTACAGGTGCAAGAGTGTATCCACCATGGAGAGTTCTGGGCCAGGTTTGTATTGTATGAGCATATTGAATCTCTCTAAGAGTTCCATCCAGCAGGATTGACAGTGGGATAGGTTTGCTTGGGTTTTGAAATATATGAGCAACTTTTGGTTGGTCAGCGCTGTGAATTCTTCCTATTGTTATAGATAACAACACCACTTGACTAGGAAGTGTACAATGGCCAACAGTTATTTGTCATGGATAGGATATCAACACTTGCCATCTATCAGTTTTTGTGATTTGTAGGCTACAGGCATGAAGTCACCATTGTTGTTTTTGATTTGTAGTACTCCCCCAATGGATGTGTCTGAGGAGCTGGTTTCCATCTGGTACTCTCCATTGTGTTTGGGGTACTGCAGGATAGGTGCTGTTGTGAGTTTTTCTTTGTGGCGTCTAAAACAGAGGTTACGTTGGGGGGTCTATACAACTTTGGATTTGGCGCCAGTTATGGCAGATAAGGGTACCATTAAGACACCACAGTCAGGTATAAAACGGCATACATAGGCCACCATTCCTAGGAATCTGCGGAGTTACAACTTGTCCTTGGGTGGTGGTATCTTGCAAATGGCCTGTATCTTTTGATTATTGGGCTTGATGCCATATTTTGAGACTATGTGCCCTAGGAAAGGCAGTTTCTCACTGAAGAACTGGCATTTGGAGGGTTTGGCTAGAAGCTTGTTTTATGCCAGGGTTGGGAAGACTGCCTTTAAGTCTTTGTGGTGCTGCTCTACAGAGGGGCTATAGACAATAATGTTGTCAAGGTATACTAAGGCATTCTTGTCTATGTGAGGAGCAAACACCTTGTTCATGAAGATCACATAGGTTGAGGGGGCGTTTGTCATATCAAAAATTGAGTACCACACACTTGTATGAGCTGTATTTAGTATGAAAGGCTGCTTTGGGGATATCTTCATCATTAATGCATATCTTATAGTAGCCTGCAGTTAAGTCAATCTTGTATAAGACTGTGGCCCTGCTCAAAGCGTCAAAGAGATTGTCAATAAGTGGTAGTGGGTAACAATTCTTGATGGTAACTTTGTTTTGTACTTGATAATCTGTGACTAGGTGCAGAGTGCCATCCTTCTTGGCCACAAAAAATATGGCGGCCCTAAAAGGGGACTGTGAGGGGCAGATAAGTCCTTTCTCCAAGGCTTCCTTGAGGTAGGCCTGTAGGGTGTTATCTTAGTTTGGAGTTAGACAGTAGATGGGTTGCACTTTGGGTACACTTCTTTGAGTTGAATGGAATTTTTGATATGTTTTTCTGGAGGTAACCCGGGTAAAGTCTCCTTGAAGATTTCTGGATGGCAGGCCACACTTTTGCAATCCTGAGGTGTGGAGGTATCCTGGTAATTCATGAAATGTATGATCTTGCACTGGCAGGAGTCCCAGTCAATTGCCTTCAGGTTTTCTTTTTTGTCCAGGGTCTCTGTGATGCGCACAAAGACGTAGTTGCATAGGAGTTGATCCACTGAGTCAGGGTAGATCTGGTGGTTGACACCTTCACGCTTGATGGTCAATACCAAGGTTGCCCATTCTATGTGGGGATTGTTCTTTTGCAGCCAATCCAAGCCCAGCACAATGTCAAATTTTGGAAAGTCAATGACAGGGCCTTGGATGGTGGAGTGCAGGTTCTCAAGCATGACGGAGAAGGGGGTGGCTTCCCTTGTTACAGCAATGTGGAGTTAATCAGCCAGGACCACATTTTTAATCCGCAAAGAATTAGTGGCTAGCTTGATTTGCCACAAAGCTGCTGTTAACTAGGGTTTGGTCCACACCCAAGTCCAGGGTGATGCCCCTGTGTAACTGCAAAAGCAGAAAGGATAAGACATCAGTTTATTGGGATGTCTGGCAATGGTGTAGAGTACTGGGTCCACTGAGGGTACTTGGATCATTGGACATTAGTCCACATCCTTGGTTTGAAACTCATAATTGGTCAAGTCAGGAGCTGTGCAGGGAGAGCTTGGCTTGCTTAATGCTCTCCCCAAGCTTTTCCTTTGTCTTGGTTGCCTTGTGTGGCAGTGATACAGAAATGAATACGGTTTGTTTGGCCCTTGTTATACTTTCCCTGTCCATTTGAGCCTGTTGGTTTATGGTTTGTGTTGTTTCTGTTGTTCCCAGGGGGAGGTCAATTGGAGCACCTGCCTGGGTGGGAGTCTTTGTGTCTCTCTTGTTTTCTGGTTTGCGCTTTGTGAAGAGTGTTGGATGTTTGTTCAGCTTTCTCCACTTTGCAATACAGCCTCTGTAGATTGGTCACTTGATCCAGGTTCACATGTCTCATTACATGCAACTTGAGTGTGTCATAGTACATGAGGTGTGTGTCTGGGGTGTCAGAGGCCATGTCAGAGGGTGCGTGTAGTTGGAGCACCTTGTAGGCGCAGTTGAGTTTCTTCATGGTGCTCATCTGGGTTAAATTCTTTACTTAATGTATAATCTTGAGTGTGGTGTCCTTGAGCACAAATCTAGCCAATAAATCTTGTTTGAAGGTATCCCAGTCCTTTTTGGTATGTTCTTTGTGCCACTTATTGCACCAGGTGCCAGCATTGTGAGTCAGTTGTATGGAGATTTCTGCAATCCAAAATTGCTGTGGACATTTTATTTGGGCCTGTTTGCTCTAGTGGACTAGATTCATGTGGCATTGCTGTTGTTGTTGGCCCCAGAAAAGGGCTCCAAGGCAGCGCTACAGAGTCTTTGGGATATGTAGGCTGGCTTGGTGCCTTCATCTGTTGATTGTGGAATGGTGGCGGCCATTCAGAAGAAACCTTGTGCAAACATGGTGTTGAAAGTGGGCAGCAGGATCACCATGTTCTGGTACAGGACAAAACCATCAGGTATCTTTAAACCAGGGGTGTAAAGAGTCCAGTCTAGCAGGAGGTCAGACATGACTCTATTGAGGATTTGCTGGCCGCGGCAAGTACAAGCAACAGGCAGATTTTTAGGGGAAAAAGTAGGATGGAAAACCTACTTCAGCTACCAATGTGGTAACTGTGCTGTTTTAGCAGAGTTACAAGGGGAAAATATATAGAAACTAGATAATATTCTTAATTGAGAGATAATGATTATATAGTTAGTGTGGAACATGGATAATAGGAAAATTATATCTATGATCACACAGTGGGGTGGTGAAGGGGGTGGCTTGATCCTGGTAACAAGTCAAGCGCCAAAAAAAGGTATCCACTTTAAGTGATTATCATCTGTCTATGTTGTTGGATTTGGAAATTTGAGTTGACTTCCTAGTCTGGCTTCAAGTGACTGGATAATTGGGTTGCAGGTCACAAACCTGCTTAATTAAAACCTTGTTGGGAGGTTGAGCCTACTGTTTTGACATTACTGAGACAGAAATAGTTAGATAGTAAGAAGCAGTCTCCATGTGGTGGGGAATCAGCACTTAAATCCACATAGAGTTGATGATTAATCACCAACAAAGCTTCAAATAATTTTTTGTAAAATATCCAAATGATAAACTAGGGTTAAGCAGAATGATTAACCCTAACCAAAAAAGCCTGAGATAAACAGCTGGGAGATAATCAAGGTGTTATCAGCGTAGAATTTGGGACATTAAGATGGAGCAAGTGTCTTGGCTTCAGATACAGTGGGGAAAACTCCAAGATTTGAGGGCATTGGATTAACATTGGGAGGAGACAATAACAAAGTGCCAACAGCAGGACCCCATCTTCCCAAAATAATTTGGCTAATAATTAAATTATAAGGAATGTAGCGCAGAAGTCCAACTACAGGATGCATGATAAAATAAAGTTATACCAGGAGAATATTCATCTTATTTGAGTAAAAATTTAGGGAGGACTCAACTCTTAAGAGTTGAAACAGGGAAAATTTTACCAGATATATTAAAATTTTACTAAGCAATAAAACCTAGATCCTTGGCTCCTATTTCTTCTGCATTTTCAAGTGAGTACCTAGTCCATTTTGTAAAGAATCCTTGTGTGACCAACTTCTGATGACTGTGCTGATAAATAAGATCATATCAGTTGACTCTCATATTATGTCAAATTATCAGCATCAGCTTGCAAGGGGGAATTAAATCCAAATGGCAAACAGAAGTAGTGTAACTATTTTTGATCAACTGTTTGATTTAAATCCATCAAATCAGTTAATTTGGTTAATAGCTTTCCAGATTTCTGAGGCTTCCTACTTTTGCAAATAATTACTGGCATATTGGAATCTACTGTGACACTCATTGCCCTCTTCAGCGCCATAATCATCAGTGTATTCTTCATTGCTCTGAATATCTTCAAGTTTAGATGCTGCAGAACCATCATAAATGATGTAGGAATAGCTATCAGGTTCCCAGAGAGACTACAGGATACCTGCTGAAGATGTACTGAAGAATACATTATCTTTATTGCTTCTTTGACAGTGGTGGGAGTCAGAAAGGGACAATCAAATATGGATTTTCTGAGAGGGGGAACTATCAGCTTTAGCATTCATATGCAATCCCATTATAGTCTCAAAGTTAATAATTGCTGAGGAATCTTCAAGGCACTTTCTTAGTTGGTCCTGAAGGGATTCAAGGAGAGCACGTTGAGTATCCAACTCATCTAGCCACTCTTTCTTTTTCTGAAAGTCTAGAACTAATTCCTCTTCCAGAAAACCCATTCTTCTCTCTTGATCCTTTATAGTATCCTGAAGAGCAGGAAATTCCATGGTGCAGCTGTTATGGATGTCTTCTGGCTTAGGGGTTTTCTGTTGATGATCATAAAACTCCTGGGCACCATGCTATTTCTTCTGGATGGATACCAAGGAAGAAAAAGCATGTTCTATTTTGATCATTTGTAGAGCCATTCCAGAGTGTGTGTGAACAGCTTCTGATATATTTTGATCAAGGTTTGGGGGGCAGAGCAGGGGCCAGAGCAGCTACCAGTTTGTAGGTTGCCATAATTAAGAGAGATTATATCAGGAGAACAACCAGAAGCAGAAGAAGGAGAATATTATCACCAGACTTCCTTCTCCAAGGAATGCTTCAGGGAGCAGGAGACGTTGTTTATGAAAGTTCCTTCAGCCATGGGGTCAGCCTAAATAAGTATCAAAGAGGCAAGAGCTTCTTCACTGGAGTTCATCCAGTAGATCATGCTTGACTTGGAGCTGACAACTTCTAAAAGTTGTTGGCAGTTAGGCAATAAGTGGCTTAGTCCTTGTTAATCATAGGAAGAGCTATAGAGTCTACCAGATAGAGGTTCAGAAGCAGTGAAGGTTGATCCTAGAGTAGTTTGAGCAGAAGGATCCACAGGTATAGGCAAAGACAGCGCTCCCTCCACAAAAACAGGCTCACAGGGGTAGTATGAGAGGAATCAGTGGTTTTTAGAAGCCATGAGCGCCAATGTTGTAAAATATGCAGCCTGGGTGTTGATTTCTAAAAATAGTTAGTCTACTACTTCTTTATCCTAATACTATACCTGTTGTGGTATAGTGACAGCCTGGATGCTGATTTCTACAAATAGTTAGTATAGTACTTCTTTATCATAATACTATACCTATTGTGGTATAGTGAGAGCCTGGGTAAAGACAGAAGAATATAAGAAGACAATAAGACAAAACTGGTATTTCATTTGATAGTGATGCATTAATATAGTATGGGGCAGTGGAATTGCCACCAGAGGAAAGGAGGCAGTGACAAAAGAACTTGTCAAAAGGAGGAGAGGGGAAATGTACATCAGAAAGAGCTATGCAAGAAAACAACCTTTTTCACATGCCTTTCCCAATGGAGGCAAGTGGCAATTATTGCGTCATTTGATTATTGACTTCAGAGGTAAAGCCCACACTTGATGCACAATATAAATACACTTCTAATACCCGTTTTTAAGTGTTTAAAAAGTATTTAACCCATGTAAACCCATGCTGCAATAGGAAAATTGTGCAACTGCATGATTGTTTCATTGTTCTGTATCCTAAGTGGGAATCTGTAATGTCTAATCCATTAATATCTGCAAAAAAGAGTTATTTTCAATATTCTCAAATTTTACTCATCACTTTACACAAGAAACAATTAAAATTAAAGCCTTTCAAATGGGAGTTTACATATACAATCTTCTATTTTTGATAATACTATCTTCTCAGCAGGGATTAAACTCAATATTTTTCTATTAAATACAACAAGAGCATGTCTTTTCCCACTGATGTCATTCAGTTTTGAACATTTTTAGGCATGGTAGCATGAACACGCAAGTTTATTATCAAAAATAGAAGCCTGTTGCACCACTCACAGAGCTACTAAAAACAAAACAGAAATTTAACTGGACACAGTCAGGGATCAGGTATTCAAGAAACTCAAAGTATCACAGCTACCTCAGTCTTTCAGTTCCCAAGTTGGATTTTTTAGTAAAAATTTAGAATCTGACACCTCTTATCAAGCCATAGGAGGTGTGTGTTATCAATTACACTATTCATGCTATTTTAATTTTTCCTTTAACAGAGCCACATTTTGAGTGTGAAGTCCTTCAATTACCATTTACAACTTGAAATTGGTTTTGACCCAAATCAGATGAAGGACTCATTTATTTTTCAACTGGTGACATGAATGATCCTTGAATCACTTACGAGAGTTGCCAGCAATCTACCTGACATTATACATTTTTGTGGTAAACAACTGCCATATAAAAATCATTTAGATTCACTCAAAAAAAATCAGTTCTATTTACACTCTTTATTTGTGTTTATTTTGTACTTTGGTACTATCTCCCTAGTCTTGTCTAGAGGAGATTTCTGATAATTATCATTTCCAGGGTCTTAGGTAAATTCTTTGTTTATCCCTGAAGACTAACCTCTGACTTAGTACAAACCCCATCCTACTGTTAGGATTTCTTGTTGTGTTCCTTTGCCGCGCCCAAGAACACAGCAGTGTGTTATATGTAGAGACAGATAATCAGACATTTTTACCTATGGCATACAAATCACAAAAGCTCAAAGATATTGATTAACATTATTCTATCCACAACAAGGAGCTAGAAGACATTGTTAATTGTGTCAAGAATTGGTGCTGTTATCTAGAGAGGGCACTTACCCTCAACAAGTCCTCACAAATCACAACTTCCTCAAGTAATTTTGCACCCAATCACACCCAACTTAAAGATAGGCAGGATAAGCAGAGCACCTGCCCCTGTAAAAGCTTTGTATTGAGTATAATCCAGAAAAAAGTTAATTACAGCTGACACCCTTTCCTTATGCACATATAATTAATCATGGGAGATAAATGGCTGGATCTTAACTGGTATCTGATGTACCTAAATTATTTGAGCATACACTATAAGAGTCTTAAATCTGCAATCATATTGAAACTCAAAGAAAATAAATGTCTTTTGTGAATGATGCAGGAAAAATCTGCTTCAGGGCAGAGACAGGAGAATAAACACTGCATGGTCTCCCCACACAGAAGGAATACATCATTCTGCACTACCCTTGTATACTGGGGTATATCTGTGGTTGCAATCTTCTTGAAATTAGTAAACAAAATATGGTGTCCATTCATGCACCAAGACATCCTGGATCTCCTAGAAACATGTGTGTTATGTGAGAAAAATATGTCCAAACTTGCCCTAAAAAGTATTTGTTACCCATCAAGGACATAGAACATTTTAAATAATGAGCCCTTGAAATAGTAGGACCCCTGCCTAAAGATAATTTAGGAGAGAAATAAATTGTTACCACCATTGACTGCTTCACTTGTTGGCCTGTTGCTTTAGTAACCATCCATCACACTAACATTGCCATAACTTGCTTTATTTGCAAAAAAATAGTGACACAGCTTGGTTGCCCAAAAAGCTCATTTAATACGGAAGATAAGAACTTGTAGGCAATTTAATAAAGGTGTACTATATAAATAACACCCTAGGGAGTATGGTTATAATCTTATACTACCCACAAGTAATGAACAAGTGGAAAAGTAAAATAAATTTCTAGTTCAACTAGTTTACAATATATCTCATTAACTTCACAACAAGGCTTGAAGAGAGTATTTATCTACCACCTTAATCATCCCAAAATCCAGAATTAACTATGGTATATGGGTCAGCCCTAGAACATTGTCTTTGGTACCCCCAATAATGGGGTTGGGTAACTCAGGGCAAAATTAATCCATGCTCCCCATCAAACCCCTTCTCAGCACCACACCATCATTGATGCAATGACATGTCAAGGCTTGCAAGATTGAGAAAGAAAGATTCCAGTGAAGAAACCAAAAATTTAGAAGTTTTTTATGCTGCTGAGACCCTCCTATGCTTTGAATTTCCAGAGTGCCAACTTTTAACCTAATCACCTTTGGCCATTCAATGTTGTGGCTATATATAAAAATCACACATATCAACTTGAAGATACTTAAGGGAACACCAAAAAGCTCTATAACAATCTATTGCACCCCTTATGCTTTGTAATTTACCAGAGAAATTTTGTCTTCAATTTCCCCAATCTATATTAAATTTCAATAAAGGTTGAGAACAACAAGCAGGGGACAAGGGGGTGTTTCAACCAAATTTTGTAACTTGTCTGACAGCATATCTCATAATATACAGAAGGTGCACAATGAGCTGTCTTATGCCTATCAAACAACATTTAACTTTCTGACTTGAATGTCAAAATACAGTACAATACTTTTTAATAAGGATATAAGCCAATTTTAGCCAAACACTTTTAACAACTTATTTGAAACCCAAACCATACTTGTACAATGTCATTAATGCTATATTCTTGTAACCCAGTTGCTTATTTTTTACTGGATAATATATTCAATTTACTAATAAAGCTATTATATTATCATAAATCTTTGCCCTTTTCCTTTGGGCTATTGTTTTTTCCTTCTTTAAATACTGAGCTATAATTAGTTTGTTTTTGACATGCTGTTTTGGTCTAAACTGGTTTTATTTTAGGCTAGTATACTTTTTATCTCAACAGGTTATAGGACTACTATATATTTGAATATTCTTACTGTTGCAATAAGCCCAAATTCTCATGGGTTATCCATGAGACTTACTCAACCTGTTGCCTAATTGGGATAAAAATAAATTTGTTGAATCTATTGATTTTTATAGTTTTCATCACAGCAAATCCATTTATACTTATTTAGTAGGATCAAAACTCATCCATGTGGTTCAAAAATGAGCTTCAACTATCTTCAAGGCCACTATGGGTCACTTTTCTCTAAATTTTATAGCCTCTCTTTCTTCTTCTCAATAAATATATACATCTTCAATTTCTTTTTTCCTGTCCTTATAAATTTTGCAGGTATCATATGGTTGACATGTGTTTTTATTACCCTTGATTATAAACCAGTATCATTTGTTTTATTAAAAAATCATCAATTTTGTATTGAAGCTGATTAACAACTAGGCTAAATGTAATTCAATATCTTCTGAGCTTATATTAACTGTATGATATCCCCCAATTCTCACATATTGTGTTATGATCTTAATTTTTATGTCTTACAAGCTGCTTGTCTCATTTAATTATTCCTGAGCTATTATTTTGGCTGTTTCCCTCTTATCTGTTTACTTTAAATGGAAGTGATATTTCAAAATATTTCAGCTCCATGGAAAAACAAGTTATCTGTATGGTATCAAACTGGGTTTCTTGATTCATTTGGCTTCTCACTGACCTCTTACTAATTACTATTTTATTCATTGATATGGGTATCTTAAATCAATATTATTAAATATCAGGGTCTACCCCCAATTCTGTGCTGTCAAATTTGATGAGATAGTCTTAATTTTAGTGCTTGGGAGGACTAGATACAATAAAACCCCTAAATTTAAGAGATACTTTTTTGTATGATCTATGAGGCTCATCTTCTCAGATGAAAATGGCAGAGTTTATGAATCTATTACTAGTTGAGTGTAACAAAACAGCAGGCTCAACCTGCAAACAAGGTTCCAAACAAGCAGGTTTGCAACCCGCAATCTAATTACCCAGCCACTTGAAGCCAGACTACAAAGTCAACTCAAATTACCAAATCCAACAACATTAACATATGATGATCCTTTACAATGGATACCTCGTTTTGACACTTGACTCATTACCAGAATCAAGCCACCCCCTTCTTCCATCCAACCGTGCAACCAACAATCATGTTCCTGCTATCCATTGATTCACAATGACTATATAATCACTATCTTGCAATAAAGATTATTATCTAGCTTCTAAATACTTTCCCGTTGTAACTCTGCTAAAACAACACAGTTATAACATTGGTAGCACAGTTAGGTTCTCCTTTCTACCTTATCTTGAAAAATTCTGCCTGTTGCCTGCATGCGCTGCAGCCACCAAATCCTTGACAGAATTATGTCTGGCTTCCTGTCTGACTGGACCCTGTACACTCCTGGTGCCAAGATATCTGATGGTTTTGTCCTGTACCAGAACACGGTGATTCCACTACCCGCCTTCAACACTATGTCTGCACAAGGGTTCTTCCAGACAGCCGCCACCATTCTGCAACCAACCAACAAAAACGCCATGCCCGCCTACGTAGCTCAAAGGCTGTGAAGGGCCGCCTTGGAAACCTTTTCTGGGGCCAACAACAACAACACTGCTGCATGGATCCAGTCTGCCCAGAGCAAGCTGGCCCAGATGGAATGCCCACAGCAATTTTAGATTGAGGAAATCTCCATCCCCCTGACCCATGACTGTGACTTTACTAAAGCCACATTGGGCTGTGGTTTCACAAAGAGATTGAATTGTGATGAATTTCATATGTTGAAATTCAAAACAAAAGGATTGGCCTTGGAGAGACTTTCCAGCGTAGTAATTGATACCCAGGAATCAATTAGTCTGTACTAATTGAGGGCCAAAATGAATAACCTGAAGAATTCAGATTATGAGACTAGGTGTCTCAAACCGTCTAATTAACCATGGAGGTTAATCAATACCCAGGAATCAATTAGACTTTACTAATTGAGGGCCAAAATGAATAATCTGAACAATTCAGATTATGAGACTAGGTGTCTCAAACCTTCCAATTAACCATGGAGGTTAATTGATACCCAGGAATTAATTAGGCTGTACTAATTGAGGGCTGAAATAAATAATCTGAACAATTCAGATTATGAGACTAGGTGTCTCAAACCAACTAATTAACCAGGGAGGTTGGTTAATACCTAGGGTAAAAAAAGAAGAAAACCCCTGATAGGGATTTGAACCTTGAACTCATTTAATTGAGCAATAAGTTTATGTCAAGCTTAACAAGTATGTTGAGTTTTTTAAGGGAACACAGGTTTATTTAGGTTCAGAGACAGCGTTTAAAAGGAAACGCGGCCATGGGGGGAGGGAAGTGAGGGATACCAGAGGAGGGGTAGCTGTCTGAAGGCCCTCTGTGTTCCTGTTTTTCCATTGAATGACTCCCTCAACTATGAGTTAGGATGAGTCAAGAATGGTATCCATAAGTTTCCTGAACCAGGAATTGTGTGGCCAAATTTGTCTGTACAGATCATAGTATTGTCCATTAGGGAGCAGAATTTCTCCTTCATTAGTGACACCAGGTTAGGTCCATTGTCAAAGATTACATCTATATAGGTAGTGTGGATGGTCCACAGTGCAAGATAATAAGCAACAGCTCAAACTACTGGGGGTTCCTGCTTGAGACTCCTCATGAAGAAGATGTCAAACTTTGGTTGAAAATGGACAGAAAGGTTCAGCATGTGGGCAACTTCTGTCCAGAACTACAACACAACTATGCAACCAAAGAATTTGTGCTCCAGATTGGCATATTTGAATAGTCAAAGCCCACACTGGAAAATTGGGTGAACCACTGGGAATGTTGATTCACTCCAGAAGGCCTTATTGAACAGTCTCCAAGTCAGAGTCTGTGCACCTGCTGTCACCATTGGTACCCGCGTCAGAGTAGCCATTTCTTTGGGAGTGATTGTGATCAGTCTGCTGCTTCTACTTAAAGAGTATGTTGAGTTGAGTTGTTAAGATGGTGGTTCAAGTTAGTGATTATACGCCGTATAATAGCTGACTTGATCCAGTATTGAATCAAAGGCTATCTGCCGTATAATTGATGGTTATAACAATGTGAACTAGTGATTATACAGCTTATACTGGGTGAGTATATGGCGTACAATAAACAAAATATGGCCTATAACATGTGATTATATTGCAAGTATTTGATCCAAATTCTTTACAATGACCAGTGATCTTTGGTGTGAATTAATTAACTGTGAAGGTTAATTAAGTTAATTGATAGATTCAATTAACAGAAAGAAATTGTCTAAATACAGGCAATGATGCCTGGGTATTTAGGATTAATCAGCTGGTTCCCAGTTGGAACATTTATAGTTTGTGTAAAGTTCTTTGGCCCACCTTTGGCCCTGGATCAGGATGTATTTCCCAGACAATCAAAAAAAGCCCACGTGCAGGCAAAACTCCTCCAAAACCTGGAGGACTTGGCCCACACAGTGGATGAACACTTTGTGTTGGCCTTCCCGGCCAAAGCCCCCATTTCTCCATTGGAATCCCCTCCAACTGCAGAGGAGACATTAATTCAGCTGGATTGCTTGTTGTCCTGGTGTTGCCTGGTCCTGAAACAACTAGAAGACCAACAGAAAAATGCAGGCCGCATGGATCCTGAAAAGCCTAACCTGCGGCCCGGGGGAATTGGGTGTCAAATCCCGCAATCATTGGTGTCCCAGGTAGCTAATTCCTCTGACCCAGAAGTCCCTTGGCCTAAAATAATTGGGTTCAAAAGCTCTCCAGTGGAGACGTCAGAGGAAGGCATTAAGGGAAATGTGCACCCTGAGTCCTCAGAAGGCTTCTAGTCAATTGGAGGACTGAGTCTTACATCTGGGCCCGCAGCCCCTATTTTTCTTGGTCTCAAACCAGGATAAGATTGGCCAGTAGTATTTAATAGGCTCCCCTTTAGATTGCACTCTGATAGCCCCTTTCATAACCCCCCATCCTATCATCCCCCTTTGCATAAAATAGAAGCATGGGCTGTCAGGTCCCTTGCTTACCAATTCCAATTATTGAATAAACTCCTGACTTTGCAAATATTTTGATTTTGAAGTTTGTTTAATAATATAGGTAATTGTTTCACCCTGCTGTCATCCCTGCCTCCTGCTTTCCCTGGCCCCCTGCCCAACTGCCCGCCCGCCTGTTGTTTTTTTGTTTGGAGTTGTTCCAAGTATATTAATTTGGATCATTTCTGGTTATTTACCCATGCACTTGGTCTGTCTGCCCAAAAGTTTAGCAAAAAATGGCACCTCGCTGAAATCATGTTGTCTCCTTGGTACAAGATGGCTATGTGGATTCTGGTGCCTATTTCTCTATTGCTCTGGTCCTCCAACCCTGTCTTTTGGAGCAAACTTTCCTAGATTTCTCAATCTTCTGAGTTTATTCCTGGACTGTTTGTAAATGTAATTGGAAATCTCACCCAGGTTCCCACCAACTTAGTATCCTATGGTTTGTTCCCTTGGTTGTCTTCTTATCTTGAAGAATTGTTGTCCCCTTTAGAATCTGGTACTACTGAGACACCTTCTTTTGACTTGGACAATCCTTCCTCTGCAGCAGTTTCAGCATTCTTCCTACCCCCTTGCACCAAATCCCTGAGTCATATAGAGAGGTCCCTTTCACTTGGGATTGCTCTCTGTGGTTACTTACTGGAGCCTTGGTCATGGCTTTAGATGCATACTTCCCTCCCCTTTTACATCCGGTCTCCTTTGGGAGGCTCCTTCAAGCGGCTATCCCAGTCTTGCACTGGATGGCATCCTGGTGGTTGGTCCCACCAGGATGGGAGCCAGACTTTGTTAGTCTAGCCTCCCTGTTGAAGATTAAATGGATTAGACATTAAGTTGTCCATCTAGGAATTGAGCGACAGAACAGTTGCGCAATTGCGCTATTGCATCCTGATTCTACTAGTGATAAAGACGTTTAAAACGCTTCTAAACCCTGTGTTCAATTTGCCTTTTGAATGCGCACAAGGCACAGGCTTCATCTCTGGGATTATAAATAGAACAACAAAGTTATTTATATCTACTCCCTTAAGGAAAGCCGCGTGGAAGCAATCATTCTCTTGAGCGGACTTTTAGCTGTGTCAATCCACTCTCCTCCATTTGGAAGTCCTTCTGTCTATGCCTTCCTGCCTCTGGTGGCAATTCCCCCGCCTCACTCTATATAAGTGCAATACTATCTAAATAAACAACAGTTTTGTATATACACCTTAATATTCTTCTGTCCTTCATAGGTTTCAATATATCATCAACAAGTATATTATTAAGAATTAGGTCACTGACTAACTGTTTGTAGAAACTAGCAACCCTTTTGCTGCAGCTTTTACAACATTGGCGCTCATGTCTTACAACACCACCAGCCCCCACCATTGCATTCCTTTCAATGAGGAGGAAGGAATGCCCCTGGTCCAGTCTCCTGCCACTGCTTCTCCTTACCACCAGGCACCGGCCTTTACTGCTGCTAATGCCCATGCTGGGGAAAGATCAGGTGCTTCCTATGGCCTGCCCAACCTAAGCCAATTCATGCCAGAACATCAACACCCCCAGGCAATTGATTTTGGTCAACTACTGCTCCTTCAAGCCCCTGCCCCCTTGGAGATGGACGCCAACTCTTCACCTTCTAAGGACGTCATCTGCAATGCCATACACACCATGGATGCTGGTGCTGCTGGCAATGGTTCTTGCTCTGAACACCTGGCCATTCAGAAGCCTTCTTCTGAAAACGCCTTGGGTTGCTTTCAAAACCTCTCCCAGGTCAACCCTGACCAGCTCTTCTGTGACCTCTTTACTGTCAAACATATCAAGGACTACCTACAACAATTCACCCATCCTGCCGTATGCCACAACCAAATGCACCTGGGCTGCATCCAAAGCCTAGTGCACAACCAGGGAATACTGGTATCTAACCAACAGACGTTTCTCCAGCTTCTTTACTCTGAGTTTGGCAATACTTTCACCACTATCAATCATAATCTTACCAAAGTCACCAATGCCCAGAACACCATGCTCCACTGGGTTGATGCCATCAAAGCAGGTATAGCTAAGCTAGTTCAAGTGCATGTGGCACAGACCCTCACCCATCAGGATGTAGACGCCAATTAGATTAGTGTGGTTACTAAGCATGTGCTGGAGACTGGCCCCATGGTTTGAAGCCTGACTCATGAGGTGGAAGTCTTAGCCCGCTGCCTTGCCACCATCCTCTTGTTTACCCCCATTCTGCCGCCACCAACAACTCCCCTTCCAGCGCCCTTCTTGGTTGAGACATCCTTGAGCTCTTTAATCACTACAAGAAGATGCAGACGGAATTGGTCCAGCAGAGTGCCAATCTTGCCTTCCTGTTTGATGGCTACCACACTGTGTCAGAACTTCAGGATAGTCTCAAACTCTGCCAATTGCATGACAGAGCTAACAGCCAGACCCAAGTCAGGAAGGACAAGGAAGTAATAGCCTTGCTCTAAGCTGAGCTTGCCACCCACAAAAAGTGCATCACCTCTTTGGAAGATGAATTGGATATCAACTGTCAGGAGAACAAGGTCTACCAAGATGAGCTTGACAAGCAACGACTTCTCCTGTACGCCTTCCAGAGCCAATTGGATAGGATGGACAGTAAGATTATGGCTGTCAACTTACAGGCTATGTCCATCAACTCCAAGAGTCACCACAGTCCACTGAGGTCCTCTAGTCCTGAGTTCTATCATAGCTACAAAAGCAATGAGGACCACACTTGGTTGGCTCCTAACTCTGCACAAGTATTAGAGCCAGTACTGGAGTCTGAGGATGACGTCCTGACCACCCCTGAAGCTTCTGGAGCTGCTCAAAACAGAGAAGGTGAATGAAAAACCCAGAAAGAGGAAAATTGTTGCCGCGCCTCTGAGGCTAGGTTTGCTGCCTCCACTCTTAGTTGTTCCTGTCTCACCCGCTCTCCAGTGAGGATCACACCTGCTCCCCTCCAACATGGCTCCAACAACTTCAAGCCCGTCAATCTACCCAAGTTTGACCGCAAGAGCAATGTGGCCATGTTCTTACGTCTGTACCAGAACTCCATGTATGGCGCAGACAATGCAATGAGGGACTCCACAATCATCAACTGTCTGGATGCTGAGACTCAAACTATTATCTTGCCATGTCTCCCTGAGAATGGCTGGACTTTTGCCAACGTCTCCAGAGCCTTGACAGAAGAATTTGGTAGCCAATAAGCACTCCTTGGTTGCAAGATGGACTTTGCCAACACCAAGTTAAAGGTGGGGAAACCCTAGAAGACTTCACTTCTAGGTTCTACCTTGAAGCTCAAACTCTATTGTCTATGAGTGTGGTGCAGTTTATTTATGTGCAGTCAGCACTCCTTAATGCTGTACGTGTCAACTGGGAACTATCTCTGGCCCTTAAGTCAGGCATTTACAACGCTTACACTGTACCAGATCTGATCTGCCTCCTACACACCTACAAGGAGGAGTTCAAAGTCCCTCTCCCTGAAGGCCGCCCTTACCAGAAATCTGAGCATAGACCCCGCCTGGCGGTTGAGATGCCCAAGCCTTCTGACAAGGTCAGGCCTGCTCCAGTCAACAATAGCCCCTGTACTTACTTCAAATGTGGTATGGCTGGCCACTTCTCTTGGGAATGTAGGAATCCACGCCAAAAGATCCATCATGTAGGCATAGAGGACACTGAGGAGGACTACTCTAAGGACGCTGATATTGAGGAAGACAATGAGGACCAGTCAAAAACTACTAAGCAGCCAGAACAAGGAGAAATCCTTGGCTGCCTTTGTAATTTTGACACCCTCATCTCCCCCATACCACTGCCCCCCAACAAACCAGATCAGAGGACTGCTGCCTTACCATCCTCTGAGGCCAATCCTAAGGATGAACCCTCTCTAATTGACTTCAACTCCCAACCAATACATGATGATGTGGAGTCTGACAGAGTTCAAGAGGACCTCCTCCATTGAGTCCTCACTGTTAACACGCAAACTCATTGGATTACACTTTCCCCTGAGGTGGTTATCCCACAAATAGCTTGGAGAACAGTATCCTTACCCTATGCTGAACAACTGGCTCAACCAGGCGTGGAAGTCACTCATGAGGAGGACAGTGCTGAACAACTGGCCAAGCTGCTCCACACAGTAAACATCTCAGCACCGCTAGAATTTCTCAAGGAAGTAAGCCCAGCTGTGGGAGCTGCCATGGCTACCTTCCTGGAGAAGTTCAAATGACTAAGCGTACACCAGGTCTCAAAGATTGTGGAGATCAGAGAGGACTGCCAGGATTGCACCTATATCAACCTGGTAGTGAACAAGACTCATGTCCAGGCCATACTAGATACTGGTGCCCC
The DNA here is from genome assembly GCA_014839935.2 of Entomophthora muscae. Lineage (NCBI taxonomy): Eukaryota > Fungi > Entomophthoromycota > Entomophthoromycetes > Entomophthorales > Entomophthoraceae > Entomophthora > Entomophthora muscae. The sequence continues at coordinate 194,816 of QTSX02007160.1, read as the reverse complement.
TGGAAATATTATATCCTCTTGGCTGGTTAAGCAGCTTAAGCTGGCACCATACTTGGCCTACCATGAAGAGTTTAGTACTGCTAGGCCACTGACCACTAGAGAAAATGAGCCTACTCTTCTCTCCCTCTTTGCTTTGGGAAGCTAATGGTCACTGCTCTTGCTATAGTTCTGGAAATAAACAGCTATGTCATTCTTATTAAGACTAGCTTCATGGTTCAGTATGGCACTGTGACTAACCATGGAGACCATACATTTGTAATATTGGGCCACTCCATACCCATGTTCTACCATGGTGATTGCCTGTCTGACCTGCCCTTATGACGTCTGCACTACATCAATCTGGAGTATGCCAACAGAGAGCTTTCAGTTGCTTATACACTGTGTATTAAGAAGGTCAAGGTGCTACCTCTCTCAATTGGGGAAGCCAAGGGTATCCCAGTCTACGCCTCCTGTAATGTGACTATCCCATCTGGCGCCCGAGTGATCCACAATACAGGCCTCTCGCTGGCTCTACCAGCTGGCACTCATGGAGAAATCTTTGGCATCACAAATGCCTCCAGACTAGAACCATGGGTTGAACCAGGCATCCTCATGCCAAGTGAGAAGGAGGTACTCATACTCTTGGCCAACATGGGTCGTGAAGCCCTGGCTGTCTCCAAACACCAACTGCTGTCTTATATACAACTGGAAGAGCATGACAACCTGCAGGAGACCTCCCCCTTTGCAGAATTCTCTGAGTTGGGTCTACCCTGTGAGCAACCACTGGTGCTATTAGTCATAAGCTGTGACTCTCTATCTGGCCTCTCCAAAGAACAGAAGGATCAAGCTATGGATCTCTTTGCCCAGTATAAGTATGTGTTTGCCAAGGATGATTATGACCTGGGCAAGGCTGCAGATGTTGCTCATCATATTGACACCCAAGGCAGTCCACCTATCCGCTCCAGACCTATACAGCGCAGTCAAGCCAATCATGCTGTGGCTAACAAGGAACTTCAGAAGATATTGGGATCTGGCCTACTGGTCCCCACTAAAAGCTCTTGGGCTTCCCCTCTCCTGATTGTCAAAAAGAAGGATGGCAGAAACCGTGTGGTGATTGACTACTGTCAACTGAATGCTGTTACCAAGAAGGATTTGTATCCCCTCCCTTGTATTGACAATAACTTGGACCAACTGGGTGGCGCCAAGTTCTTCAGCGTCATGGACCTTATCAGTGGGTACTGGCAGATTGATCTACCCCCTGCTGATCAAGAAAAATGTGCAATCATCACTGACCAAGGGCTATTCCAACCTACAAGGATGCCTCAAAGTCTGTCCAATGCCCCAGCTACCTTCCAACGGGCTATGGATGCAGTGATGGGCGACCTCAAAATCACCAGTGTCTTGGTCTACCTGGATGACATTAATGTGTTCTCCTGAACCTTTAAAGATCACCTACAACACTTGGAGGAAGTCTTCCAGAGGTTACTTGCAGCTAATCTCAAGCTCAAGCCACGCAAGTGCAACTTCTTCAAGGAGCATCTTGAGTTCTTGGGGTTCATCATTAGCCAAGATGGACTTCGCCCTGTACCTCTGAAGGTGGAAGCCATTGAGCAAATGCAGATCCCAGTCAATAAGCAGGACGTGCAGGTCTTCCTGGGGATGATTGGGTACTACTGGCGCTTCATCCCCAATTTTGCATCCCTGAGTGACTCCCTTTTTCACCTTCTCCGAGCTGATAAGGAATTCTTCTGGAGCCCAGCGTGCCAATCTGCTTCAATGCTCTCAAAGGAACACTGACTGCAGCTCCTGTGCTGGCCTACCCAGACTTTGCCAAGCTGTTTGTGGTTCATACAGATGCTAGTCTGACGGCAATTGGGGGTGTTCTCTCCCAACTGGACTCCAACAGACTTGAACACCCTGTTGAATACTGCTCATGTACACTTAATGTTCACAAGAGGAACTACACTGTCACTAAAATAGAGTGTCTGGCTGTGATATACTCCTACCAACAATTCAGAGTCTATCTCCATGGGGTATATTTCACGGTTGTAACAGATCATGCCTCCTTGCAATGGCTGAAGACCCTCAAGGACCCCAAAGGACGTCTGGCGCGTTGAGCCATCAAACTTCAGGCTTATGACTATGAGATCATTCATCAAGCTGGGGCAGCCCACCAGAATGCTGACTGCCTCTCCCGCCTTCTCACTGTTGCCTTAGTATCCCCCATGGCTGACATTCTTTATGACAAGCTTCTGGAGGATCCTTCTTTGTGGGGAGAGGAGCCAGTAGAGATACAGAGGGCTCTCAAGAAGTTAGCTGTTGATACCAAGGTCTCTAAGGGACAACTCCTGAAGCTTTGTGGAGACTCTTGGCTACCCTACATATGCCCATCTCTACGCATGGACTCAGTGGTGGCCGATCACAAGACTACTGGCCATGGTGGCATACAGAAGATGTTAGGTCTGCTACAGCAGCACTGCTTCTGGGAAGGAATGCACACTGACGTAGTGAATACTCTAGCCAACTGTCATGACTGCAACATTGAGAGGCCTAAGGTTGCCAAGTTCCAACACAGACTTCTATACCCTGGTTTTTCCTTCCACACTGTAGCCATTGACGTAGTGGGCCCCCTGCCAGCTACCAACAGTTGCAACAAGTTCATCATTGTGGCGGTTGATCATCTGACTAAATGGGTAGAGGCCAAGGCAATTCCCAACCAATCTGCACTGGTGACAGCATGTTTATCCTGGAGAATATCATATACAAAAATAGTTGCCCCCAGATCCTGCTGACAGACAATGGTACCAACTTCACGAGTTATATCATCCCCCACCTCAACCAACTGATGGGAATCTGTGGGAACCTATCCACTCCTTATCACCCACAGACAAATGGTATGGTAGAGTGCACTAATGGGAGCCTATTCCAGATACTCCGGAAGCTCAGTCATCAACATGAGATTGAATAAGATACCTTCCTGCCTGCAGCCACCTTTGCATATAACATTGGGTACCATTGGGCCACTGGCAAGCCGCCCTTCCAACTGCTCTACAGCCGGCAACCAGGACTTCCCAATTTACTATATTCCTTGGTAAAGCCCAGACTGGCTGTGTCCCCAGAGGCGTACCTCAAAAAGCTGGTCCAAACTCTTATTTGCTTGCAATCAGAGGCCTACACTGTAAACTTAAACCATAAGTTGCAGGACCTAGAAAAAGCTGCATCCAAACGCCCCGCCTTACCCACTTATCTGGTAGGAGACTCAGTCTACTTCTTCAGCAATAGAGGGTACAGACGCAAATCCAAACTTGCCTCCCTTTGGCAAGGCCCAGTTCAAGTTATCCAGAAGACTGGTCCCAACTCCTACACCCTTAAGGAGCCTCATTCTAAGCAATTGATCACTAGAGTACATGCTCAGTATATGTTGCTTTTAGTGACCAAGAGTAAGCCCCAATGAGGACAACAACCCAAAAAAACAAAAGCCTAATTAAAAAATTCCATGGGTTGTTATCCTGTTTGCAATAGTGTTGCACCAAAGTATGAGGAATAAGAATGAAAGAACAAGGCGTTTATTGGAGACTGACAAGACTTTTCCAGTACCGTTCCCACTGTTCAACTACCTGAATGATAGCCAAGAAACACAACTGGGTGCCTACAGATCCACAAAGCCAATGACCAAGGATTGGGCAACAAACCCTCACCTAACCTGACATGTGAATTGATCCCAACACCATAGCTGCTACCTAGAGACTCCAAGCCATTTTTGACCCTGTTGTCTAATCCAGTGGAGGGAAATGTTGCAGATTAAATGGATTAGACATTAAGTTGTCCATCTAGGAATTGAGCAACAGAACAGTTGCGCAATTGCGCTATTGCATCCTCATTCTACTAGTGATAAAGACGTTTAAAACGCTTCTAAACCAGGTATTCAATTTGCCTTTTGAACGCGCACAAGGCACAGGCTTCACTTCTGGGATTATAAATAGAACAACAAAGTTATTTATATCTACCTCCTTAAGGAAAGCCACAAGGAAGCAGTTGTTCTCTTGCGCGGGACTTTTAGCTGTGTCAATCCACTCTCCTACATTTGGGAAGTTCTTCTGTCTATGCCTCCCTGCCTCTGATGGCTATTCCCCTGCCTCACTCTATATAAGTGCAATACTGTCTAAATGAACACCAGTTTTGTCTATACACCTTATTATTCTTCTGTCCTTCATAGTCTGTCACTATACCATCAATAGGTATAGTATTAAGAATTAGGTCACTGATTAACTGTTTGTAGAAACTAGCAACCCTTTGTTGCAACTTTTATGACACCCCCTCTCTTACAGTTTGGATCTGGAATATGTGATTCCACAGGGTTTTGGCGCCAGAAGCTTGGAATGCTTCAAGCCAAGACAAGACATTCTACTGTAAAAAGTCAGGTGATTCTGGAATGATTTAGACACCTTCTCATAGGTTGAGAAGTGTGAAGATCTTTTAGGTAAAGATCTGGATCTGGAATGTGTAGATTCCATCAGGATTTGGCGCTGGGAGCTTAGGAAGTTCCATGCTGAATCAATACACTTCCACAGAAGGAATCAGATGATTCTGTAATGTATTAGGGCACATTCTTATAGATTTAGAATGTGAAAATCTTTTTGTAAAGATCTGGATTGTATGATGCTGTTATGTCATAAAACATGTGATATGAATTCAGGTGTGATTCCGGAACCGGAGGGGTTTTCAGCCAAATGTACCCCAATTGGTATATAATGGAAACATGATAATAATTAATAAAAGAGGATACTTATGTGGGACAATGTTTGCTTTCCCCTCAATCTTTTTATGATTTGTGCTTTTGGCTTTTAACTGAAATAATACTACCATGGAATGAAAGAAATGGTCTGCAGTTAAGATTATAGGAAGCAAAAATAACGTGGAAGTGATCTCCAGATGGCAACAAGTTTAACGCCAAAAGCTTGCCTGGAATCCAAGATCATCAAAGCTTACATAAAGGATTCCCTGTCAAACTGTAAAAGAGTTGGACTGGGATAATGAAGAAGCAAGCAAAAAAATTCCTGGATCCTTCACAATGACGCTGGCACCTGGTGTGATAAGTGGCACAAGGGCTACACCAAGAAGGTCTAAGACACCTTCAAGAAGGACTTCCTGGAAAGGTTTGTGCTAAAGGACACTGAACTCATGATCATACACCAAGTGAAGAATCTTACCCATACAGGAACTGTGAAGGAACTCACCTGCGCCTACAAGGAACTCCAACTTCATGCACCATCTGACATTGCCTTTGACATCCCAGCCACACATCTCATGTACTACAACGTCCTCAAGTTACACGTGATGAGACACGTGAACTTGGACCAGGTGACCAACCTGCAAAGCCTGTACTGCAAAGCAGAGAAAGCAGAACAAACCTCCAACGCCCTTCATAAGGCACAAACAGGAAAACAAGAGAGACCCAAGGACTCCCACACAGGCAGGCGCTTCACTTAACCACCCCCTTTAAACAACGGTAATAACACCAACCATAAACTCACAGGTTCAAATGGACATGGAAGTGGGAACAATGGCCAGTCAAATTGTACCCATTTCTGTATCACCACCACGCAAGGCAATCAGGACAAGGTAAAAGCCTGGGGAGAGCACTAAGAAAGCCAAGCTCTCCCCACACAACTCCTGACTTGCACAATGATGAGTACTGACCTGAGGACGTGGAACAATGCCAAATGATCCAAGTGCCCTTGGAGGACCTGGTACTGTACATCATTGCCAGGCATCCCAATAAACTTGTGACCGTACTACATTCACATTGGGCTGTGGTTTCATAAAGAGGCTGAAATGTGATGAATTTCATAGGTTGAAATTCAAAACAATGTATTGGCCTTGGAGAGACTTTCCAGCATAGTAACGGATTACCCAGGAATCAATTAGGCTGTACTAATTGAGGGCTGTAATGAATCATCTGAATGATTCAGATTATGAGGCTAGGTGTTTCAAACTGTCTGATTAATTGTGGAGGTTAATTGATACCATGGAATTAATTAGGTTGTACTAATTGAGGGCCGTACTGAATAATCTGAATGGTTCAGATTATGAGACTTGGTGTCTTAAACTGATTGATTAACTGGGAAGGCTAATTAATTGATACCCTTGAATATGATTAATGAGGATTTAATTATAGGGCCAAAATGGACTTGACTGTGGCAAGTAAAGACTTGCTGTCTTCAAACAAATTAATTAACTGGGAAAGTTAATTAATATATGCTGGGAATATAATTACTGAGGATTTAATTATATTGTTTAATTGCCTTGACTGTGTCAAGAAGTTTGGTTAAGGTTAGCCAAAAGTAAACCCCTGAATTGTGGTTTAAAAGTGCCATTTTGGCAAATTAATTAGGTTAAAAGCACCGCCGCGCCGCCTAATTGATTTATAAAGTGCCAAGGCACCGCCCAATGAATGTTTCAGGCACTAGGGCGCCGCCTGGGAAAGTTCCTGGGCGCCGCAGTGGCGCCTGGTTTGAGTTTCAAAGTGTTTTAATGGGGTTTTAGGGCAAAAAACCATTAAATGTGAAAATAACTAAATGTAGACAATGGTGTCTATGCATTCAGGATTGATCAGCTGGTTCCCAGTTGGAACAAGGATAGCTTAGATCAGGAATATGTATGTTCCACAGGGTTTTGGCACTATAAGTCTGGAATGCTTCAAGCCAAAGCAATACATTTCCACAGAAGGAATCAGATGATTCTGGAATGTATTAGAGCACATTCTTATAGGTTAAGAGTGTGAAGATCTTTTTGGTAAAGATATGGATTGGATGAGGCCGTTATGTCATAAACCATGTGATAGGAATCCAGGTGGGATTCTGGAACCAGAGGGGTTTTCAGCCAAATGTACCCAAATTGGTATATAATGGAAACATGATAATAATTAATAAAAGAGGATACTTATGTGGGACAATGGTTGCTTTCCCCTCAATCTTTTTATGCTTTGTGTTTTTGGCTTTTAACTGAAATAAGACTACCATGGAATGAAAGAGATGGTCTGCAGCTAAGACTATGGGAAGCAAAAAACGTGGAAGTGATCACCAGATGGCAACAAGTTTAACGCCAAAATTGCTTACCTGGAATCCAAGCTCATTGAAGCTTACATAAAGGATTCCCTGTCAAACTGTAAAAGATTCAGACCGGGATAATGAAAAAGCAAGCATGCTTCCCTGGATCAGTCACAAAACTGATGTCTTATCATTTCCGCTTTTGCAATTACACAGGCTCAGCACTCCTGGATTTGGGTGCAGATTGAACCCTAGTCAACAGCAGCTTTGTGGATAAGTTCAAGCTGGCCACTAATCCTTTGCTGATTAAAAATGTGGTCCTGGCTGATTAACTCCACATTGCTGTGACAAGGAAAACTGCCCCCTTCTCCGCCATGCTTGAGAACCTCCACTCCACCATCCAAGGTCCCGTCATCAACTTCCCAAAGTTTGATATTGTACTGGGGTTAGACCGGTTACAAAAGAACAATCTTCATGTGGACTGGGCAACCTCAGTGTTGATCATCAAGTGTGAAGGTGTCAACCACCATATCTACCCTGACTTAGTGGACCAACTCTTATGCAACCATGTCTTTGTGCGCATCACAGAGACCCTGGACAAAAAGGAAAACCTGAAGGCAATTGACTGGGACTCCTGCCAGTACAAGATCATACACTTCAAGGATCACCAGGATTCCTCCACACCTCAGGATTGCAAAATTGTGGCCTGCCATCCAGAAATCTTCAAAGAAGCGCTACCTGAGCTGCTCCCTGAGAAACACATCCAACACTCCATGCAACTCAAAAAGGGCTATCCCCAAAGCGCGCCCTATCTACAGGCTGACCCCAAATGAAGACAACTCCCTACAGACCTACCTCAAGGAAGCCTTGAAGAAAGGACTAATCTGCCCCTCACAGTCTCCTTTTAGGGCTGCCGTATTCTTTGTGGCCAAGAAGGACGGTACCTTGCGTCTGGTCATAGACTACCAAGCCCTAAACAAAGTTACAATCAAGAATTGTTATCCATTACCACTGATTGACAATCTCTTCAAAGCCTTGGGAGGAGCCAAAGTCTTCTCCAAGATTGACTTAACCGCAGGCTACAATCAGATCCGCAATAGCAAGGAAGATATCCCCAAAACCGCCTTCTGTACTAAATTTGGCTCATACAAGTGTGTGGTACTCAACTTTGGCATGACAAACGCCCCCTCCACCTTTGTGACCCTATGAATGAGGTGTTTACCCTGCTGTTTCAACCAAGTTTCCAGACTTGCCTGCTAACGTATCTTACAATACACAGGGGGCGCTCAATGAGCCGCCCCTTGACGTATCTAACAACATGGATTATTCTGATGGCAATATTGAATGGCAGGTACTCCATCCTAATTAGGAGTGTTACCAATTTGACTTGCTGATCCCCACACAAGTTATTTCTTGGCTTCAAAGCTTACATGGAACTTCCCACTATGCCACCCCCTTGTGGCCTTGTGGCTTTCCCTCATATGATATAATAATCACAATATTCTACAATAAACAATACCTTATTCTTATTATTCTGTCCTTTCTATTGAACTGTTGTCTTCCACAATTCCAAATACTGAATCCTCATTGGTTCAGTTGTAACACCGCACATAGGCAAGCATGCCTTAGTCTACCTAGACAACATCATTGTCTAAAGTCCCTTGGTAGAGCAGCACCACAAAGAACTAGAGGCAGTCTTTGCTATCCTGGCATAGCACAAACTGTTGGCCAAGCCCTCCAAGTGCCTGTTCTTTTGTGAGCAATTACCCTTCCTGGGACACATAGTTCTAAAGGACGGCATCAAACCTGATAGTCAAAAGATACAGGCCATCTGCAGGATGTCACCACCCAAGTATAAGTCAAAACTCTGCACCTTCTTGGGGATGATGGCCTATGTACGCCGCTTCATGCCTAGCTGTGGTGTCTTAATGGCACCCTTATCTGCCATAACAGGCGCCAAATACAAGTTTTTGTGGACCCCCCAATGTGACCTCTGTTTTAGACGCCTCAAGGAGAAGCTCATGACAGCTCCTATTCTGCAATACCCCAAATGTGATGGGGAATATCAAATGGAAACTGACGCCTCAGATGCATTCATTGGGGGAGCACAACAAATAAAAAATAATGATGGTGATTTCCTGCACATTACTTATTAATCCCAAAAGTTGACAGATGGCAAGTGTTGATACCCTATCCACAACAAGGAACTGCTGGCCATTGTACACTGCCTAGTCAAATGGCGTTGTTATCTAGAACGGCAGGAAGAATTCACAGCATTAACCAACCACAAGTTGCTCATATTTTCAAAACTCAAGCAAATCTATCTCGCCACCAAGCCCGCTGGATGAAGCTCTTGGAGAGATTCAACGTGCTCATACAGTACAAAACTGGGGCCAAGCTTGCCATGGCAGACGCCCTCTCACACCTATATGTCCGTGCCACAAGAGGGAAAAATGGGCTTGACCCAGACTGGCCTCTCTTAATACTACAAACAAAGGCTGAAGGTTCCCCCCGGCCCAAGCAACATAACAAAGGAAACAGTTATCAAAAACAAACCCCTATTTGCTGACATATGGGACTCTTCACAGAAAAATGACTGACAGCATGATCATTTCCTATATCTCCACGCACCAGCGGGTAGACACTATCCTACGCTATCACAGAGACCTTGGACACACCAAGAGCCAAAACCTATATGAGTTCCTTAAGCACAAGGCCTGGTGGCCAACCTTATATTGCAACATTCAAGAAGTCCTAGACTAATGTGAGGTATGTGAAAAGTTTGTCAAAAGCAAAACCCCTCCATAGTCAGTACTTCCCATCTGCACACAACTACCCTTCAAAGTATGGGCCCTTGACGCTGTTGGCCACATGCCAGTGAAATACAATGATAATAAATACATCATCACTGCCATAGACTTTGCTACAAGATGATCAGTAGCCCAAGCAGTAAGGGTGCACACTGGCAATAACGTACAACAATTTATTGGCAAAGAGATAATTGGCAAGTTCAGAAATCCAGAACTCCTGATAATCAATGGAGGGAAAGAGTTGACCTCCAAAACCACCAATGTATACCTTGCAAAAAAATGGGGTCAAACACACTGTAATAATGCCATACCACCCACAGGCCAATGGACATGTAGAGTGGCTTAATGGCAGTCTCGTGCAAGCCTTAGCCAAGCTCACTGCTGGGAGACCTAAAGACTGATATAAGTAGCTGCCAACTGCACTACTTAAGTGCCAAACCCAAGTGAACAGATCCACCGGAAAAAGCCCTTTTGAATTAGTATACAGCACACAGCCAAATATCATTCAAGCATTGACAGGACCCAAACTGAAAATCCCAAGTGAAGTCCCTCACACTCAGACCCTCACGTTATAGAGGCCAACAGCAAACAAACAGAAAAGGAAGAGGAACATCTGCAAAAAACCTTTGTCCCCATTTGTGATAGACATGAAGTTGGGGACATAGTTTGGGTCATGAACGTTGATAAAAGCAAACTACAACTCAAGAAAGTAGGGCCAGCAATCATTCTAAAGGTAAACAACAATAACACTTACCTTGTGCAAGGACTCAGGATACGCTAACAATACAAGACCCTACACCATGATTGCCTGAGACCCTGCAAAGTAAAAGAAAAACAATGAGAAACCACCCTGCCTGCCACAGAACAACAATTATTCCAGTACAGCGCCCAGGCTCCTGACAACCTCCTGACAACCTACCCCCAGAGGAGGCCAACCTTCAGTTGGGGGTGTCAAAACAGCATCCTTAACCTGCCAGCAAGGTTCCAAACAAGCAGGTTTGTGACCTGCAATCCAATTATCTGTCCAATTGAAGCCAGACTAGGAAGTCAACTAAAACTACCAAATCCAACAACATGAACAGATGATGATCTTTTACGGTGGATACCTTGTTTTGGCACATGACTCATTACCAGGATCAAGCCACCCCCTTCTTCCATCCAATTGTGTGAACAACAATCATGTTCCTGCTATCCATTGATTCACTATGACTATATAATCACTATCTTGCAATAAATATTATTATCTAGCTTCTAAATACTTTCCCCTTGTAACTCTGCTAAAACAGCACAGTTAAAACAAGTAATATGGAAGCAAATAGCCCAGTAAAATACTGGATACTATATCAAAGAGGGTATATGTATCACTCACCTTTGGTTTAGACAGAAAAGTTAGAAATAAATTCATTAATTGCTCTGAATCAGACCGGCTTTATATATAAGAAATCTTGATCACGTATTTTTTGGCTATTATTGATGACCTAAAAAATAAATTTTTATAGCAATAAATGAGTAAATCTGGTATATCAGAGCTTTATACAAGCTTTAGAAGCTACTGTACATTGTTTTAGCCATATTTTTAGTATCAAAACAGCATGGTCAACCTGCCAACAAGGTTCCAACTAAGCAGGGTTGCAACATGCAATCCAACTTCCCAGTGACCTTGTCAGGAATATTCCTGACAACAATCTTTTACAAGACAAAATTTTGGTCACATTTTTCCTGCCAGTAAAAACAAAAAATTTTAGCAGTTCTCCCTAATTGGGGAAACTGCCGCAAAACAAAAGGTTTTTAAAAAGAAATTAAAAATCAAAAATTTTGAATTTTGATTTATATACGCCAGCTGCAGACCGCACAGCTGCACACCCAGCCTGGAAGCTTGCCCGTGCACGCCTGCCAGCTGACAGGAGGCAGTGCACCCTCTGTGGAGCATTGTTGACCAGAGATTGTGGAAAGCTTGATTCATTAGGCAACTATTGCAGTTAACCAGGGCCAATCAATTACCCTTTTGGAAATTAGTATCATTTATCACATAATTAAATGCATGGTTAGTGATCCATAATGTTGTTACCAAGGATTAATCACACCATGTTGCCTCCACCCCAGATACTAAGTGCTGTGATGCCAGCATTAATTATTCTTGGCGCCAGAGCGCTGCCTTAATTTACATCAAGCGCTGGGCTGCCAGCACAATTATTTTCAAGCATCAGAGTGCCACAATAATTAACATCAAGCGCCAGGATGCCAGCACAATTATTTGTGAGCGCCAGAGCACTGCAATAATTAACATTGAGTGCTGAGGTGCTAACTTTGAGAGGAAATAACGCCAAGGCACCAGGTCTGAATATAGAAGTTTCTTTATACCAAATATGAGTGCTATCTGGTGAGCTAGCAGAGGGCACCCTTGTGCTAGGTGCCACAGCATTGCAGGATTGTGCTTTAAAATGGAAAGTTGTCCCTTTCTTCACCAGCACAACCAAGACTCTACAGTGCGCTGGAATGTCCTAGAAGACATTGCTAGTGACCAATGATTAGTAATATGAGAATACCTCTATATAAGGTGTTGGCAGTAAACGCTAAGGGGCAGATTTTAGAACCTACTTGTATAGGATTAAATAAAAGTATTCATTATAAATCAATTGGTCAAATTTCTTTTGAATCCTCACATTCAAAGGCCTACAGTTAGTGTGTGCCCCTGCCTTCCAATCCTTCTGTTGAATCTTCTGGTGAAAGCCCATTTTCAACAAGTGGTGCTCACTATAGGGGCACCACACACTCCAACCAACTCTTGTCCTCTGAGTCTGACCTGCCTCCCTCCATCCCCAAATACCTAACTGGATTTGGTGAATTTTACTTGGTAATGAAAACCAGCAACATCAATAGAGACCAGCTTTTCTGACAACAAGAGGATGTAATTAATGTAGAAAACTTACCAATACTTCCCTCCTTCCAGTACACAGAATTTCCTGTGGTACTGCTTGCACTCCTCACCCAGGTCAATTGCTAAGACCTGGCATTGGTGGCCTCTGGAACCTTCCTTGGGTATCAGCTTAGCCAGGAGCCCACCAATATCCAGTTGTCTCTCTTCCACCAACATCCCAAAGCTCAACGCCTCATGGCTATATTTTTCAGTTACCTGGAAACTAATGAAGGAGACCTCAAACGCTTCCCCACCATTAAGAAGGCAACTGGCTACCTGCAATGATTTTTTCACCCTCCGCTACATCAGCTACTAGGAGTTTAAGCCTGACACCACCTCGAGCTTTGAGACTTGGTTACGTATGCAAAACGCCAGTACCATTACCAGGATTGGCTAGTACAGCAATTGGACTCCAGGTTTGAGGAAATTTGAGCTTACACCCAAGCCAACAAGGACAATCAAGCCACTCTGGCTTGCCAGCTAGAGGAACTCACCCACCAGTTAAACAATTGCTTAGTCCATGTAATATAGTCAACCCCAAAGAATCTTGGGTTGGGGCCTGTCTGGGCCTGGGGCGTTACCCGCCATGCTATAGCCATCAAACAATACATAGTGGGTGCCAATGTAATCAAGAGCAATGTGTACAATCTTCTTGTCAAACACAGCGCCTTCTTGGAGCAACAGGGTAGTTGTCTGTGCAATCTGGACAAGAAGGTTGTCAACCATAAATATAATATCAACAAGGTATGACACCTCTCCTGGCAAGAGAACAAGGAGTCCAGCAACATTGCTAATGCTGCCAAGGCCAAGGTCCTGGCACTTTGAGACAACTTTGTCCAATACAATGACCATATCAAGGAAACCATTGGAGAAGATATCTCTCAGCTACGTCAGGAATTCTTGTCACAATACACCAATGGCTCAACCACTGTGGATCATGGCTGCTCTGAACTTAAGGAAGTACAGCAACAAGTAGAGGATATTGCGGTTGCAAATAACAAAATTTGCCTGAAAATGAATAAGGTATGTGACAAAGAAGAGCAGAGTATTGCCTCCCTCAAAGCCAAGTTCAAGGAGTTACAAGCTGAAATGAAGGGATAGGGCAATCAATCTGCCTCACAGTGTGCTGCCATAGAAAGCTTTTGCAAATAAATGGTTATGTGTACCAGGCTGATTGAGCTCCTTTTCTCTTTCCTCAAAAATACAGAGATAGAGGTAGCAGATGCTCAGCCCAAGCTAATGGATTCCAGATACTGCTGCACTGGTCAAGACTTGGGAGGACCTGGCATTTCCGCTATTTCTTCTGGAGAAAGCGCCACACTACAACCCACTTCCAGTTTGGTATATGACAATGGGGCTACCTCATCCTCTTCAGGACGCCAAAGCCTCCTGCAAGTCTTTGCTGTCCCCCCTACGGCTGTTGAAACCCTAGAAGCACCCAGGGAGACTGGTCCAGCCGGGAGCTCTTGTACCAAATTCTTTGACCAAAGCCGCCGCAAAGAGTCCCCCCTTGCCGTCTTCCTCAAGCCAAAATTCCTACACGCTTCAAGCCAATGAACCTGCCTAAGTTTGACCCTAAAAGCAATGTACACACCTTCATTTGTCTTTTTGAGATGTCTATGTATGGGGCCAACAACCAAGACAAGGCCACCACACTACTCAATCAATTGGATGCAGCTAGTACTGATCTGATCATCCTGCACATGCCTGAACATGACTGGTTTTACGCACAGCAAAAAAATGTGCTGTTATACAAATTTGGTAGCATCACTCAGGTTACCAAAAGGAATAATGAGTTCTCAATGATTAGCTTAATAAAAGACAAGACAATTACTGATTTTGCTGACTTTTTCTACCTTGAGGCACAAATCCTCACTGGCTCAGAGTCCCTGACAGTGCATGACACCCATATAGCTTTACATGCAGCAGTAAAGCCCTACAAATTCTTGTACCAAACCCTCATGCTGGCCTTCCAAGATAACTGCACCTTGGACAGCATGGTACGTTACTTGCGCCAGTATGGTGACACTTTTGGACCCCCCCAACACTGGATCAAAGCCCGCCCAGTCTCTAACCTTCCAGGGCGCTTGAAGGCTCCCACCAACAACAACAAGTTCCCTCCAAAGACCAACATCACTAAGGTAATCTGTCATTGCTGCAACCAGAAGGGCCATTACGCCTCTAGTTGCAACTCAAAGATGGGTATCCATGTGCTGCCCCCTTGGAACCTGAACTGCAGGGAAAAGTCAGCGTGAGAAAGAAGAGGAGCTCTTTACATCCACACAATCCATGAAAGTTCCATCTGACCTACTCTTTACACCTGACACTGGGTTCTTGGGGAATGCGCTTCATCAGGTTCTTGTTGACAATGTGCACATGGTACAGACCTGCTCCAAGGTTCAGGCCTCTCAAGAGGCCACTAAGGAAGTGTCCAAGCCCTATGCTTGCCAGTTATTAGACAACACGCCTGATACAGAACCCCAACGCTCAGGTGACACCACCCCTCTTAGGGGCGTCAACATAGCTATCCCCATAAAAAAAATGAAGGATCACTACCCAGAACTATGTGATATTATTGTTGAATCCCTCTTCACTGCCAACAATTCGGACATCCATTTAGTAAACAAAATTGGTTCTTCTTATTCTGAGTGCACTTATGCTGATATTTTTGTGAATAAACTCAAGGTACAAGTTATTATTGACACTGGGGCCCCTATAAACATAGTGTCCTCCAAGTGGCAACTGTGGTAAGTTTGACCCCCTGGTGCTTGACACTATAGTAAATTGAGAATTCAGCTTTTTCCCTGATTGACAACTGGAAATTGACACTTTTTTAATTAAAAGATCTTGATGTACTGAAAACTTTTAATACTAAAAAATTACGCCTTACAGCTATGTATACTAAAGTGACCCCAGAGAGCTCAAAATGCAATAAAAAGTGTACCTTAACTAATGAGAATAAGGAGAAATAAGCAACTATTTCTCATTTTACTATGTAATTTACACTCTTTATTATAAATATTTTTGATTACCATAAATTAAAATTCCAATGAGACAAAATTAAACAAAAACATAACAATAAAAGTAATAAAAATATGAAGAAATATTAATATTTATTCAATATAGTTTATATAAGTATAAATGTGATTATCTTTTGTTTTATTAGGAAATTAACAAAAATTAATATATTTCATTCACTTTCAACTATAACTATTCATCTCAAACTTACCATGTATACATAAAGTAACTAGTGCTATCTAATTAAGTAAAATATAGAAAAAATAAAACTAAAAACTAATTGATCAAAACTAAAAAGTAAAAATTAAAGCTAAAAAGTTAAAAGTTAAAAGTAAAAATCATATAAGCAAGCAAGCAAGTTTATTCTTCACCATTCTTCCCCTTCTTCATTTTAGTCCCTTCCAGGAGGGCAGTTGCAATGAGCTCAAGCTGCTGCTTGATCTCTGAGGCCTTGTATTTACGCTTGTCCACATTTTAAATGGCCTTGGTGAATAGGATGGAGTGGGTTGTGGGCTTGGTGAGGGGACGCGGTTTGCCAAGTCACGCTGCTTGGAGATGGTTTTCTCCTGCTTGTGCTGCAGGAGGGAGAAAAACATTTTGAATTTTGGGTGGAGCCCAAAGTTGGCCTTGAGGTGTTTGTGATAAGCTTCTAGCACTGAGGTGGTCTTGATCTCATCATTCACTGCTGCCCAGTAAACATTCCAACTGGCCTTGACGCGGGCCTTGCCTCACCTCTGTGTGACAACCTTCCCAATCCACTGGGGCTCAAAGTACTTGAGAAAAGGCTTGAACTCTGAGCGCTTTACTGCGTAAGTATCCTTTGAGAGAACCTTAAACCCCTGCACAGTGTGCTCTGGCTTTAAAAAAGCCAAAGCACTAAATTGTGCAAGCACAAATTTGCAGGTGTCTGAAGTGTCCCTCCGGCTCAACCTACTTGGCATGGGCCTGCACATTCAGAGAAACTGTGTCAGGGAATTCTTTCCTGACTCCATCAATTATTTTGGGAGCTCTTTCCAAAATATGAGCACAAGGGAAACTAGCAACCAAGAGTTAGATGCCAATTTATTATCTAGAATTGAGCTCAACGGGGATCAAACCTGGAACCCTAAGGACAAGAAGAACGTTAGTATAAAATCTAATAGTTTAGATACATTACCTATTTATTCTAAACCTATTAAATTGGTTTTTGCTTTTAGACTTCAAAACAACTTTGAAAAGACTATTAGGTTAAAAGACAACGTCACTTACTGCTGGACTTCTGATTGGCTACACAAACTATGCTTGGCACCTTGGGACCCGCTTAAACCACCTTTTGGGTCAACTCTGTTATTAATCTTTGTTGATTCTATGCAACCAGACCGTTTAATTATGATCATTATAATAGCTTATTCCTTGCACCTCTCCCTTCACTATTTTGCAATATATTTTATTAATCTTCAGTTTGATCTGCATATGAAACAGGTATTATTTCTGACATTAAGTTTCATGTAAATACCTCTGAACTACTTAAATGCTCCAGCCTCATTTTAAGGGTATTTAAGTGATCCATCCTTATCATTTCCACTTGTTCCAACCAATAAAGACTTCTTGTATTAACTGTAATTACACTTAACTCTAAATTTCTTTCTTGAAGCCATGCAGGGAAACTTCTTCCTGTTCTGGTTTCTAGCATCTCTCCTATCTGTGGTTTGGATCTTTGATAATCCTACTCTAACTACAGATTGGCACAATTTATCTCCAGACAACTCTCACCAGAAGGAGTCCCTGGCTCATGGTTGGTTCAATTATCCCTCAGGTCACTGGGGCAGAAAGTTTAACTATGGTCATGCTTCTCTTTTTCCTCCTCCTGTAAAACCTTTGCTGATTAGACCCCACGCCTCCTTCTACATGTTATCTTACGTGGTGGGGTATTATCTGTTGGGTTGTTTCAGCTCAATGCTGGGAAGATTTGCCTACCTGGGCCACTTAGGTCATCTTGCCATGATCACGGTACCCATTGGCTCAGGAATAGCAGGGCTCAACTTAGGGGCCTTGGCTCACCAAATAGGGAACTGGTTCCCTGCCAAGTGGGTCCCTGACAAACTGCTTGGCGGTAGTGGAAGTGGCACCCCTGCACCTCCCTGCTGAACAGCTGCTTGAATGCATTAAACTGAGCAGGCTCAGAGTCTATGATGCATATGTAAGGCCCCAGAACTCACAGCCTTACCTTTTCCTCCAAGTCCAGGGTGGCCTGGTCTTTGTCAGTGGCAGGAGGGTTGGCGCGGGTGTAGGGGGGTCTTCTTGGTATTGTTGTTGTCAGGAAGGAGGGAAAGTGCTTAGCAGAGGATGGTAAAAGCACAGGTTTAAATGGCCTCAGTGGCCCCAGGAAGAAGAAAGAACGCAAGTGGAATCACCTGGATGTCAATCTGGGCATGGATCATCCAGAGCTGCTTGAACATCTGGGGGCAAGTAGCAAAGGCACCATCAACTAGCCAGGTTGACGCCCTTTTCAACTTCATCAGGTTCTGCTGAGTTGAGTAGCAGATTATGTGGTCCTTGGCGGCAGGCCCATTGTCATGGAGCAGAAAGTGCTCCCCATACTGAAGCTGCTTAAGCTCATGAGTGAGTGTGAGCTCCGAGAGGACGTCTGAAGCCTTGGGGGGAGGGAGATTGGCAGTGATATGCTTATTGCTGATGAATTTGACCAACTGCTCCTGTGTTGGTACTAACTTAAGATTGTTGGGTTTGAGATGTTTCAAAGCCTTTATGGCCAGATCAGAAGCCCAGAGATGAGAGGATGTGGGTATTACTTGAACAAGGTACCATTTAAGCATCTGAGTGATTAGATGATTGGGGGGCTTGCAAGTGTGCTCCCCCTTCTTGGCAGTTACTTGCTCCCAGCCCTTGGTGTTTAGCCGGGCCCCTCAAGTCTTATCCTCACAGACAAAGTGCTTGCTCTTGGTGGCGCATTTTTGATTATTGCAGTTAAAAATTTAATTGTCAGCAACATAGCCAGGGCCACCCTTTACGGACATAATTGGGGAAAACCAGGGAAAGTGCTTGGAGACTTTAAACTCTCTGTCCACATTGCAGATATTGTGGATGGCCAGTGGATCCCAAGCCACATGACCAGAAGCTTTGAACTTCTTGGAGTACTCATCAGGCTCATCTTGGGGATCAGATGAGGGAGGGGGAAGAGCCATCAGGAGGGGGAGGGGAAGGGTTCTTTGAGGCCTGCTTGGATGCCTCCTTTTTCTTACCAGAAGAAAAGGTGAGCTCCTTGGCAGCCTTTGATCTCTTGGTATTTTGCTCCTTGGTGGCTTGGAGCCGGCCTCTGAGTGGTAAAAGGAGTGGTTGGTAAGATCACCATCAGATTTATTGGGGGAGGAATTTTGGGGGAAGGTGAAGGGGATGTGGAAGATGAGGGTGGAGGGGGGAGGAGGAGATAGAGTGGGAGGAGATGTGGTTAGAGACTTTGCCTTTTCAGGCTTCTTGGCATGCTTGGGAGTAGAGGCAGGTTCTTTGGAGCCCTTGGAGGATTGGCGCTTGGACTGTTGGCTGTTCTTGTTTGATCTTGTCTAAAGAAAAGTTTAATTTTGTAAATAAAACAGTGTGAAAGATATTAAACACAGAGGTAAAGCAAAGTAAAATTTAAATGAAAAGTATGAAGATAAAGTTTTGTTTATCAAGAAAAAAACATAACAAAGTAAATAGAAGCAAAATAGAAACTTAAAGTATAGATATAAAGGTTAAAACATAGCAAATAAGTGAATTTATGATGAAGCATCAAAGATGTTAGGTTCAGCATAACATCTTAGTGTTAAATAAATGTAAAAGTATAATTAAAAATCAAAAAATTATATAAAAATTATATGGGAGTAGAAGGAAGAGTAGCAGATTATAATTGAAAAAAATTAGTATGTGGAATTTTTTTATTGGGAGTTAAAAAATCAAAACATAGTAAAGTATCAAGTTTGGCACTGTTGATCAGCTGGGAAAAGCTGAATTCTCACTGTCAAATATGCTGGAGTTGAGCAGAAAAATCAAATCTACTGTTTTTTACATATAAAAATTGCTTAAATTTAAAAAAGATTCAAAAGTTAACCCAAAAGCAAGTCAGTTTCATATGCTCAAAAATAAAATAAAAATACAACATAAGTTAAAAAATTAAATGAGTAGGAAGGTGTTTATTAGTGATAACATTATGTTGGGAGAAGCTGGGAGTGAATTATTTACCATAATGTTGGTTAAAACATTAAGAAGCTCTCTGTACTAATCCCCAAGTTAAAGTGTTGTGTGGGTGAGTGTTGAGTGGTGCTCATAGTGTGTCACATATTAATTTAGCCTTAATTCCAAGTCTTTGATTAGTTAAATCCAAAACCAATTGGGTGGCAAGTGGATAGAGTCAAACAAAGAAGATGTCAAGTTTCTGTTTTTTATAAATTGCATATAAAATCTCTTAATAAATTGGGCTTAATTTATGTGGCACCACTTAATCCACAAACCCAGGAATGACATAATGTAAAACAAGTGGGGTATTTGATTAATGTCTATACCACTAAATCCAGTATAGTGGTGCTTGGGAGCCTAATTGACAACTATGGACACTAATAATAAAATATAATAGTAAATAACAAATTTATATAAGTGCATATGTATTTTATTAATAAAATTAAAATTTGGCTTAAAAAGTGTCAAACTGGTCACTTTTTGTTTTAGAGTGTCAAACACAGGTTTTTTTTCATTTCTATTAGTAAATTTACTTAAAAAATTGCCCCTTGAATTGGTATTTTAGCTAACCAAATTATTAAATGGAGTCAAGTTTGAGTAAATTTAACCTTGCTTTTTGGTTTCAAACCACTAAATTACTAGTAAAAAACAGCTTAAAATCAGTTAAGCCAAAAATACTAATAGATTCATATATGCAACAGTCAACTCCCTGGTACTCAACACTTTTTCAAGTACCAGGGAGTCAATCACCAGGGAGTCAAACTTACCACAGTTGCCCTCCAAGTTATTGCGGTGAATGGGGCTTGCTCCTGATATTAATCACAAGAAACAGTATGGTACAGCTGGGCTAGATTGTACCATTACCCAAGGAGCGTACAGTGCACTCCCTTTACGCTTTGGCTCCCTGGTGGTATCTGTCCCAGCTATAGTACTACCCAATGAAAACTATGATATCCTGATTGGAACATTGTTCATGTGAAAGTATGGAGTAAAGACTGACCTCAAGAATGATGTTCTCAAAATCTTGGGACAGGCAATCCCTTTGTATTACAACTGCTCAAACCCAGAGATGGGCAGCCAAGCCACCCCCTGCGTTAACCTCACATATTGCAATGGTGTCATCCCAGTTAAATACTGTAAATTGGGACGCTGGGTTAGACATCTTCCCACCCGGGTTGAGGAATATAAGGATCTGCTATTACGCACCAACTCTTCTTATACTATCCTGGTTGGCCATCAGGTGCTAATGGACATTGAATTGGATTTACAAATCCCTCAAGGGCTTTACAGGGAAATAGAAACCCTTGGAATTGCTCTAGGCTAGAACCCCTGGCTGCGCCTGACATTGGGCTCCCTAATCCTGGGCCCATAAGGTATTTCTTGCCAACCTAAATCACTCTCCTGTTGAGGTAAAACACTATCAATTAGTGGTGTACCTGCACCTATTACCTGTAGAAGAGGTGATGTAGATACACAATTTTGACACCCTGGATGAGCTCAGCCTCCCTTCAGAAGAATTAATACCGCCTGCTGTATGCACAATCATTCCACATGAGCAGCTGCAAGGACTCACTGTTGCTCAACAGGATGAAGCTCTTGCCCTGTTTGAGAAATACAAGGAGATATTTGCCAAGGATGACTTCAACCTGGGGTGTGTATGTAACACACTCCATCATATTGACACAGGTGAGGAATGTCCTATACATCTCTGTCCCATACAATGTTCCTGTGCCTCTGATGCCGCTGTAAATGAGGAAATCAGGAAGCTGGTCCAACTAGGTCTACTTGTTCCCCCCAAGAGTCTGTGGTCATCTCCAGTACTCATAGTTAAGAAGAAAGATGGGAGCAACCATGTTGTCATTGACTACCACAAGCTTAATAACATCACTAAGAAGGACTCTTATCCCCTTCTGCATATTGACAATGCACTCAAACGCCTGGGAGGAGCTAAGCTCTTCTCTGCTATGGACCTGATCCCAGGTTACTGGCAGATCAAACTTCCTCCTGAGGAGCAAGAGAAATGCAAAATCATCACCTGTCAGGGCCTCTTCCAACCTACTTGAATGCCACAAGGGCTGTGCAATGCACCTGCCACATTCTAACGTACCATGGAAAACATGCTCCATGACCTCATGCTGATCTGTGTTTTAGTCTATTTGGACAATATCAATGTCTTTTCACAAACATTCTCTGATCACCTTCAGCACCTTGAGTAGGTCTTCTGGCACCTAGAGGCCGCTAACCTTAAGATCAAACACAGGAAGTGCAACTTCTTTAAGGATCAGCTCAAATACCTTGTCTTTGTGGTTGACACAGAAGGATTACGGCCTCAGCCAGCCAAAATTGAAGCCATAGAGAAAATGAAGGTGCCGGTCAATAAACGTGATGTCCAAGTTTTCCTGGTCATGATTGGTTATTATTGGCACTTTGTCAAAGACTTCTTAAGAAGGGGGAGGCCCTCTTTCACTTGCTGAAGAGCAATGTGCAATTTGACTGTACTGTAGCCTGTCAACAAGCCTTTGACACCCTAATCTTGAGCCTCATGAACAAACCAATCCTGCAACATCCAGACTTCAGCCGTGAATTCATTGTTCAAACACACGCCTCACTGACTGCTGTGGGTGGTGTGCTTTCCCAGGTGGACCCTAACAGCAAAAAGCATCATGTAGCCTACTGCAGCAGAACCCTGAACGTCTATGAGCGCAATTACACTATGACTGAACAGGAATTCTTGGCAGTAATATACACATACAAACAGTTTTGTGTATACTTACATGGCATTCACTTCAAGGTAATTACAGATCATGCATCATTTTGCTGACTTCAGATATTGAAAGAACCTGAAGGACGTCTAGCTTGATGGGCGCTAAAGCTACAGGCCTATAACTTTGAAATATCACACAGAGTAGGCTTCAAACATCAGAACACAGATGGACTGTCTCAGCTATCAGTGGTAGCCCATCTGGCTGATGTCTCTGACCTACTTTATGATAAAATGTTGGCAGGCAACTACCAGGATGAGCCTGCAGAAGTCCAGCGCACCCTAGATAGGCTTCTGGAAGACACCAAAATCAAGAATGGGTGTATACTGAAACACATCTTAGAAGGAATAAAATTAATGCCCAGATCATCAGAACGGGCTGATCTAACAGTTTGCACTCATAAGGCAATAGTAAATGGTGCCTTCCAGAAGACACTTGCACAACTAAAAACCACACACTTTTGGGAAGCCATAGCCTTTGACATACAAGAAAGACTGAGCTGCTGGAAAGAATGCCAAGGGGAAACCCCATTCAAAAAGTCAACAACCTATCACTTAGCTTGGCCTAACTTTGCTTGGCACACCGTCTCAATTGACATTTTAGGACCCTTGCTGGTCAGCAACTATTTCACCAAGTACATCATTGTTGCAATAGACCACTTGACCAAATGGGTGGAGGCAAAGGCAGTGCACAACTTAGGCACTAATACTACTGTAAAATTCCTACTTGAACAGATCATATTACGTCATGGTTGCCCCCAGTTATCCTCACTGACAATGGCACCAACTTCACTTCCCACATGGTGACCAAGCTTAATGAACTTATGGGAATCCGAGGAGTATTTTCAACACCCTACCACCCTGAGTCAAATGGAATGGTAGAGAGAGTTAATGGTACCTTAGTAGGCATCTTGAGGAAATTGGCTGCTAGCTGTCCCGCTGAGTGGAACACTTTCCTGCCACCAGCTATCTTTGCCTACAATATTCCCTTTCACTCCTCTACAGGGAAATTGCCATTTTAACTCTTATATGACAGGTATCCCATGCTACCCCCATCCTATACTCCTGCATTGGGGAAGAAGAAGCCTAGTCACCCCATGTGTACCAGCAAAGGTTGGCTCACATATTGATTCAATTGCAGTCAGAAGCCTATTCTAATGCATTGGCCAAGAAGATAAGGAGTCAGGAAAAGGATAACGTTTGGCAGGCCCCTCTTCAAGAGTTCTAAGTAGGTGACTGGGTGCTCTTCCATAACACACATAGATTTGGCAGAGCGCACAAACTGGCTACCCTATGGATAGGCCCATTTGAAATCATTTCCCGGACGTCCACAGACGCCTATACTATTAAGGAGATTAAGGACGGACAGATGATCAACCATGTACACGCAAAGTTCCTGAGGAAGTTTGTAAAGAACCCCCTTCCAAAGAATAAGGTGATACCACTGCAAATAGTTAATCATATAAATGAGTGAAAATAAGGACCAAAACAAAAACCAAAATAAAAGTAAAACTATAACAAGAAATAAGGAAGCAAGGCTTTATTGGCTAGCTATTCAGAAGGACAGCGTCTGGAGCCAGATGAGGAGGGCTGATTACCTGGAGTCTTTTCAGAGGTACCTATATAAGGAACACTGTCTGCAAGAAGATGGGGGATGGATCAATGGTTTGGAGCGGAGCAAGGACGTTTTAATATAGAGAGAGGGACCAGAGAAACTACCAGCTTTTACTCATTGTTGTCCATTCAGTTGTGGACAAAAGCAAGGGCCACCAACATTTGGTACCAAGTCAATTGGGGATTGCGGGACATACCGGTCCAACTGCACAGAGGCAAGCAAAGATTCTCCTCACTAACCAGATGTCCCCATCCAACACAAGCAGAGAAGGCAGAGTCTATAGTAAGGCAATCAAGAAGCACATCCTCCATGTAGGAGTAGTATGCTGGCAAAGAGACCTTAGACTGATAGGCCAGCCCGCAGAAGTTCTCAAGGCAACGCCCTGCAAAACCCACAGCGCCAGAAGAACACGCCTTGGGAGGATACCACATAAAGTGGGCAACAGATGCAGCCAAAAGAAGATGCAACTGCAGGTTGTTATCCTTCACGGTCTGCACAAATAGACGTAGAGCCAAGGAGAAACAACAGGGTGTGTTGGCCTGAAGGTCAAGCCCAAGGGTACTTGGAAGCTCAGAGTCAGCAGGCTGCTCCAATGCCCAGATGCAAGCAACCTCTCAAAAGTACTGATTGCGCTGAGTAATGGTATAGACGTGCTGCAAGGAAAAGCCACTGGTGTCTCTGGCCGTGACGTGCAGACAGAGGTCAACCTCCCCAACTAGTTGCTCCGCGTCATAACTACTGTGGTAACTAGCTCCCAATTGGATTGATGTACAGTGTTTTCTTCAGCAAACAGCGCCTGGACGTACACATATAATGTCTCTTTGTGATGTCTTACTCCAAACTAATTAATGATGGCAGGGTAAGCAGAGGGCAGCTCTTCAGAGTTGCAACAATCATAAAGTAACACAGGGGCGTTACAAATGGTGAGGAAGCAGTTTTGAGAACAATATTGCTGATCCAATTGTGTAGATCCTCAAAGCCAAGACACAGGAGTCAAACTAGTGGCGCCTCAGTCTCCGCAAAAATGGAGTCAGCATCCTCTTCCCCTTTAACATGTGTGACAGTGCTACACTCTGACCCCACCACCGTGGTATTGCAGTCCTGGGCTTGCAACTGACGGCTGTTTGTAGGAAGTAGCTGATTCAGGAAGTGGACCCAGGAAGAGCATGGCATACACATAAATGCCTTACAATCTTTGGCCAACATACTAGCCATGAGACCTTGGTAGACTTGAAACAAGGAAGTTTGGTTACTATTGTGGGCGCTCATGGGAGATAGAATGAATAGTAGCCCTGGTCAAGTGGTGGAATATGTGAAGAATTGTTGACCAGGGATTATGGAAAGCTTAATTCATTAGGCAACTATTGGCAATTAACCAGGGTCAATCAATTACCCTTTTGGAAATTAGTGTCATTTATCACATAATTAAATGCATTATTAGGGATCCATGATGACGTTACCAAGGATTAATCACACCATGCTGCCGCCACCCCAGATACTAAGTACTGTGACGCCAGCATTAATTATTCTTGGTGCCAGAGCGCCGCCTTAATTTACATCAAGCGCTGGAACGCCAGCACAATTTATTGCAAGCACCAGAGTGCCACAATAATTAACATCAAGTTCCAGGGTGCCAGCATAATTATTTGCAAGCACCAGAGCACTGCAATAATTAACATTGAGTGCTGAGGCGCTAACTTTGAGAGGAAATAACGCTGAGGCACCAGGTCTGAATATAGAAGTTTCTTTATACCAAATATGAGTGCTATCTGATGCGCTAGCAGAGGGCACCCTTGTGCTAAGTGCCACAGCATTGCAGGATTTTGTCCTAAAATGGAAAGTTGTCCCTTTCTTCACCAGCACAACCAAGACTCTACAGTGCGCTGGAATGTCCTAGAAGACATTGCCAGTGACTGATGATTAATAATATGAGAATACCCCTATATAAGGTGTTGGCAGTAAATGCCAAAAGACAGTTTTTGGAACCTACTTGTATAGGATTAAATAAAGTATTCATTATAAATCAATTGGTCAAATGTCTTTTGAATCCTCACATTCAAAGGCCTACAGTGAGTTTGTGCCCCTGCCTTTCAATCCTTATGTTGAATCTTCTGGTGAAAGCCCATTTTTAACACCCCCCACAGTGGGACTGTTCACCCCCCCAGACAGGAAAACTGCCAAATTGGGAAACCAAAAAAGGCAATTTCCCCAAATCCAAATTTAGGGGAAAGTGCTGCCCAAATTTAGAACCTACCTTATTTGGATGGGACTGACAAGAAGCTCTGCAAAGCAATCAATGCAGTGACTGCAGAAGTTGAATTTGGATGCATGAAAGTATTCAAAATGGCACCAAATCAATTCAAGTCAGAGATTATTAATTCCTTGCCTGCACATTCCCTCCAATCTCATTGCCAAAAGGGAATTCCAGTCAACACCAAGTTTTTGGGGTTCCCTGTTCAATGTTTTCCACTATTCATGCCTCACCAAGGCTGATAGTATATAATAAAGCTCAATCACTTGATGATAGTTTGTGCTATGATTGAGTGAATCACCCCTCAATTGTTATCACATAAATCAACCAGAACTTTACCCTACAAGAAAGTTAAAGACACTAAGCTTTGTCTGCCCTTTCCCAGGATCATAAGATGAACCATTTAATCTTCTCAGCTGTTCTCACAGCCTGCCTAGGGATTAGGGGCCACCAATACTATCAACTGCATGGGCCATTAAATACCCCAACTGGTGAGTACTTATACAAGGAGCCAGCGCAGCTCAACTCCTCCAATCAGTATTCCTGGTCCACACTGATTTTGCCCCACTTTACTCAGTCTGTAGCTATATATACCCTAGTATACTACATAATCACATAATTTTCCAGTAATTTCAGATACTATGACGTACACACAAAGGTCTTTTGATGGATGGTGATGGCAACTGCCAGAATTAACTCATTTTGCAAGTCAACTTACTATATATTGATAATCAGAATTACAAAATACTTTAATGTTGACAGCATTTAAAAGTCAGAATTAAGTTTTAACTCATGCAGACTACTAAATGTTGACACTTTTTTAATAATCAGAAACCTGTTTCCTGAACATTTTACTTAATAAAATTAAGCTTCAAGATATTTTTTAGGGTAATGTGACAACATAGGTTTTAAAAAGTCCATAAAAAAGATATATGATAATTAAAAAATTCATAAAAATACACTTTTATTTTATTTTACTATGAAATTAGCTATTTTTACTATAATAAATTTTTCCCACTTATAAAAACAAAAAATAATCCAATACATAAAAAGATACTACATAAAAAGTTACATATTATAGCAAAAAAAACAATCAGAAACAGTAATATGAAGTTTTTTCTATATTGAAAACTACAAAAAAACATATACTTTACTAGTAAAATACCAATATAGGTCATGTAATACAGTCTAAAGCATCAAACTATAAATAGAAAACCAATGATTTTATAAAAACAGTACCATAAATTATTAATGAGTTATTTAGAATAACTGTTTATTTAAAAATATTATACTTAATATATAAGAACTATATAAAAAATTAGGCAATACTCAATAAATTTAATTGAAAGCTAGACTGTGATCACCTGGTTGCCATTAAGAACTGTGGCAATCTTCTTGATGTATTCCCCAATCTCTGAAAGCTTATATTTGGCCTTGACAACGTCCTTAATCTTCTCTTGATACTGTTTCTCTTTGGTGGTTCTCTTCTTCTTGGATGGGTGGTTCTCAATATCTCTGATGGATGCAGTAGTCTTCCCCTGTTGGACTTTGAGGTGCTCATAGAAGGTGTTGTATCTGGGCTTGATTCCATAGGGGGACTTGCTATGCTTATGCCAGCCCTCCAAAGATGAAGTAGTTTTCATCTCATCCTTAAGAACTTCCTGATAGCAGTTCCAGTTGGCTTTGGCTCTGGGCTTTCTCCAGCACTTAGTGACCTTACTTCTAATCCACTGTGGTTCATAATATTCAATTAAAGGGTAGAAGGCACCATCATTTTTCTTGGTATATAGATCCTGTCATAGGAGGTCAAAGGCTTGTCCAGTATGCTCTGGCTTTACAAAGGTTAGTGCTACAAACTGCTGAATTAAGAGCTTGCACTTTCCTGATGTATCTAGACAGTGGAGCTTGCTGAGCTCAGGTAGACCCTTTATTTGCCTGTTGACAGCCTGTTGATAATGGAAAAAACACCCCTGGACCTCTCCATCAAAGGTATTTACAAAAGCGTTATACTGGGCAGCTTCATAGTCCATGATTATAGTTGAGGGTCCATGTGCTTTATCTTGAGCTTCTTTTTCTGCAGCAAGGGTGGCTTCATCCTTTTCATCATCATCTGGATTGGCTCTAGTTTTATGGCCAGGGGGACTCTTTTTATTACTAGGTAGGGCTTTGATGCCCTCTTGAAGGATTTTAAAGGCCTTTATGTAGATCTCTTCTGTTGCCCCAGGAAGCAAAAAGTAGGCAAATGGGAGCACCTTGCCTTCAATAAGGGAATGTACTACCCATAGTTGGTAAAAAAAGGTGGGGGCATACTGCAAAGGTACTGTCACATAATCAGGTCTCTGAATCTCCTAACTGCTCCAGGTTCTATTGTGTAGCATAGCATATAATTCTTGCCTCTGCTGTAGGCCCATCATCATGTAAAAGGAATACCTCATCAACATTGAACATCTTTAACTCCTCTGTCAAGACTAACTCTCCTTGGACCATGGCATATTTCTTATGGGGGAATAGATCACAGTGTTTGTCACATATGTACTTCACTAACTGGTTGTGGTCAGGGATGAGCTTCAGGTTCTCATTACTTAGGTGTGTGGTGGCCTTAACTGCCAGATCAGAAGCCTTGACGTCTTTGGAGACTGGGACTATTTGGTAGAGGTACCACTTTAGAAGCTTTTCAATAAGATTTATTGGAGCATTGCATGTGTGCTCTTCTTTTTCACTAGTGAATTTATCCCACCCTTCTGTATTGATCCTGGAAGCACAGCTTCTATCTTCACATACATAATTCTTGCTTCTTCCTGCTCTCTTCTTATTGTTGCAATTTAAAACATAGCCATCATAGACTAAAGTTGCATCTCCTTTGACAGACATTAGAGGGAAAAACTAAGGGAACTTCTTTGGGAGCTTAAACTCTCCTTTGAAATTATATATTGTGAACCTTTAGGGGAGTCCATGGGCCAATCAGTGCTTGATGATAGTCAGACAGGTAATCATCAGGATCTTCTTTATTGATACTTGATGAGGAGGATGGAGGTGCAGATTTGTTGGGCAGTGAAGGAGAATTATCTGGAGTTGGATTCTTGCGCTTCTTGGACTGGGATGAGCTTGATTCCTTGGGGCTTGATTCCTTTGAGCTTGATTCATCTGGGCTTGACTGGAGTTCTGGACTCTTGGGAATCTTCTTTCTTGCTTGGTTGTTTAGTGGAACCTCATCTCCTTCTGATTGATACAAGCTTGGAGAAGAGGAGGGGGCAGGGGGGCTCTTTGCTTTCAGGGTCCGGGGTCTTCTCCCTTGACTTCTCTTTTTTTGAGGGCTCTTTGGCTGGTTTTTTGTTGGGGTAATAACTTTGGGCCTTTCCAGAGGCTTTGGTACTTTCTTGGTTGACTTGGGGTTCTTTTGTGGCTTCTTGGAAGATTCATCCTACAATAATTAGAGTATAGTTCATAAAGTAAGAATAATCATGTGAAACATGAATAAAATTAAATAATAATCAGTTGTATTATTTTTTATTATGAATTAAATAGTTTATAGAAGTATGGAAAGTGATTTTAGAGCTAGTTTATTAGTAAAGAATAGAAAAAAACCATGTTTAAATAAAAAGTTGACATTCTGGTAGTCACAATAGTCAAAAATATTTAATTTGGTTTGTCAGCATAAAAAACGCTTTAATTTTTGACGTCAACATACTGACAGTCAGCATTAAAGTAGAAAAACACTATGTAAATCACTTATAAAGCTTGATTAATATTTTCTGGAGTTGGTTTTTTAAGGCCAAAATTGATTATTTTTAAATTTAAAAAATTTAAAGATTTGCACATGTAACTTATGAAAACTAAATCAAAGGGATTGTAGAGGGAAGTCTAAAGTACAGCCCTGGGTACTTTGACCTGAATTACCATACCATTGTATGTGTGCTTTTTGTTAAGCAGCAGTGTTTTACTGATAAACAAGTAAAGGTGTTGACATTCAGGCAGTCAGTGTTCTTTTATAGTAACTCTCTTATTAATCTCTCTTAAATTATGTCACTTTGTTTGCTTAGCCAAACCCCTTTGTTGAAATTTAGGCAACACATCAATTTGATACAAAGTCAACATTATAATTACATATATAATTTCTAGTTTTAACATATGTGTTTTGGCTTAAGTAGACTTCTGGAAATAAGCTATAGTTTATCCAGTGAGTTTATAAATAACAGTAAATATCTAAATAATACAAAGAATGCTCTGAAAGTTGGCATATGTCTTTGTTCAATGCTTATATTATTATTTATTTAATAAAAACAGTAGTATAAAATATAAAAAATAGTTATTTTTAGAATATTGTGTATTTTATTAAGAAATTTATGGATTCTTATTTGGGGTTGTCATCCAGATATTACTTACTGTAGTTGACCTTAATGTAAAAGTACAAAGAAACTTACATTTTCATAGTAAATTATATTATTTTTTGGCGTAAAATTAAGCCTTTGTTTAAATGGTGTCAACATTATGTCTGTTCCTTTTTAATTTTACAATTCTGACTTAATAATTCACTATGAAAAATTAGCTTAGTTTTGGAAATGCCCAATTCCAGCAGATAAATACTAAAATAATGTCGACATTCAGTGAGTCAACTTGTGGAATGAGTTAATTCTGGCGGTTGCCATGGTGACGGTCTATCCCATTGTGACCGCACTCACTGGGTTCCAAGTGGAAAACTTGGAACCTTACTTAGCTAAAATACTCCCCCAATTGTTGGGTCTTTACATACCTGTAGCCAAACAAGGAAATCAACCCAAATTCCAAGAATTAGCAACATGAACAAATGATGATCCCATACAGTGGATGGCTTGATTTGCGCTTGAATCATTACCATGATCAAGCCACCCCCTTCATCATCTAACCAAGTAATCAACACAATCATGTTTCTCTTATAATGATTCAACGCAACTATGTAATTCCTATCTCAAAATAAAGATAATTATCTAGTCTCCAAATAATTTCCCCCTTGTAACTCTGCTAAAACAGCTCAGTTATAACATTAGGCACAAAGTATTAGGGGTTTAAGACAGGGTTTTTTACTGTGGCTGCATAATTATGAAAAACACTAAAGATATTAGCTGAATGAACCAAATATTAAAAGCAATTTTTTATTTGAATATAGCTATACCATACACTTGGTAAAAATATAGCTTTTAGCCTTCTTCTGAAAGATGGTTGTATCAGTCTCATGTCAGGTAAGCTTGCTAGCTTCAGATAATCTGATTAGTTCAATTAGGTATCATTAAAAAGTGGCTTTATATATTTCAGAGCTTTGAATATATTATAGAAAAGAACTAGTGGATGCCAAAGCTAGGATTTCTACCTAGAAATATCTGGGTTAGTATTTTACAGCTAGACTGGGTGGCTTGTTTCTAAAATTTATGGTTTGGTGATCTAAATTTAGTAGACTTTTTATGAAAGTTTAGCCATTGCAGATATATTTAGTGATAATGTTTTGTATTAGTGACAGATGACATCTACATTCTATCTCCAGGAATCACTTGTGCGGCAGAAGAATAAAAAATAAAAATCCCTGAGGTTTTCAGTATTAACAGTGAATCTGGTCTCTGCCTGAATCTGAACTGAGGTCAGGGTCAAAAATTGTAATACCTGATACCTTCTCATGCTGTTGGTAGTGTTTTATAAGTCTATCATAGGGTTCAAGTATCAGTCTAAAATGTTTTTTGTGTAGTTTGAATCTCAATTGGGATCAAACCCTTATTCAGACCTTCTATAATGGTCTCACGGTTAATTAAATTGGTTTTTTGCAGCTGCACATACTGTCACAGTAGTTTTCATAATGCCTGGCATTTTGTATATACTTCTGGGAAGTATAATAAACAAGATAAGAGGAAGATTTAAAAAGATAATGATACTTTATTGGATATGAATATAGAATAATATATAGTATCATGACAAGCCATATACCGTTCAAGTACATCATGGGGGCATGGGGCTTATCTGAGTAATGTTCCTCTTAGGTCATGAGGCTTATTCAAGTTGTGTTCTGTTTAGGATCTGGATTGTTTGATCCCTGTAATAGATGGCCAAATGGTAGTAGTGCCACTGGCTTGGTAGGACACACAATTTCAAAAACAGCATTTCAAAAAATGCTATCTCAAAATACGTCATCTCAATTTTTAGCTATCTCAATTTTATAGTAAAAACGTTATTTTGATTTACAGCATTTTGACTAAGAAAAAACAGTTTTAAAATTTTGGATTTTTTGAACTCCAAAAATTACCCAAAAAATTCTCAAAAAATGAAATTAAAAAACATTTCTAGGCTTAAAAACACCTCAGAATTTCAAATCTGTAATAGCAAATGGGGTCAGTTAGTAGCAACATAATTGTGTAAATCCCAAAAGTTAAAATATACCCAAAAACAACTATTTTCATATATTATAACTTTGATCTATACTTTAAAATAAGCATAGAATTGTACTAAATACCAAAAAAAGTCAAAAAATGGTAAATTCAAAGGAAATAAGAGAGAAGATAAAGAATAGTTTATTGAAGAAAGATCATACATTGGTTGAAAGAGCAACTGAGATAGCTTGGAGATGCTTAAGCTTTCTATCCTTAGGATAGTAGGCAAGGACCACCTTGCTGATTTCTGTATATTTTTTACAGCCTTAGTCTGCTTAGGGGGATCACCCTTGGTCTTCATACCAGTCTTAAAGAGGCAGGCAGAGATGTCCTGCTGGGTTTTTTCATGGACCATTATCTTGTTGAATTTGGGCTTATGATTACTGACCCTTGTAGAAAACTGGCTATGACACCCTTCAAGGGAAGAGGTGGTCTTGATGAGGCTGTCTTTGACTTGCTTGAAGCAGTTCCAGGTGATTGAGTCACTGCCCTTTCTGATGTAGTGTGCTCCTTGAAAGATACTGTTGTTAATACTGCTATTCACCATGTATTGATTTTGCCTTTGGTGGGCCATTTTGAAGACAAATCTCTTTCTTTTTCTTTTGCCTCTCAAAATGAGTTGATGACTGAATCAGGAAATACAATTGTTTGGTTTCTGGATCCTGTGTAACTCACTTACCCCACTCATGCTGATGGCAAGTGATCCTACTGTCCTGGTAGTTTTTTGTGGTATTCCTAACCACTATATATTCCATTTCACATTCACCAATAAAAATTAAGTTATATTCACATTTTTATTGTTATGTCTTCAGTACTTCTGCGCCTCTCTCTAGCCACAACTAGTAGAGATTATTCTTCCAGGGCCTCAAGGTAAACACATAGCCTTCCCTGTCATCTAACTGATACTTAGTACAAATCCAATCCTAAGGTTAGGATTTCCTGTTGTGTGTCTGTGCTGCGCCTCAGAACACAACAAAATGGTGCTCACTACAGGGGCTATAAGCCCCTTGGTTATCCCTTTTGCATCCATGTTTTCAGGTCCTTTGCCTCTGCCTATACAAGAGTTGACTTCACCTGAAATTACTAGCCCTCCTATTGAGGAAGATATTGCCAACCAGCCTATTACCCCTACTGTACTGAACCTTGGGAATGGTCCCCGCCTAGTTGCTTACCCCATGGGTACCCCTGACTTAGAACAAGTCATGTCAGTAGCCCTTGGGATAGCCCGTGAAGGAGCCATCCCTTGCCTTCAGCTGCAGTTCAGTCAGGCTGAATACTACAAATTTATTCTGGCTCCTCAATTTCCACAGCACCTTCTCTCAGTGGCTGGCTCTGCTGAACACTTACTATTGTCCTTTGTGCAGCCTGCCTTGGCCCACCACCAAATGGTGTTGGGGCTCCACGTCTAAGAAATCTTGTCTCTACAAGCAGCGGTTACTCATCACTGAGACCAGTTTTCTGCCTACCAACAGTGGATACATTCCCTGTTTTCCTTGGTATCTGACAATTAGCGCAACTCTGTTACCTCCCAGACCTGTGTGGTTAACTCTATCAAATAAATGCGCCAGTTTATCCCCAAATATGTGAGAGAGTGTCTACACATGTTTCACCATCTAGAACAACCTTGGCAAACTCAAGTAGATTCCACTTTAAATGCTTATCACACCAACTTCAAACAACTTGTGCAACAGCTGAATGCATTTAGCATGTATTCATTTGAGCAACTACGGCAGGTATCAGACTTTGCTGCTAATAGCCTTAATGAACTCAGTGCGGTGTTTGATCAAGAGAGAGCTGCCACCGCTGCTGCTATAGCCAAACTCCAGAGTCAAGTGAATGAATTGGCTACACCCAAGCCAGATGTTCTGCCCTCTCCCCCTTCCGATGACTTGGCAGATTGAGAGCAGAGAATATGGGATGCTATTCAAGAGCTATGTACAACTACTTGTAGTCAAGGACGTCCTGCTGAGACTCCTCAACCTGACCCCCAGGTGCTTGAGTTGACTGCTCAAGTTCTGGAGCTACAGCAAGAACTTGCCGCCCTATGTGAGATGATGGCAACTGCTGCTATTCCAGTTGGGGTTGTTGACAAAGATGGTTGCTGCCCTGGCTTACCAGGAGCCCCTTGAATTCAATGTTCTAGGGAACTAATTGCCCTAGCTAACAAGGTGGATCAATTGAAACGGGACCATACTAAACTGGATAGAGACATACAAGATATGAATGACTTGATCAACTCTGTGAATGATAGGTTTGCCCCTTGCCTCTCAGTGGGGCCATTCTTTACTTCTCAACTGGCTGAGCTCTCCACAATAGTGACCACCCACGTCCAACGCTTAGATGCTACTGCACAACAGACCACTCAAGCTGTCAATACAGGTGCCCGCACTTTTGAGACCCTGACTACCCTTGAAGAGAGTGTTTGTCAGCTATGGGCTAGACAGCCCCCCTCTGAATCCAAAGCAGAATTTTTCCTGCGTATAAATGTACTCAATAGCAAAAATGGTGGTCCAACTCCCAAAGCACACTTCAAGCCTATCTTTAAGCAAGTCTTTGACCCCAAAACCTCAACCATTGCAGCTTTCCTAACTATCTATGAAACTGCCATGAGACAAGCATCAGATAAAGTTAAGAAAGAACATATTCTGACCTGTTTACATCCAACTTGCCAAGAGGTGGTGGTGCCTGAACTACCCACCATTGAGATGTGGGAAGATATGAAGCAGCTTCTGATTGACAAGTTTGGTGGTGACCTTAGCCTGGAAGTAAAAAAGGACGCTTTTATGCATATTGCTTTCAAGCCTAAAGAGACGCTAGCTGAGTTTGCAGACAGATTCTACATGGAGGGATAGAAACTGATAAAAAGCAGACAATTGACAGCCCATGAAGCTTACATGGCTTGCGCTCAAGCTCTCAAGGTTAACCAGCTTTTGTGCCTTCACTTCAAAGCCCATAAGGCTATGCTTTCCTCCATAAATAGCATAAATACGCTGTTGCAGGACATGCATCTTACCCATTCTGGAGCAGTTTTTAGAGAAGGTCAAGCTACTTCTAACTCTGGTTTGTCTTCCTGTGGTCCTTGCATTATTACCATGAACTTAAGCAAATTCTCCTTGGCGCCAGGATTTCCACAACTGTGGTCAAATAGGTCCCCATTCTCAAGTCTGCACCAATCCACAGTTTGAAGGAGCTGATCCAAAAGAGCAGGCAGGAAAAGAGCAGTCAACCTAGAGGCAGAGACGCTCTCGGTTGACAATTCTACCCAGTCTATTTCAATTCCTCCCTCTATATCTGACTCCAAGCCTGCTGATAATGAGGCTCCTCCTATTCTCCTCTTGTTCCACAATATCTCTGATGACTCTGACCTGGATGACTCTGACATTGACAACGCCAACGCATATGGGTACTCTGTCCTAGCTGTTCCTGAAACCATTACAGTCCCCTATAAGTTGAAATCAGGAAAGACTACAACTACCTCTAAGCCTTTTCCTGAAGCCAAAGAAGTTGTCTCTTGCCCTTACCTTGCTCAGGCTAAGAGGTCCCCTGTGCTAGTGGAGTTGTCAGAAGAAGCTGCCAAGGTTGCTGACGC
The DNA here is from genome assembly GCA_014839935.2 of Entomophthora muscae. NCBI lineage: Eukaryota > Fungi > Entomophthoromycota > Entomophthoromycetes > Entomophthorales > Entomophthoraceae > Entomophthora > Entomophthora muscae. The sequence goes on along the minus strand of QTSX02007160.1, from coordinate 158,229 downwards.
TGTCTTCAAGAATGTATCTGTTTTGCTCCCTCTCCAAACTGTTTATAAGGAGTTCCCAGGATTAATATGCATGACTGGGAAGTTGGATTAGGAACTAGCTGAGGCTCAAGATATCTTGGCTGTCCTCCCACCCTTTGGTTGCACTACCACTCAAGTAGGGATGTCCATTCAAAAAGTGAAGATCAAGGTGTTTTACACACTGGCTTGCCAGTCAACGTTGTATCCTCTAAGCTTGTGAAGAAACTCAAACTTGCCCCTGACCTTAATTATCAACAGTTGTATGGCACGGCTGGACTGTCTATGACCTGCGCCATAGGGGTGCATTCCGCTCTACCCATGTGGTTTGGCAAGCTTCTCCTAGCTGCGCCGGCAGTTGTCTTGGGAAACAAGAGTTACAATCTCTTAGTTGGCACTCAGTTCCTTAGGGAATATAATGGAATAATCAACTTGAAATATGGTTACCTCTCTATTCTGGGATACAAAGTCCCTCTGATCTTTGAAGAGCCAGTTAAAGTTCCCAGAAAACGTCTCAAGACATGTGCCTTAGAATATCCCACTGGGGTTTTCAACCTCAAATATTGCACCCACTCTTCAAATATGAAATGTCCACCCATGGCTTGTCCTGCTTCTGAAGGGATCCCTCTCCTAGCCACGTCCGCTGTCACCATTCCCCCTGGCTCCCAGGCCATCCTAGACTCCCAGATATCATATGAACTACCTGAGCAAACCTTCTTGGAGCTGTACAATCCCCCCTCATTAGGGCGCAATGAACCTTATCTCTGTCCTGGAATCCTAGATTTATCCCATAAGGACCCTGTTCAATTGTTGGTAGCCAACCTGACTGCACTCCCCATGACCGTGTCTAGGGGGCAGGTTGTTGGATATGGCAAGTTGTTGAGCGCTCCTGATGTCCTGTCTCTTCATCCCTTTGGCACATTCTAAGATTTTAATTTACCTGAGGATGAACCCCAAGTCCTAGCCTTGTTCACTGCACAAGACTTTCCACAGCTGTCCCCAGTTCAACAGAAAGAGGTGCTAGACTTTCTAGACCATTTTTCCAACATCTTTGCTAAGAACAGTACTGACTATGGGTTATCCAAAGGCGTTATCCATCAGATTGACACTGGCAATGCTCCTCCCTTCTGTGCTAAACTATATTGCTGCAGCCGTGTAGAGGACGCTCAGGTGTCTAAAGAGCTCAAACAACTATTAGACGCAGGGCTGCTGGCACCTTCCCAAAGTCCTTGGGCATCCCTGCTACTCATATTAAAGAAGAAAGATGGAGGCCATTGTATTGTGATGGACTACCGCCAATTGAATTCTTTGACCAAGAAGGACTTTTACCCCTTGCTGTGTATTGATGATGCTCTCTGATGACTTGGAGGCTCTAAGTTTTTCTCCACAATGGATCTGGCATCTGGATACTGGCAAGCTGCTCTGTTGCCTGAGGATTGCCAAAAAGCCGCGCTCATTACATCTGAAGAGCTTTTTGAGCCTACTTGCATGCTGCAGAGACTCTGCAATGCACCAGCCACCTTCCAAAGGGCCATGGACTCCATCCTCCGCAACTTGGAGTTGTTGTGCGTCCTAGTATACTTGGATGATATAACAGTTTTCAGCACTACCTTCACTGACCACCTGACTCATCTCAAAGAGGTGTTCCTAAAGATTTGGGAAGCTGGCCTCAAACTAAAACCTTCCAAGTGCGCCTTCTTCAAAGAAAGTCTTGAATTCTTGGGCCATGAATTAACCCAGACAGGGATTTGCCCAATGACTAAGAAGGTTGAGGCCATTGACAAAATGCTTCTGCCCACCAACCTGCAAGAGGTACAAGTTTTTCTAGTGATGATGGGCTACTACAGACAGTTTATCCCTGACTTTGCCAATACTAGTGAACCTTTAGTCCAACTGTTACATAATGTTCCTTTTGAATGGACCACCAGTCAATAACAAGAATTTGAGACTCTTAAGCAAAAACTCAGAGAGGCGCCAATCCTTGTGTATCCTGACTATGATAAGGAGTTCATTCTATACACTGACGCTAGCAATCTTGCTATTGGAGCTATTCTGGCCCAACTAGACAACAAGGGTGTAGACCATCCTGTGGCTTACACTTCCCGTGTGCTAAACAAGCATGAGAAGAATTATAGTGTCACAGAGAAGGAATGCCTTGCCGTGCTGCATGCAGTCAAATAGTTCTGCCACTATGTGTATGGTACCCATTTCACAGTTGTCACTGACCACGCCTTGCTTAAGTGGTTACAACAACTTAAGGAGCCAGAAGGGCACTTAGCTAGATGGGCCCTATGTCTGCAAGGCTACAGCTCCACTATGCTCCACTGCCCTGGAATACAACATCAGAACGCTGATGGGCTATCCAGAATGCCCATTCTTGCTTTACATCCTGCAGAGGCTGACCAGTTTTATGAACTAATTGGATACCCTTCTTCTTGGGAAAGTGAAACAGAAGAGGTCCAACTGGCTTTGTCCAAGCTATCTGAAGATACCCTCATACGTGACAATCAACTCTTCAAAAAGGTACAAGATCAGTATCTGCCCTATGTACAGCCCAGTCTTTGCCTCTTGTTGGTGTTGCAAGCTCACAAAGAGACTGGGCATGGAGGCATTGCTAAGACTTTTGACTGGCTTCAAAAGAATTACTTCTTGGAAAACCTTTTCCTGCTAATCCCAGATGTCATAGCTAGTTGCCACAACTGCCAGCTGCAAAGACCTCAAGCTGCTGCCCACAAATTCAAATTAGTTCCCCCTCAACATACTTTTCATACTGTCAGCATTGACGTGGTAGGTCCTCTCCCCCCTTCACGTTCTGGGTGTTGCTTTATCCTGATTGCTGATGACCACTTCAGCAAGTGGTAGAGGCTTGCCCTACAAAGGACATCACAGCTAAGACAACTTCTGCTTTCCTGTTACAAGATGTTTTCTACTGCCATGGCTGTCCTCAAGTGTTGCTCTCAGATAATGGGACCAACTTCAATGCCAAGCTGGTAACCTCTGTTGTCAAAGCTTTGGGGTCCCACCAGTCTTTGTCTGCCCCCTACAACCCTTCTACCAATGGGGCAGTCAAGCGTGCAAATTAAACTCTGGTCTCCATCATGAGAAAGCTCACCTACTCTGACACTTCTAATTGGGACCTATACTTGCCTGCTGCTCTCTTTGCATATTGCCTTAGCAAGCATTATGTCACTGGGTACTCCCCCTTTGCTATGCGTATGGGCAAGAGGCTACTACCCCATTGCTCTTGGGGGCCCCCCCTGCTTTCCTCTGATGAGGCCATGAATCCTGACAACCACATCAAGGATCCATAACCGCATAATTGATATATAGGCCACTGCCTACACTTCTGCATACAAGACTAAGATGCTTGAACTTTCTCCCAATAATGCTGGACGCTCCTCCTTGCCTGAATTTGATGTTGGCAACCATGTTCTTTACTGCCAACATAGAGTAGGTGGTTGCGCACATAAGTTGGACACACTGTGGATTGGCCCTCTGGCAGTGACCTTCAAACAAGGGTCCAAGTACACTGTGAAGCTCCTCTTCAGTGATTGTCCTTTTGCTTGAGTGCATGCCAAGTTCCTCTGAAAATACCACCCCCCTAAGGCCAATCTAGGGGAGGCAATGTCGTGAATACTGCTATCCACCATGTATTGATTTTGCCTTTGGTGGGCCATTTCAAAGACAAATCTCTTGCTTTTGCTTTTGCCTCTCAAAATGAGTTGATGACTGAATCAGGAAATACAATTATTTGGTTTCTTGATCCTGCGCAACTCACTTTCCCCACTCATGATGGTGGCAAGTGATCCTACCGTCCTGGTAGTGTTTTGTGGTATTTCTAATCACTACAGTAGTTTTAAAAGCTATGGAAACAACCAAAAATACCTCAAATTTAAATGAAATGATTTCAGATTTAAACAAAATCCAAGTTGCGCAAGATTCAGGATTCAATTAATTTATAAAATTTCAGTTAATAAATGGACTTTCAAACAAAAAACAAAATTTCACTAGCCTATTATATGAAACTATAGCAAATATCAAGAAGTGTAATTCAAACCACAAACAAAATGAACTGATGCAACAAGTGAAATGGATGGATGCTGTTCTGGAGTATATTATAATCCAATCAGGATTCATATGAGGCATTAACAGAAGAACTAAAGTGAAACAAAACTTGAGCAATCTAGAAGCAAGATTACACAAGCACAAAACAAAATGAACTCACACAAGATGTGTAGTATGAGCAGCCTAAAATAGAAAAATAACAGTTTAACAGCCAATCAACAGCTATCCAATTTAGGAACAGAGGCATTTTATCCATTTTCATGGCTTCAGATTTGTATGAAAAGGTTTTGAGAACCTTCCAAATATGGACTCAAGATTACAATAAAAATAAATCATTAAATTTTAAAATTTCTACTTTTAGTGATTTTATCCTAGGTTTTTTACAATGGTTTTTAACAGCAATATCTTTGACAGCGCCAGCAGCCAAGCCAGCAGCAGCCAGCAAGCTTCAATGGAGGCAAGGCTCAGAGCGTGGAGGCACCTGTTTACACCCAAGCCTTTGAGGCAGGTAATGAGGAAGCTGACCTGTACCTGACCACTGACCCCTATGGCTTTGACTTGTTCAGTAGTCACATAGTGTCTAGCTCTGCCCCTGCTCCTGTACCCACCCCTGCACAAGCTGCTCACCAACCAATCAATCAGGATGGCAACCTTGATTTGGAACAACTTCCTGCCACCAGCCAACCTGCCCCCCTACAGCCAATCAGGCTTCAGCTCCCCTGGCCCAGCACCCTAAGCAACAAATCATCACCGCCCAAATTCTTCAGGAAATTGTGGCACTGAATCTACAGGGTCTGTCCTGGGAACAGATTGCCGCCCAGTTGCAATTTACCCAAGCTACTGTCATGCAGGAATTCAATAACCTGATGAATAAGGGGAATCTGATTGGGATGGCTAAGAAGCCCAAGAAGGCCCCCAAGTCACAAATATCTGAGGCATACCCAATCATGCTTGACCTCCTCCAGCAGGATCCCAAGATTCCCTTGACCCAGGTCTGTAAGCAGCTTGCGCACCATAACATATGGGTCTCTGAGCGCATGGTGCAGCTCTGGATGTATGAGAAGGTGGCTTCCATACAGGTTCTTACCAATTTTGCTGGCAACCAATGGGATGGTGCTGAGGATTCCCTGTATGACACCGCCATCAAATCAACCCTGTTCTAATGCCTGACTAGTCTAACTGATGATGTCATGTTTATCTCCTATTACAAGCTATCAATAGCTTTTGATAATTTTGGCAAGCAAGTAAAAGCTGCCACCAAGAATAAAAGGAAGAAGGTCAAGAAGGGGACGTTCATTGGTGCATTTCTGGCTGTTTCAGCCAAGGGTTTTGTCTACTATCAGACAAACCCAGATTTCATTGATGGCTACTCATACAGCCACATCCTTGGTGGATTACTCAACTCCTGGGATGGCTCAAATTCCAAGTACCGGTTTTCTTGAGCCACCAGATGGAGGGTAGCTCCACTGCCCTTGAGGCCATCCAGGGACGCGGACACCAGGCCTCAGTCTACCCCGCTGGCCATGCAGACGTCCATCTGGCCAATGTTTTCTTTTTCAATATGGGATCCATATTACAGGAGCACCGCCCTCAGGCTTTTAACAACCTTTATCTTGGGGTCCTTGACCACAATTTTCTCTTTGGCTGCCAGATGGTGGCTGACTTGTTTTTGCAGATGGTTTTCATATGAACATGGGCAACCAATCATGTAAGGATAAGCACCTTTCACCTCAGGCTAATACCACTTACCAGCCCATCCAGCTAATGACTAATGAGGAATACAACAAGCGTTATATGGCAGCCATCACGCAAAATCCTCCTGCCTCCACCCCCGCCACCAACACCCCTAACCCGCAAGCCCAACCCACCCAATCCCAGACCCCCCAGGCCAGCACCACCTCTACGTCTTCTTTCCTGCGTTATTCTGCCTCCTAGGCATCACTCTCCCCTGCCCCAATAAACCCCTGTCACCAAACATTTTCTATTTATATTATCTTTTTTTGAATTTCAATTGTTCATGTTCTCTTTGTTTATAGTTGGTTTTATTCTTTATGTTCAGCTTATTTCTATAAAATCATATATTTACTATATTGTGTATCAAGATCCAGAACACAGTTATTTTTAGCACTTAAACATAGCCCCTTGTGAAATATTAACAACAATTTGGTGATCAGCTAAATTTGAATTAGAAAATTATAGGTTAATTGTGTTTAGATAAAGTTGTTACTGATCCAAATTCAAAACCTTAATGATAAACTTTAAGCCAATCAGGAGCCAAGTAATAAAGTGATTGATGTGACATAAAGGATCATTCAATAATTCTTTGGTGCATGTGCACTAATTAATATGATTGGCTGGATGTTTTGCCATTGTACACCATTGCTGCTGTGGCAAGTTGTTGATGGACTATTGCCCAATCAGCTACTGGGTTAGCACTAGTCCATCAACAACTTGCCACAGCGTCAATGGTGTACAATGGCAAAACATCCAGCTAATCATATTAATTAATGCACATGAACCAAAGAATTATTGAATGATCCTTTATGTCACAACAATCACTTTATTACTTGGCTCCTGATTGGCTTAAAGTTTATCATTAAGGTTTTGAATTTGGATCAGTAACAACTTTATCTAAAAACAGTTAACACTATAATTTTCTAATTCAAATTTGGCTGATCACCAAATTGTTGTTAATATTTTCACAGGGGGCTATGTCAAGCGCCAAAAATAATATGGTAATCAAGGAAACAATGCCAACACAAAGCAAATGACACATATCAAGATGAGAGTAAAACATATACAAAATGGGTAAAAAGATGGGAAAATGTAGTAGATGGGAAAACAAAAAGGAATAAACAAAGAGGCAACAGTATCAAAATAATACAGAATTATTGGGGCAAAAGCTATAAAAACATATGGAAAGGTTAGTAAAAAAATCAAATAAGAGAACTCAAAAAACTACTCAAAGACCTTAACTTGGCAATTGCCAAAATCAAGGACATTGACTGCAAGGTCAAAGTCAAAGTTAAGTCCGCCGTCCTCACTGGGGACAAAATCAACAAGGTGTCCACAAAGGCACTAATTAAAAAAATGCCAGACACCCCAGAGAAGACCATCAAGCGTCTTCTCAACATCCAGAAGACGGTGATTGAGGGCCTCCAGTTCAAGGTGTACAATCTTTCTGTGCTGTCTGTTTGGGTTGACAACCCAAAGATGTATGAACATCTCAAACCTGCCAAGCATACCAGGGCAGAGAATACTGAATTGCCAGCGCAATTGATTGCGCCAAGAATAGCCAAGCCGGCTAAGGCTGCAGGCAAGGAAGAAACACAAGAAGGTAGTCTTTAAAACAAAATTAATAAATTTTCAAAATACTTACCTTTTTTCTTAGAAAACGTAGACAGCAAACTCTGCCAAGTCCTGGTCCCCTTTGTCCCGGCCACCTTTTATGCAAATTATGCCACTCATGTGGCCAAGCAATTGTATCTGTCCCCCCTGCTGTGCGAGAGCTGGAGGACTGCATCCACAGGCCCTTTCCTATGTCCAGGGAGGCATTGGCTGGGCTGACACATGGAGAGAGGGCATCTGAGTGGGCAGTTACTGCCTACAAGGATGCCCAACTGGTCCACCTGGACCCAGTTAACCTCAGTGGAGTTTACTGTGTAAACTCCATTGAGCTTGTTTGGGACGTCCTAGCAATGCTCTCATTCAAGAATGTACCAGAGATGGGCCAGGCTCATGCGGCTGCTTGCTTCCCGTTGGAGCATACCCTATCTTATCTTCTGGACAACTTTGGGCGCATGGTGGGCAATTTGGCTATTGCAGACGCAACAGCTGTCAATAAAACTAATATCCTCCTTGCAGACTTTGGGCTAGCCTGAAGTGCAGATGAGAAAGGGCTTTCTTGGCAATGGATCTTACCTTTGCAAAGACCAGGCACAATAAGAAGATCAGTGTGATCTATAATAAATTGTGTGAGTTCACAGAAGCCTTTTTGCTGGGCAAAGGCTTCACTTGGTGGTTTACCTCAGCTATCTTTTCTTCTTTGGGATGAGCGCCAGCGTAGAGAATCTAGACAGGGTCCTTCTGGGAATTGACAAGGCCCAGCTTGCACTTGACGGGAAGAAGGTCCCCCTGGATATGACTTGGTGGACCATGTAATCCAAGACGCCCTTGTCCTGGCAGGGATTTATGGGTTTGCAGCCCCGCCCAAAAAGCTGCTCCTCAGTTTGCACCTTACCCTACTTCCCTTCACCAGCAGGAGGGAGTTTTTTAATAAGGATGTATCCACTGTCCACAGTGTGGTGGTGGAGGTTGTGCGCCATCTCCATTGCGGGGTGGGTACATACCAAAGAACCCACTACAGGTGTTTGCAATAAATTCTCTCTTCTAATAAAAATCATTACAATTCATATTGTTTTTATTATAATAAAATTTTCTAATTCTTATTTTAGCAAACCAGTTTTGCAAAATATATTGCAGAAACAGGTTTCATAAAAGCATAAAATAATATGTTAATAAAATAAATTCCAACCTGTGCATTTTACATTTAATTTTTATAAGACTATTTTATATTTATTTGACAAAGTGGTATAAATCTATTTGCATATTCCAGTATCAAGTGTTTGTGATTTCCTCATATGGCATGATAAAATAATATATAAATAAATAAATAAATTACTTACATCTATTGATGGATCTTCTGAATGTGATTGTGGGTGTGGAAAAATATAAATATAAAATGATAATTAATAAATCTTGAATAGTAAATAAGAGAATATAAAAAAATTGGACACACTAAGCCTTTAATTGATTGGCTGTTTGGCTAGGCACGCAGGGATGAACAAATCAGCGTGGCCATAGAATTTGGCCACAGTCTTAGCTGGGAGGGTGTGGATCCCAGCCTGCGGCAAATTAAAGAGGTCCTTGGTCCCAGTTGGGGTTCCTTGCTTGATGACTTGCTTGAGCCACCCAAAGACTTCCTTGATGGGATTTAGGAAGGGCAAATAGGCTTCAAGGAAGAGAAGGCGTAAATTTGCCGTGGCCAATTGCTGGGGGGCCACTGCAATGCTTGTGTCAATCATTGGGAATTCCTCTAGAATGTCAGCCACCTTGTGGAGACCAATGTTGTCCAACACAATCACATTAGTAAAGCCCTGTCTTGTGCACCTCAGGTGCTCCTGGATCAATTGGAGGAATGACAAGAAGGTACAGCTGTTGTGAGAACCCAATATCATTTGATAAAGCTTAACCCCCTTTGGACCAAGGAGAGCCACCATTGAGTAGGCTGTGGCGCAGACTGCAGCACTCCAAGCCATCCCGTCATTGGAGCCTTTGGGGACATAGCCATACCCATTGTGCATTGACAAGGCAAATATCAATTTGCCAATATAATAAAATTTGACTGTCCCCTTGGCTTTGAGGGCAGTGTACGCCTCTGTGTAGTTTTTCTGGACGTCAATATTGGCTGGTCTGTTTCTGTTGTAGGGGGATACCCCAAGCTTTTCCCAGGAAAAGCGCATTCCCTTGACCAAATGATAATAGAAGGAAATTGAGGCCTTGTTCCCAAAATTAGATTTAACCATGGCTTGTATATTTGCCAGTTCAAGATGGCAGTCCCAGGTGATCCACTGGTGGATTGCCCATTTGTGCTCCTTGGTGAGCATGGTAGAAACACACAAGTATTTCTCCGTGGCAAGGACACAACCAGTATTGATGAATTTTTGGAAGGTCTTGCTGGCATACTTGGGATCCACTCCAACAAGGGCTGCAGCCGCCTTGTAATCACCCAATTCTCACATTAGCTTAAGCAGAATAATGTGTTTGATGTCAGGGATGTGCTTCTGGGCGGGCTTTTTAGCGGTGGGGATTGACTTGTTGGCATTAGGCACAACACAGGGCATAGGTACCTTGGTATAGAAGGCTTCAATCTTTTTTAATGCCAGCTGTCCCTCATTGGTTTGATAGAACTGGGGCTCCTTGTCATCCTCCTGATTGCCATCACTGGCGTAGGGCTTGTAGCTAGTATCAAGTACAAGCTTCACCTTCTCCAGCATGGCTGATGGGACCAACTCTTGCCGGTACACAACATCAAACACATACAAAGTAAGTTCTACCTCCTTGTTTCTAACTTTCTTTGTAGTGATGACCTTGGTTGGCTTCTGGGTCAGCTTTAGGACCCAAGGGTTTATGCTCTTCACCCTAGCAGCTTGTGCTCCTTGAACCGGCTGTGTCAGTGAAGCGTCACTATGGAACTCTCCTCTCCCGTCTCCTTGAGTAGGCACTTGGGTTGCACTAACTCTATTCTTTGACCTGCGGGGGCAACTGCAACCACAGCGCACAACGGGTGTATTGGTACTCTGGTATTGTGTTCCTTTCATTTTAAAATTTAATAAAATATTAAATAAATTTCAATTTAGTTACTCCCCCTAATTTTAATTTTTGCTTTTATCTGAATATGGATATTTAATTAAAGTTTTCCCACCCAATATCCCAATTAAAGACTTTTTATTTCTTAATTAGTTGTTTTTGGTTTTACAACGCCCATTTTAGAATACTCAAAAAAAAATCCACCCATTTTCCCAGATTTTATGCCAAATTAAGCACCCAACACAATTTTTTTAAATTTATGTTTCAGATCTCATGTCTTATTTTAGATACCTTGGTATCATTCATGATTACAATCCATTGCACACATTGTGTGAGTGATTTTGTTTATGTAGTGAGTTGCTATTGTGTTTTGTTTTTGGTTTGTGTTTTGACACACCTTGCTTGGGTGTATTTTGTCACTGATTCACATAGTAAACATATGTACACCAAAAGTCACCTCACACCATTTTTTTTGTGAATCAATGTATTTTGGATTGTATTTTTAATGGTTTTGCTTTGTGTGTGAGCCCTTTGTTGCTGTGTTGACTCATTTTGCCCATTAACGCCAATAAACCCTGTTAACAGAGTGTATATTTTAACCTGAGAGATGGATTTTGTTTAAATCTGAAATCATTTTGTTTAAATCTGAGGTATTTTTGGTTGTCACCATAGCTTTTAAAATGTCAGGATTCAGACTCCTGACAACATTTAATATCAATTTACTTGATTTTATCATATTTGAACTCAATTTTAAATAGGTTTTCATATTAACTCAATTCAATTGTGCTATTTCCGAGTGCTTTTGCAGTCCAAATACCTTTTGAACTATCTGTCTTCTTGCGCATAATTACTGATCCTCAAAAAATCATATCTCTGCAGCTAGAGAGCCAATCTCAACGTTTAAAGGCATTCCTGAAAGCTGAGACCAAGAGGAATCTATTGGTGCCATTATTGAACTACTGTTACATGTTCCAATATACCTTCGAAATGCTATATCCCTCTTGTAGCATACTTGATCCTCTCATTCAAGAATTGATGAGTATAAATTACCTTTCCCTTTCTCTTAACCCTTATCCATCATTCTCCTTATGGTGCTTCAATAAATCTTATGGTTCTTCACTCCTGTTCTTGTATTATGAATTCTCTTGTCTTGTCTCTTTCTGGATCTTCTTGGATGACTTATAAGATAATTGGAGTAGTCAATGGTTTGAAGTTCTGGTGGCTCATGGAATATTATTTCCATACTTCATTCCTGACATAAAACTACTGTAGATATTTCATTTCACATTCACCAATAAAAATTAAGTTCTATTCAAATTTTTGTTGTTGTGTCTTCAGTACTTCCGCGCTTCTCTCTAGCCATAACTAGTAGAGATTATCCTTCCAGGGCCTCAAGATAAACACATAGCCTTCCCTGTCATCTAACCAAGACTTAGTATGAATCCAATCCTAAGGTTAGGATTTCCTGTTGTGTGTCTGTGCTGCGCCTCAGAACACAACAGATACCAACCCATTGAGTTTCAAAATACTCAATAAAGGGTACAAAGGCTGCCTGGTTGGCTATAATATATGAGTGATGGAGGAGGGCGTTGTAGAAGACATTTGTCTCCTCCTTTCTAACCAGAGCAAGGGCAGCAAAGCAATTGAAGATGTCCTTGGTTTCTTTGGTGCCTTCAGAGTTGACCAGCTCATGGAGGTCAGAGCAATTTTGGAGGTGGCAGCAGAGTGCCTGCCAGAAGTGAAAGTAGCATCCCTGAGGAAAACTCTTAAAGACACAAATAAAGGCATTTTCCTGAGCCTGTTTGAAATCCACTACCAGATATTCATGCTAAGGAAGGCTTTCTGGCTGCTTTTTTGGGGTGAGGACATCTTTTGCTTGGGATAGGGTCTTCTTCTTGCGCCCTCTGGTCTCCTTGGGCTTCTCTTCAATGGTTGGGAGGATTTCATCAAGCTTGGCCTTTAGGATTGTGAGTGCATGGATGTATGTTTCCTGCTTCTTGTTGGGAAGGAAAAGGAATACCAGGGGAAGAACTAGATTACCAAACTGCTCATGGATATTCCAAAGCTGGCTGAAGAGCTTTGGGCAGGTTGAGAAAGTATCATTTGCAAGCCAAGTCTTGCATTTCAGCAGGTTGCAGAGATCCTGGCTTGTGGCAAAGCATATAATACGCTCAGGGGTGTGTTGACCATCACTGTGAAGAAGGAATCTCTTCTCATGGTAGGATAATTTTTGTTTCTCTGTAAGGATCAATTGGTCAATGAACGTAGCACTGACGCCTTCAGTGCTCAGAGCATATCTCTGATCAGTGAGATATCTCTGTAGTTTTGAGGCGCCACCAACAGTTGCAAGTTGGGTATCATTTAAATTAAGTAGGGCATCATTAACAACCTCAGTTGCAGTTTGATCCTTGGTGGTTGGGATCACCTGGCAAAGAAACCAGCGGATAAGTTGGTAAAGGGGGTCAAAAGGCTCAGCGCAGTCATGGTTGACAGTTAGGGCTTTAAATCTAGTGAGCCCATAATTAGTGAGTCTAGCTGGGCAGCCAACATTATCACATTTAAAGTGGTGTTGACAAATGGCTTTTTTCTCATAATTACAGCTGAAGCTGTAGCCCTTGTAGACAAAGCTGGCACCCCCTTTCTTTGTCATGATGGGGTAGCTGGCTGGATAAGTGGCAGGCACAGCAAAGGTACCATTTCAATTGCATATATTGTGAATGGTATTAAGATCCCAGAGCTCAATTTGGTCATCTGCAGGAGAACCAGGCTCAGGCCCCTGCTCTTCTTCCTCCTCAGGCTCTGATGTGGGATCAGAGTGGCAATTGAAGTTGAATAACTTCTCTTGGGGGTCTGAGGGGGAGTACACAAATGGAGAGTGAGGAGGGGGTAGGACTGTTTCTCTCTGGCTCAGGTGATGGAGTTGGGGTCTTGGGGGAGCTTTGGCCTTATAAGGCTGCTTTTTTGGGGGTAGTCTTGGGCTTTTTGGCCTTTGGAGGAGTGATCTTGGACTTTGAGGCCTTGGAGACCTTGGGTGCAGCTTTGGTAATTGACTTGGGAGGCATCTAAAAGTGAATTAGTTTAAAAATATGAGCAATTTGGGGATTGTTTTTAAAGAAAAAAAAATGAGAGTGTTTTTAAAATAAAAAGTAGTATTTTTTTACACAGAATTGTAGAAAAAATTTAAAAATATATAATATCAAAATTTCAATGTTTTTTGTTTTGTAAAAATAAAAATTTTATTAGTAAGGCAAGTAGGCAAAACTTTGAGTTTTGACTGAAACCTTGCTTTCAAAATAGTGTTTTTGAAGTGACATAATTGAGGTGCCGTAGCTCAAAAACATAGTTTTTTGACCATTTTTTATATTAAATTAACAAATCTACGGTGGAGCTACCTCAACTGGGACAAAGAGTAAAACTTAAATTTCTCAAAAACTAGCTTATACAACTGGGGTTAAAAAGTACCCAATTGTTTAGAGGAGATCAAAAAATATATATATGCAAAGTTTCAGTTAATTTCTTATATTCTTTATTAATATGGTTTTTTATGTGAAATAATACTTTTGAAAAGTGGAAAGCAGGAATTGTGGTGGGGGAATTGATATAGCGTAGCCTGGTATCATAGGTAATTTCCCCTTATTTTCCCCTATTCATTGTGTGCATCAAATCAATTGGGTGATATGAAACTTGGTGGAATTTGAAGTGACGTAAATTGAAATGGCGTAATCACCCCCTTCCATATTAAAATCACTATTAAGATATTTTATTAAGAGAACCCTTATCAACATATCCATGTATAATAAAGTTATAAATTACATATAACAAAACTGGTTTTTTTTACCCAGTAATGACAATCACTAGAAGGACTATCATAGTGGCATCTATTTAGGTTGTTCTTAGTATAAGTGTCTTGGATTAATACTATAGGAACATCTTCTGGCACTATACAGCAGGCTTTGTTTTAGTTCAGGTATAAGCTTATTTTAGTTAAAGATAAATAGTGTTATTCAAAATGAGGTAAAGTCAAGATGGCGTAAACACGCCCCACACTAAGTGACTTTATATGTAAATAAATTTAGTAAAATAAGATTTAATTAATCTGACTCAAAGTGACAGAATCAAGATGGTGTAAATTTGAGATGCCACATTAATAAAGTATATGTAAATTTTAACTATTTTATTTTTTTTTATTTTTTGTGATTCAAAATCACTAGCGCAAAAAACGCCATCTCAAATTAAATTCAAGATGGTGTAAATTGAAGTAGTGTTTTTGAGATGGTGTGTCCTACCCTTACTCAATAACTAGCTGGTGAATCATTCAGTGAGTCACTCAGGGAGTTAATTTCCCAAGAGGGATTAATAAAAGATGTTGCAACACTGGTATTACCTGTCCTAATTGCAAAGATTGAAAGTCAGGTAAAACATTATCCAGGTTAACCAAATTAACAGATTTAAACCAAACTGTTGATTGGAAATGGGTTACTGCTGCCCTGGTTTGTCAGCTGGATATGATTACCTGTTCAAGTTGATACTGATAAATGAACATAATCTGAGAGTCACTTGATACAATCTCATTTATCAGAACAGCTGACAGAAATTAATCATTCAAGGGTTTTTTTGTACTGGACAAAGTACTTTTTAGATGATGTAGATAGAATAGAAGCCATGGATCCAGGTGTTATTGCTTAGTCAAAATTTTGATACATATTGAAAATTTTTCACAGTTCAACTCTTAAGAGTTGAGCCCTTCCCAAATTACTCAATAAAACTAAATATCCTCCTGGTCTAACTATTACTTACAATGCATTCAGTAGTGGGTCTACTCTGCTACATCCTGTATAACTTGATATTAAGTCAAATTATTACTGGAAGATAGGGTCCTGCCTTGGGTACTTTGTTGTTGGCACCTCCTAATATTACTCCAATGCCCCAGAATCTTGGTGTCTTTTCTGATGAATCTGAAGCCTAGACAGTTTTATTTTCTCAATGCCCAGAGGTTTATGCTGAAAATGCTTTAATACTTTCTCAGGCATTCATATGGGACTCTTGTGGTTGGGTTTAATAATCTTGTTAGACCCCAGTGTATCCTTTGAAAATTTTATAAAAAGGTATTTGAAGCTTTGTTGGTGGTTAATCATCAACTATATGTGGATTTGTGTGGTGATTCCCCACCACATAGAGACTGTTTATTATTACCTGTTGATTTATGTCACACATACTTTCTTGTCTTTGCTTTAAAAGCAGTAGAGACAGCTTTAGGAGCAACCCTAACATCAAATAATACCTTGAGTGATGAACTCCAGGGCTTTTATTGTGATAAATACTCACACTTTCTACATTTAATACCATTTTTATGATACTTATTGTACATGTTTTTGTAACTTCTTGGTCAAGGTTTAATAAAATAATGAACTTAACTTGTCAGTCATGACTAAACTTGCTTTATTAAAGACAAAGATATGACTTAAAAGGTTGAATATTTAGTGTTGTAACTGTGTTGTATTAGCAAAGTTGCATGGAAAAAACACTGAAAACTAGATAATTATCTTTATTAAGATGTGTGACTTGTATAGTTTGAGTGAATTGTTTTAAGAGAAACATGATTGTGTTGATCAATTAATTGAATTGAACATAAAGTGGCTTGATCCTTATAATGAGTCAAGTGTCAAATCAAGCTATCCACCAAGCAGAGATCATCATCAGTTCTTGTTGCCTTGTTTAGAATCTCAAGTTGAATTCCACATTTGGCTCTGGTAGTGGGGAAGTCATTTTGAGTGGCACAGGGTCTCTTGTGAGGAACTTTTCTGGTGGATTGACCCCCTTATTTTGGCATTAGTAATGGATAATAAATGTAAATATAATGTGTGAAATATAATTTTTATTTCATAAATTAAAAAAAGAGTTATATAGGAAAATTAGGTATTAACTGAGCCATAACTCCTCTTAAAATTTACTATGGCTCAGTATAGACCTTTAATGCACACTCTAGTACCTCTTTAGTCATCACTTGCAGAAAAGTGATTCAGTTATCATATACAACTGGCTGATCACCAAACTAATAGCACACCTGTACAATAGTTCTACCTGATGTATCAATTGATGAGTCTAATCTATGAGCAAGAGTATTTTAACAGTTGTGACTTGTTTAAACACCAATCATAATGTGACACATATACAAGGTGTTCATAGGCAGCCCCTAGATTTTATCTACTACATGATAGTAAACAATTTTGCAATATGTTTAATTACTCTCTCTCAGTAATCTTTTTCCTAAGAATAGTTCAACTGCTGAATAGTAGGTGACACTATTGCCACACTTTTGTTGTGAACTTTGAGGAAGTTGGGTAAAGCTTCACTCTTCTATATAAATGAAGGGATACTCATTTGAGGTATTTGTTAAAGTTTGAAAGACTTTTTGACATATGGACTAAGTTTTGATAGCCCTGTAAGAAGGCTCATATTAAGGGTTGGTTGATTAGTGATGGGTATATATTAAAGGCCTAAACTTTTAAGGGTGGATATTTAGAGAAATTAAAGCCTTTACAGGTTATGCTGGGTCAGTTGAAGATGGATCATCAAATATATTTACTTGCTATGATATATTCGATTTCATAGCAGGCTTTGCTATGGAAACGATTCATGCTGATGGCTTACCAGGGTTATTCTGCCCCTGAATGATCCCATCAAGCTATAGAAGGCCATGTTTTACTTATTGATCCTTGAGTTTCTAGACAGTTCCGCTTGTATGGAACTATTATCACACCTTGGTTATAAACCTAAAACATAGTTTACAAAAAAGGATCCGTCAAAATAATAAATTGCTTATTTTACACGATACGGAATAGCTCTATAAAGAATGATGGATCAAAGGTAATAAACTGTGGGTAGAAATGATTACTGGCTTGTTTAGCCTTTCAAACCCAAACATGATTTAGGCATATATTATATTGAAAGCGTATATAGGTTAAATATACCAAAGGGGTTTCAAATATAAAATTATTAGGTAATGTTGAAACATTGATAAAGCATTGTGCCTTTAAATTGTCCTAGCCAGGGGCAGAGATTTGAACCACCCTTTTCCAAATATTCTTGGATATCAAACCGGGTGGCAGTGAAAAACTTTATCAGCTTCAGGTGAGGATGACAGCACCAAAGTTATGAGGCTAGGTATTAAATTGTCTGATTTCGTGTTTAAATTTCTTACCGATATGTCCAATTCGGAGCAGCAGCCTTGAATATCGCCAGAGTTCTACCCTATACGTTGTGATATTTATTCAGCTTTTAAATCCTATTCGAAGTGGCTATACCAAGGAATATATTGGTGGCTACAAAAATCTGGTGGTTTCCTAGGAAGTTGGAGTAAAATGAGTAAATAAAATGTGGATGGAAATGATAATTATAATGCAATTTTGGCATGTATTTATTTTTGTTTTACATTCATTTTTTGAAAAGTAGCATTAGATTTTGTTCATAATTCATAATACATGTATATAATTGAGTTAATAATTACGTAAGAGAGTATAGATGGATTGTATCATTGGACAGGGCTCATCATTTAATGCATCCAGTCTTTAAAAGCCACATTAGTTTTTACTCGTGATTAATTTTTATAAATTTGGGTTAATAAATTTCCAGAAAAGTTTAACTGGATTTATAGCATTAGGCAGAATTTGTATATCCTACATTTTTGAATATTGCTTTAGCTTTTATTGATGATTAGTTTTCATAGCTGTATATATTTAAGTGAATAAATGATCAATAAATCAAAATATATTTATTTATTATACATGGCTATTTTATAATGCATTCATTTTTCGATACTGTATTGGCTTTAATTAGGAATTGATCTTCCATAGCTTTATACAGTTGAATGGTTACTTGGAAAAGAGTAAATGTATTTATAGCGCTAGAGAGAAAACATTTTTATTTTTATGAACATTTTATTTGTATATGGGCCGATTTAAGATGAGGGTTGAGGGCGAATGCTCATGATTATGCATGTATGTTTGGATACTAAGTGAGGTTGTGCAAAGATTTTGCTTAGATGACTGAGGATGCTTGGCCAGCTGGTCAAATCGCTGTGGGCCGGATAAAAGGGAGTGGTGGATTCCAACAAATAAACTTTTGGCTGGGGAAATGGGGAAGCTAATTTGATCTAAACCACCAAGCTTTGTCACTTGTGATCTGCTTCACTCAACTTGCCACACCCCCATCTGCTGCATAGTTGCTGGTCTAAGCAATCGATTGAATCATGTATGTGTAAGAGTGTTGGTTTTGTGGCTGCTGGTGTTCGGCAAAGTGGGCGCTGGAATGCTGCTGCCAGAAACCTCATAGGATTTTGAATCCTATTTGCCGAGGCTCGGCTGGCTGGGAATTTTGGATGAGTCTTTGAGGGGCTCGGCCCAGCAGGTGTAGATGGATTATTCCGGTGGATTTGAATCCAGCAGCTTTGTGCTGGAAATTTAATGCTGTTTGTGCATAAACCTGCGCTTAGCTTGGAATGGCTAACTGGCCAATGATGTCATCGGATTCGGAGATGGGCCGCAGGATTCAATTGTGGGACAGGCTCAGCCAATAAAAAGCCGTGGTAAAGGGTTCGAGCCGAGGCTCAGTGGAAGGACGATCAGCAAGGATGGATTTGTAAATTAGGTCGGGACTAAAATTCACATGCGCAGGCTGGAAGCTACTCAAAGATGACTTCACCTGGGGTGACCGATCGAGCAATCTGATTGGGGGAGCCTCGGATTATGGGGGGCAGGTATGTCCAAGCCACGCCTTGACCAATGAACGACAGTTATGTTGAAAGGTAGGGGCGTAGGGGACAAATGGTATTTAAGCTGCTCGCAATCAATGGCTTCCCTAACCTACAATGCTTTCTGCTGAACAATTCCTTGACGAAAAGAAACACATCCGCGACGAGCATCCCAGCGAGGAGCCAGGCTTGGACCACCAAGACTCTTCCGAGGCAAGCGAGAAGGAGTACTCAGACCCTTGCTCGCCCACTAGTGAAGCCAAGGAGGTAGACTCCCGTTTCTTCGACCGCCTTAACGCCATTCCTCTGGTAGCCGAGGGCGTTGGCTACGTGCAGAAGTATGCCAACTCTGGCGAGAGCATTTACTCCAAGTATGTTAAGCTCGCCCTTACCAAAGCCGAAGTAGGTTTGCAGACAGTCAGCGAGCTGGCCGAGTCCAAATTCCCCACCCATCTCGAAGCTGCTGATAACTTGGGGGTCAGATCTCTTGACTTCCTTGAAGATAAATTCCCCACTGTCCTCAAGCAGACATCCTCGGATGTTATCAAACAATCACGCGATGCGATCTCCAGCATGGTGGCGACTCCCCAGGCCGCCATTTCCTCGACCATTGATTCTATCGCTAGTAACGCTGAGGGTATCCTTGACCGCTTCCTACCTCCGGCTGAGGAGGCCCAAGAAGCCGAGCGCGACGTTGGTGTTGCTCGTCTCCGCCACGTTGGTGTTGATGCCTCCCGCCGCTTAACAAAGGTTGTGCGTAGCCAGATGAGTAGCCTCTCGACCGCCAACTCTAACCAATCTATCCTCAACCTCAGCGAGTCTAAAAAGTTTTTCCAGCGTGCTGCTGAAGAGATGTCTTCCCTCAATGAGAAGCTTCAGGCCACCCTCAACGCCACCAAGGACAACGTCAGTTCCATCAAAGACTCTTCCCTACAGTATCTCATCAAATCCCAAAACCAGCTTGTCCAGCGTATCAACTCTGAGGTCAACTCAATTTCTCTATACTTAAAAGAGAATGCCGGTGATAAGCCCGAGACTCTACGCAAGCAACTCGAACCAGCTGTCGCCTTCTTCTCTACTCGTTACACCAAAGTTTCGGCTGAATTTCAGAACGACGAGAAGCCACTCTCCCTTAAAGCCCGCAATGCCCTGCTTCTAGCCACCGACTCCATTCCCATTATTGACGATGCCTGTCGCTACCTCACTTCCTTCCTGGCCCGCTCTGACGACTCTCAGCCTGAGGCCAAGGAGTAAACGCTGCTATTAGACGGAGCTGCATCCCTTTGAAAAAATATCCATGACCCCATTTTTAATCCTGCTATCCCCAATTCCCTTCTTTGAGCTAATAAATGCCGGGTTCCCATCCTACTTTCAATTCTCTTATCTAAAACTTCACGGCGGTCTGGCCGAAGCAACTAATTGACAACTATAGATGCCATTAATTCCGGGGCCTGCTTCTTACAGGTGAGTCATGCTTCCTGAAATATGCAGCCATTCCTAATGACTTGTTTTCCCTTTAGGAGCTTTGGGAATCGAGTGAGTCTCCACGTGCCTGATAACACACCTTTGTTATCAAACTATACGCGTCGGTTCAAATGACGTACCTTATCCTTGTTGACAATCCCTAAGGATGATGCCGAGACCAATCTAGACTCATCCCAGTGCAATGAGTGGATTATCATCCAATCCCTACATTGCACTTTCTATCTACCACTGATACATTTGCCCTACTTCCACCAATACCAGCACAATCTTAACCCTGTTCACCAATCAAATCACTCTTTTTGATTTAGAGACTGCCATATCGCAGGTAAGCTACCCCAATAATTCCACATATACTCCAACCACCCCTAAACAAATCCCATTTATTCTTTTATTCCATCTTTTATCTTTTAAAAAGGCTACTCTACAGTATCCCACAATCAGAATATAGCACCAATTTCAAACACTGCTATCCACTTCCCAGCAAATACACATGTAGCCTATTAAACCCTTATCTAAAATCACAATCCAATTTCACTGTTTAGAACATCCCATTACAATCCAAAATAAATATTTATAGCTCAATACTAAAAGTTGACCAACGACAAACCCCCATGTAGCTTCAATCCAAGCCAACTTTTGGAAAACATCTTCAAGGCATGGGAACCAATAAAGTTTAAAACAATAAAGCATCTATACTATTGCATCCTCATTATTTAAGCTCAAGTTAAGGTGTTCCTGAGAAACCCTAAAGGCTATAGTAGCAACTTGGATAGAATTTAAGCTTTCCTATATTCCACAATTAAAATATTGCATGGTATATTATAAACCCAAGATACTCAATCACAAGGATCCATATTAGGCTCACTACACTTCTAAAATACCCAAGCATATACTATCATGATCTAAGCTTTATGCCTGATCATAATAGGCGGGAGCTTCTCAAATAAGCATTTCTCTTTCTTTTCTCCTGTTCTGTTACCTTGATAAGATGCTAGTAAAACACTTTCCATGTACCACCAGAAACCATATACCAAGCTTAATTACCAAGATCCCTCAAACAGACCAACTAATGGCCTGTTTTAATACAAGGTATTCAATAAATAATATATCGTTTCACTTGTGCTCTTGATCCTGTTAATATTTTCTTATTGGTGTCAAGTATATACATCTGAGAAGTATAATAAACAAGATAAAGGGGGAAATCAAGAAGAGAATGATACTTTATTGGTTATGAGTTTCAATTATTATATAGTATTATGAGAAGCTATACATTGCCTAAGTGTGTCATGGTGGTTGAGGCTTGTCCAAGTAGTGTTCCACTTGGGACTCAAAAGGTTTGATCCCCGTAATAGATGAGTGATTGATAAGAGTGCCATTGACCAATAATTAGTTAGAAAATCACTCAGGGTATTACTTTCCTGAGAGAAAGTAATTAAAGATGTTGCAAAATCTCCCCCTGTGCTGAAAGGTGGAGCCTTGGGAATTTTCTTGAGAGTGTTGGGGATTAAGACTTGGTATTGATCCAGTTTTGTGTTAGGTACAGGAAGTTGGGAATTATGTTGTGCTGTTCTTGCTTTGCATAGGCAGAGGCGGTCATGGTGCACACGCTTGAGCTCTGTTCAAGCACCAATGCCTTTGATGAGGTAGGTGTTGTTTGGTTTGACTTCCATGACAATGCCTGGTTCTCATAATCCTGGATTCAACTTGTGCATGTCATGGTTAACGGCCCAGATCTTGTCTCCGACTTGGAATTATTCCTGTTGGAGTGAGATTGTCCCTCTCTCAATTTCTTTCTTTTCTTTGACTTTTTGATCTCTCCTAGAATGTTGTATGTCAGGTTCATTGTCGTGTGGTACTTTCTTGGGCAGAGGTAACAATGGTGCTGACTTAGTACTGACAACAATGAGATTGTGCCCATAGAAAAGTTCATATGGGCTTTTGCCTACATTGCAATTGATTCGTGTTTTGCACGCCATAAGTGTTGTTGGAAGCATATCAGCCCAAAGCTTTGGGTCGTTAGCAGATATTTTACTGAGAGCTTTCACAAGAGAAAAATTTAATCTTTTGGCTCTCTTGTTTGCTTGTGGGCGATGAGGGCTGACAATGGTGTTTTATTTCATTTTTAGTGTGGTGAAAATTGGTATCAATGGCCTTAAGTTCAGTTTTTTCATCCATGATTAGGAGCTTAGGTTTCCCAAACTTAGCTATGATTTTCTTGCCAATAAATTGTCTTAGATCATTTCCTTTATGTTTTTTTGTAGCTTGTGCTACAGGACACTTAGTTGCATATTTAATAGCTGTGATATGTACTTTTTGCCTTTTTTTATTGCCAGGCATTGGTTGTACAATATCCAGTGACCAGACTTTGAACAGTTGTGTGATTGACACTGGTATTACTGACTTGGGAGGTGCCTTGGAGCGGTATTACTTTTTGCAAACTTTGTATTGATCTAGTACTTCCTTGGTATTGCCCAACATTTTGGGCCACTAGTAGCGTGTCTTGAGGTATTCATGCAAGTTCCTGCTAGGAGTGTGTCCCAGATCTCTGTGGTAATGAAGAATTGTGTCAATATTTTGTGTTGACAGAACATATGATATATTATTGCCACTTGATAATATGTGATGTAGAGTATCATACACATTTTTGAACAGGTGTTTGTTCTTAAGAACTTTCTCTTGGATGTATATTGGTGTATCAGGTGAGAAAACCTCTTGAAGACTTTTCATTATTAACGTGAGATAATCAGGCTCTCTGTTAGTGCAAAGTAGATTTTTACGGTATAGCCTGGATGGGGTTTTTGTAGTAAGCATTTACTTGCCTGGTTTATACTCAATTATCATTAGATACCTTTGTATGAGTCTCATTAATTCAGCTTGTTGCCTAGATAGATGTTGTTGAGTCTTAAAGAATACCAATGACTTATGGTCTGTTAGCACTTTGAATATCTGTTCATCTTTCAGATAGCATTGCCACTTCATTAAGCAGTGACAAATGGCTATTAGTTTCTTGTCATGTATCAGGTATCTTTACATGCCTTCAGACAGCTTTCTTGAGTCATAGGCTCCAGGGAGAAATTTTTTTCTGCAGTTTGAATTTATAGTACTTCTTTTATTGCATAGTCAGAGGTGTTGGCTTCTAATTCATATACTTTTTCACAATTAGGGTACTGTAAGATAGGTGTGGTAATAATTTGCTCTTTTAATTGTCAGAAGTATTGTTTTTTCAATGATGTTAATATGAATCTTGTTGTTTTTCCAGTGATTTCAGAAAAAAGCAGCCAAGGCTCCCCAGTAAGAGATCAATCTTCTTACATAGGCAAATATACCCAAAAATTTATAGAGTTTGCTTTTATTGTGCAGTACTGGCATATCAGTTATTACTCTTACTTTTCTGGGTTGGATTTGACCTTGTATTTGCTGATAATGTGGCCTAAGAATGGAAGCCCAGTTAAAAAAAGTCACATTTGGAGGGTTTAGTTATGAGTTGGTTATCCTGAAGGGTATGGAGCACCATGCAGACGTTTTTTCAATGTTGTTCCTTAGTGAGGTTATATATGATTATGTTGTTGAGGTAGACTATAACCCTATTTCTGATGTTTACTTTAAATACTTCATTCATGAAGGTCACAAAAGTACTTGGGGCATTTGTCATGCCAAACTTGAAGACAACAAATCCAAAAGAGCCATACTTAGTTTGAAACACTGTTTTGAGGATGTCCTCTGGTTTAACGCGGATTTGATGGTATTATGCTTGTTGTATTTTGATTGGGTATAAACTATTTCTCACTTTAAACCAACATTAATTTATTAGGCTCAGTGAGTGATAGGGCAACCAGCACTATTTTCCTAGATATAGAATAGGACAATTGATTAACCATAGTTGTAAGACTAGTCAATATTAATTATGATCACCTAATAAGAAGTTAATATTGGGCTAATATTGTAGCAGGATCTGAATATTATATAAGAGGATCCTGGCATTTGTGGTGACAATCAAATATCCCATCCCTATATAGCTTTTATACTTGGCATTAAACAAAGGATTGATTATTACATTTTTATATATTATTATACAAACTAAGTTTAGAGAATACTCAACTTAGTCTTTTATAGTAAATAATTCATGATTTGAGTTAGCAAGATACAACTACTAACCACCCAATACCACCAAAGAAACGACATTTGGTGCTCACTCCATGTATATGAACGGCAGTGCATGTTGCCCTGGTAGTGACTTCTTTTTTACCCAGGAAGATAGTGGGAAAAAACTTCTCCAGGCCTTTCTCTGGCATCTGCATGAACATCCTGAAGGGCTGTTATCTGAAACCAGCAGACTGGCTGGTGCACAAAATGGGGTCCCTGAAAACCCATCTTGTTTAGTCAGTAAATGATGGATATCTAACATCCCCAATTAATGAAAAACCAGGCCTTTCTTCATTTGGACGTCCCAGTCTCTCTGGAAGTTAACAAAAACGTTGAACCAACCCAGCAACAGCCGGAGCAGGTCATCAGCAGGATGGAGAGAGGTGCAACTCAGAACAGAGTATCACAAGAGAGAATGACAGCCCTTCCCTCATATGCCGCTCCTGCAAAGGAGAAATTCTGTAACTTTACAGGTATCACCCCCAACTAGTTGCGCCTCCAGATGAAAAAAATGGACCAAATAAAGAAATATTTTCATAGCTTTGCACACTCAGCAATCTTTCACAGCAAACTACACTTGGGATACTGTCAAAACAGCAGGCTTGACCTGCCAGCAAGTGTAAGGATTAAAAATCCTTACAACCTAAATATAATTGGCACAGTTGGGACAGAAACAGGAAACTCTGGACTTTTAGACCATCTTCATGAAGTCAAGACAATTCCTAAACCCTGGCTACCTCACATGTTTAAAATATTCAAGATAAATAATGAACTTCAGGTTCTGGGGATCCTGGATTTCAATTATGGTCACCTAGGTAAAGAGAAGTGTCAGGAAAGCTTGAAGACAGTTGCTTACCCCTTGGGTTCAAACCTGCAACCTTTTCAAACTCAACGCCCAAAAGATAATAGTCAATTAGTATATACATTAAATACAAACTTACCAAGCCTTGCAAAAGCAAAAGCAGATTCTTTTACGCTTCTGAGAACTAACAAACCAATAATATCACTTCTTGTGCTTTGAAAACAGTTTTCAATCAATCAGAAACCAACCAGAACAATAATTATCAATAATACACCACCAAAAAAACTCAGGGTGCCAAACAATAAATTAAATGCCCAGCAGGGAAATGATGATGCAGCCAAAGTCCAAATCACAAATCTAGTTCACCCAAGCTATGCCCAGGCCAATACACAGAGCTTAATAATCCTACTCCAACTAGCAGGGTTGGCTGCTGCTATCTGCATACTGCATTATGAAGAGCAGCAGCAAAACCAAAGTGACCAACCAGATACTACTCAAAGGGTAAACAATGCATACCAAAATTCACCTCAAATTATTCCACTCTCCACAATCAAACTCCAAGTATTTAGTGAGTAGCACTTGAGGCTTTCCCAGTGCTCTAACAACTTCAATTTCTGGATAATTTATCTTGCTTCTATATTCTTTACCTAGTAATTTAGTAGATTCAAATTTAACCTCCCAATGATCTGGAAGCAGAATTTTTTTCTGCTTCTGTTCTGTTTAGTATCTTGGAGCCTTGCTGCTAAAGATTGTGAATTTGATTCTAATATTTGAGTCAAAGATGCTGTTGGGAATTTTGACCAAGCAATGATGCCAATTATGACAGAGCCCATGGATTAGGATTGCTACAATCAAATTCATAAATTAGTAGTACAAAATACAATGATACTAATTATGACAGAGCTTGCAGATATGAATTGCAGCTACCAAATAACATAAATTGGTAGTATAAGTCATATGAATATTGGATCAGCAGTATTCTGCTAACCTGAGCCTTAAACTAGCCAATGATAAGCGCCGCTGCAGCAATTAAATGATACATGATTTGCTGCTGCGGCACTTTAAAAATACACAAGCACTGCAACGCCGCCTAGCAACTGGATTAGGTGCCAAAGTGCCAAACTACTTTTACGTCAAGAGCCTCTGCGCCAACTGAAAATTATTGCAAGCGCCACAGTGCCACCTTACTTTTACATCAATTGCCAAGGCGCTGGATTTGATTCCCCATAATTTCAGATTTCCTAATTCAACTGTATTTCTAAGCAGCCAACATGGGGACACAAATTAAGCAGGATGAATGGCCCAAAAATATACCAAACCACCACACCAGCAAGGACCACCTGTGCTGGGTGAAGCAATTAAATCTCATTGGTTGGCGTGTTTGAAATGACCAAACCTAGATCACTAATTACCCAAAATAAGAGTATGTTGGAATGTCCTAGAAGATATTGCCAACAGCTCAGGAAGACGCCCCCCAAGAGGGTATAAATACTTTTCCCCTACTAATAGTGAAATACTTTTCAACTTATTAAAAGTGCTTCTGCATGATCAGAAGCCAATCTTCAAAAGTAATTATCAATTTTTCTTCCTATATGTTCTTCTGCCACAATACTAATCATATCCTCACATATGACAGTATTCAAGCCAAGTACTCTGCGCCCTATTACAGAAATGAGTTGCCCCCATACTCCCAGCGCAACAGATGCTACAAAGACCTTGGCTTGGGATTACCTGTATACCAAGCATCAATTTCCTCCTATCTGTGACAAAAAAATGCCTCTGCCTGCTTTGCCTCCTCCAGTTATTTGGCCAGGAGCACCTTGGTATGTTTTAGCCTATGTTGCTGTATATTATGGGTTAACCCATTTTGCTCCATTCTTGGATTTGTACAAATTATGAGGATTTCTAGTCAGCACCTTAATGGTTGGGATTCATGTGGGTTCCTCTCTTGTGGGATTTCATCCGTCTGCTCTCCTACACTACTTGGGTTCTTTCCTTCCTTAGGAATGGATCCCTGACAGCAAGGTTCCAAATAAGCGGGTTTGTGACCAACAATCTACTGTAAATTCAGAACCTGAACGTAAAAATGCAGGATTGTCAAATCCTTGGTCCAAATTTTGAATCACTTTTGCAGGATGGCCTTTTTTTAATTAAATTAATTTTTTTGTATTTTTATTGAATATTTGAAAATGCAGAAACTCATAGACACTTTGCAAAGTTCAATTCAAACTGTATATTTTCAATGAACAAAATGAATTAACTGGAATCAGATTTAAAGCGTTCAAATCCATCAGCCATTTTCATTAAGTTTACTATGTTTTTTGAAATTGTGGGATTGTCAAATCCAAGAACCAAATTTCAAATCACTTTTGAATGGCACTAGTAAACTCAGATATCAATTGCGGGAACTGGAATCCAAATTTAATGTACAGTAAGCACACTAGGAAACACCAACCCAAATCAAGAAGCTCCACCACAACTAAAATCAAATGGAAAATTCAATCTCAATAACCATAATTAGACATAAAAAGTTATTAAACTCTAAAATTATCCAAACCCAGAAAGTATACAACATTATACACTTCAAATCACAGATATAAAAATTCTGTTACTATTCAAGGCCAAATCAAGAGAAAACAACTACTCACAACTAAACCAATAACTCCAAATAAATACATATTTAATCTAAAATATAATTTTTTATTTTATTTTTATGGACCGTCAATCACATTCCCAACCCGCTCTTGCACCAGCCCGCGGGGCAGCCTGTCCACAAGGGCGTCCCAGAGGGTCCAAGACCAGACCTAGAACCCAACTTGAGGGGAGTCATGCCAATACACAGGCCTCCCAAGGTGTCAGCGCCAGCCAACCACCTCCTGCATCCCAAGCCATAACTACCAGCTTGAATCCCAGGCAGAAGCCACTTTCAAGGCCTGCTACCAAAGTCTCCTACACCAGGGTCACTGGGAACACTGAGGTTACTTACACCTCCACTGTTTACCCAATTGTCACCTGGCCCCGCACTCTTGACCCAAGAGTTGCTACTTCCTGCCCCTGCGTCTTTGACACCACCTACAAGCCATTGGCCACCACCAAGGAACCATCTGCGCCTATTGTGTATTCAACCATTGACAACGCCACTGCAAGCAAGCATGATCCCACCTTATACACAAAGGTCCCTGTCCCCTGTGTTGAGCCTGGTAGCCAGAATGCCGTGATACCTGCCAAGGGCCAGTATTGGTTGACAGATAGTGAGTGTGAAGCTCTCCTCAACTGCTTGAACAGGGAAATGGTGGTTTGGGATATTGCGTCCCAATTTGGTGTCACGGCCAGATACATTGCCAACATCAACACCAAGTATGGCAACACCGGGCAAATTGCCAAATCCACCAAGGCTAAGCGGCAGCCCAAACTCCTTCAGCCCGTTAATATTGATGCAATCAAGCAGTGGGTAGCCAAGGATTGCCACCTGGACACACTTACTGTCCAATCAATGCTTGCCACAGAGTTCAGGCTTTCTGTTTCTAAAACCCTTGTTTACAAAGCAATGGTTGATTTGGGCTTCTTGTGGAAGGTGCTTGGAGTTTCTCTGTACAATAGAAACAGTAAAAAGACCATTGAGGATTGGCACATTTATGCCAAGACATATCTGGCACTAAAGGAGACTTGGAATGTCCAGTTCTTCTATATTGACAAATCATTGTTTTCCTCCTCACTCAGGTCTAGGCATGGGTGGGTTGAGAAGGGGTCTAAGGATGGCGTAGCCCATTGTGCAGCTGTCTGTTCCCAGACCTATTCCATGGTTGCGCTTCTTGGTCCTTGCGGGTTGGACCAGTATCAGATGATTAAAGGCTCCCATAACAGTGGGACCTTTCTCAATTTTCTCTGAGCCGTCAAGGAGTACCTTCAGATAAATTACAGCGGCACAACCAACGTTGTTGTACTTGATAATGTCAGGCTCCACAAAGTGGATCTGGTTGTGTCTGAATTCCCCCCATTGACAAAAACAGCCACACCTCCAGCCACTGACTTACCAATTGTCCAATGAGATTTCTCTTCCTTCCGCCATATTCCCCATTCCTGAATCCAATCAAGGAGGTGCTTGGTTGGATCAATAATAAGGTGAAACAAGGTCTTCCTCAGGACACTGAGGATCTATTCAATATTCTCAAGATCAGCCAATTTGCAATGCCACCCAATGTGGCGGCGGCTTTCTATGAGCACTCAGAATCCTTTCTCCCAAAAGCCCTGGCCTCTGAGTCAATCAGATAAATGGGCGCTCCAGGTTTTATTTAGTTTTTTTATTAGTACTCAATAATTATTATTTATATATAATAATGTGACATTTGAATGTATTATAGACATTTAAGAATACATAGAAAAGGTAAGTAAAATTAATTATACTAGGTAAGATGGAAATATTTTTATTTTAATGCACTGAATATTATTATTGGCTTTTGCGCTAACAAATGAATAAATTAAAAAAAGATGGAAATAAATTAGTTTATTTAAATAATTGCGAGTCCTTGATGGTACTTTGGCTTTTTTAAGCCGCAAATTGGACCTTGCATGTCATCATCTGATCCTTGTTATTTCATTGCCACTATAATCACACAACACAACAACCAATTATTTTCATGTATTGCTTACTAATTAGTACTTAGGACACGGGTTAAGTATATCAAATATGTTTATCAAATCACATTACAAGGGAAAGGTAATTTGAATTCAAAACAATCATTTGTTTGAAACATAAGTGGAACAGGCCGCATGATGCAGATAAATTCAATCCTTGATGTTTATCTATGTGATAAATAAAACCTGTACTCAACAAGCTAGTAAATAAAAACATTTTTAACTTAATTTTAATATTTGACGTGGTTGCAACTTTGACTAATGTCTTTTAATATATTTAGATATATTAATATTATAATTTACATACTAAAATTTAAAATAAAAATAAAAATATTAAAATTAAAATTATAATTATAAATTGTAAAAGTTAAATATTAAAGTTTAAATAATCAAAATATAACAATTTTATTAAATTGTGATTTATTCAATATCAAAATATTTGATATTAAAATTTTTAATATTGTAATATGGATTATTAAAATTTTAATGTTAACTTTTAGATACTAATTTTTTTAATATTTAAATATGTAATATTAAAATTTTTATAGTAACATTTTAATAGTATATATTACAATATTAAAATTTTTTAGTTTAAAATATAAAAAGTTAAAAAAAATTAATTTGCAAGGGGGAAATATTTATTGGGGGATGCTAACTGCAAAGGGATGTGATTATTCCAGGGAATTATACCCTGAAATTAAAATTTCGGCTAATGCATCTAATTGGATCCACATACTCTTCTGTATGTGGTGGACAACCCTGGATGCAATTGCTAGAGGGGTGGCGCCCTGTACCCCGGTGGTTGCTGATTGTTTGATAAAAGGCAGGTGGGTGAGTGAATTGACTAGCAGATTTTTTTTTGGGGGGGCACATAGTACCCGTATAGCGTTGCCAATGCAAATGAATCATAGAGGACGTGCTTGACTGTCCTGTATCCCCGTGGTGTCTTCTGGCAGTTGAGGGCTACACAGCAAATATCCATTTGAATAGGTACATCCTCCAACTTTTTGACGTTGGTTTTTAATATGCAGTGGAGGAGGATTCCCAGGTATACCACAACATGGAGTCTTTGTGAGTTATACTTTTCCAAGAACATGCATAATTTTTTGAATGTTTGTACTAACCTATTAATATAGGACGTTTGGTTGAACTTGAAGAGGGTTCTGGGGGGCACCTGACTTGAATCAGCCCCCCAGGCCTCAGCAAATAAAATAAATAAAGGGTTAAAATTATTCACAAGGACTGCATCCCCGACTTTATTTGATAGTGCCTTAAAAACTTCATTAAAAATTGCAGATTTCAAATATTCATTTCCTATTTGAAAGTTGGTTTTTATTAAATTCTTTTCATGTTTGTTGATGTTTGTGAAGGGGAATCATTGAATGCTTTTATATATGTATTCATCAAAGTTCAGTTTGATATCCCCGCAAATTTCATTCATTTCTTTGATTTTGATAGTTGCTCCTAGTTCATATGCTTTCCTTATCCATGGCAAGCACCCCGCAGGTGGTGAATATTCCCTATCTTGAGATTTAATATTAAAAAATTATTCATATTCTGTTGAATTATTTGATTTATTTGATTTTTATTTATTTGTTTTACAGGGGCCACCAGTGACTGGTAACCCCTGTAAAACCAACTTGACGTAAAAGCCGCCACTTCCGCAACCTCATCCCCATTCCTGGTGATGACTAAAATAAATATAAGTAAAACATAAAAAGACTTACTAATTGTTTTCCCTGTGGCCCCCTCAGCCACAGGCGCCACTTCGGTGAACTTCATGAGTGTTGGATGCTCTTCATTAATTTTCCTAGGCTTAATTTTTCTTATATTTCTTGCAACTTGTGTTTCTTCTTGGTTTTCAGTTGCTAAAGCTTCTGTATTTCTTGAAGCGCTTCTGCTTCTTGCTTGTGTTTCATTTTCATCTGTTTCCATTTGGTCAGTTTCCTCTTCATTGGTGTTGATTTCCTTTTGAATTTCTGTTCCTTCAATTAGTTTGATCTTATTGTTTTCTTTGGCCCCCTTCCAGAACTCCCACAAATTATAGGCTGTGTTGTTGAACTTTAGACTTGATAAAATTGTTCCCTGTAGATTAAGTAATTTTTCTTTATTCTTTTCATCTATGATATTTCCTAGTTTATCCAGAGCATCTTCTTTTGACTGGATTATTGGCTGACCCTTGTTACTCAGCTTTCCTGCCATTATTTCCCTGATGTTTCTTTCTATTTCAACAACCTTTTGCAGGTGTGCTTCTAATTTGTTGATCAAGTTATAGATTGGTGACATATTGTTTGAATTCCATCAAAAACTGGTTTTTATAGTACTATCTTCAACGCATACATATTTTCCATCATCATTAATAAATTAAAGACAATAAACATGAATATTGGATTAGAATATTGCAATTAGACGTCAACTATTGATTCTTAGAAATTATGTGCATAACTTAATGTATTTTGTTTAATAAAATTCATTGTAAACTAGGTCTTTTTCATTACAATTTAAAATAAATTGACTGTGTTTATATTAGAGAGCCATTAACGCTTAGTACAAATATTGAAAATTAGTGCATTTTACAGCCTGTATATTTACCTATTGTTAATAATTCTGTAAACTTTTCAGTCAGATTTTGTGAGTAATAATAATGTAATGTGTTAATAAATGACAGTAAACTGTAATTTATTAACACATTACATTATTATTACTCACAAAATCTGACTGAAAAGTTTACAGAATTATTGCCAATAGGTAAATATACAGGCTGTAAAATGCACTAATTTTCAGTATTTGTACTAAGCGTTAATGGCTCTCTAATATAAACACAATTCATTTCATTAAATTATAATGGAAGAGGTCAAGTTTATAATGGATTTTATTAAACAAAATGCATTGAGTTATGCACACAATTTCTAAGAATCAATAGTTGATGTCTAACTGCAATATTCTAATGCAATATTTACGTTTATTGTCTTTAATTTATTAATGATGATGAAAAATATGTATGCTCATAATTTTAAGCTATTTGTAAAATGTACAACATTGTATTAATTATGGGAAATGTTGATAATGTAAAAAGAAAATATTATTAATTATGAATTGAAAGAGATATATCAATTTTAATAAGTTGTCACAAAGAAAAGATTTATTTACTTATCAAAGGACAGGAAGGGGGAGGGAATGGGCGGAATGAACATTGCCTTCATCTGCGCCTGTGAAAGAGGCGGCATCAGAGATAGTGGGGAGGGAATGGGTGGTGGTTTGGGAGTCAGGGTTGGAAGGCAGGTGGCTTGATGGGGGGGTTGGGGAGGCAGGGTTTGTTGACTGGGAAGGGGCAGCAAGAGCTGATTGCTTCAATTGCTCAAATTCTTCTTCCGTCACATATACTGGCTTGAAAAAACAGATGGACTGGCATGGGGGGAGACAGGGGTCCTTTCTGGACTTATCACTATCACTTGCATAGAAAATGACAAGATCTGATAGGTCCTGGACGGACGCAGAAGGGAAAAGCCCATAACCCTTATCAATTTGGGTGCATAGTTTGTTGTAGGTGGCAGGCTTTAGGCGCCTGAGGGCAGAACCAAAATTGTAGAGACATACATCTGCAAGATGCATGTTGGCGTAGTTGATGGGGTAGGACCAGCAGATATTCCCCACAGCCCTGATTTCTTGGGTAGCCCATTTGTGCTGCTTCATCTCTGCACTCAGTACAACTGTGTGCACGGTGTTTTGTGTGGCCTACTCCTCCAGCATGGCCTTGAGCTCCTTCTGGTAGGCATACTCATCTGCAGTGCTCAATATTGCCAAGTAATAATTGACGCCCAATGGGGACACTGCCAATAAAACCCTGATAAACCAATATAATATTGGGCCGCGCTTGTACATGTCAGACTGGATACGCTTCTCTCTAAAGTCTTGGATAATTGCAGATATCTTAGTATACAACAGGAAGATTACATCATTACAGGCCCTCATTGCCCTTCCATTGATAAAATTAATAATAGTTGAATTGTAGGGGTCAGTGTCCACCAAAATGGGGCCACTGAGAACTTGATTGGATAAGATTCTAGCAGCAACCACAACTCTGTGCATCCACAAATTCTCTGTTCTTTTGTTAGTGGATGCTGCGGAGTCCCAGCTGGAGACGTACCTGGACCAGGGGCATCTGCGGGTCACGTTTCATAATGGCTATCATAAGGGGATGGGCTGTGTCACCTTTGGTCAAAGTACGGGCACCAGTTGAGGTCTTCTTGGTAGGGGGGCCACAGTTGGCGTGGGCTTGCAGGGTTGCAGCCACAGTGGACTTTGAAAAACCCATCACGGCCGCAATTTCCCCAAGGGACATAAGCTTCCCTTGCTTTTCAACCATTTCAAGAACAATATCTGGAGTGATTAGTTTTCTTCTGCGTCTTGCAGGCTGATTGGTTGGGGGAGGAATATGTCCATCTTATGAACTGGTCAATGCCATCTGATTGGCTGTTTTGGGGTCCTGGGCTCTCTGGGTGACCCCATGGCTAAAATGGCTGGTTCTGGATGCCATTGCTAATAAGGGATTTGGGTTGGCAGCTTCCTGTGCATGGTGGGCAAACAGGGCCATGTTGGAAGTTGCAGGAGAAAGAACAGACTCCTGGGTAGTGCTTGCAGAGGGGCCTGCGGGTTAGGAGTGGCCATAGACAGAGGCTTCACCATTAAGAGACCCAGTGTAGCCCTGCATGATTTTGTCAAGGCCAGGGAACAGCTCGTTGACTTGGTTGTTATTGAAAGAAGACACAATAAATTTTTATTAAAATTTTAAACTCAAGAAGAGGAATGTATATTTTAGTTAATTTTATTGTTATATATGTTAATTTTGTGAATATTATGATCTAAATTTTAGCTGTCCTAAAATGGAATAGGGTGATTTTTGAGAATGCCTATGATTCCCAAAAGAATCAGCACAAATCCACTCTAGATCCTTTGGCATCCTTTTTGAGACACCCATAAATTATAATTATTTCAAATTCCTCACAATTATGATTTGAAACTTGGTTCTTGGATTTGACAATCCCGCAATTTCAGATTTGTCAAGTTTTACATGATATCTATGATTTGTTTGAAATACAGGAAATCTCAAATTGTACATTAGAATCCTGCATTTCTGATTCATGTATCCTGCATTTGTTTGCTGGGTTTTGTCTTTTGTTAGTTGAGTTATCTGCTCAAGAGATTCAAAATTTGCCAATTTAATTTAATCAAAAAAAGTCAAATTAAATTGTTAATTTTATTTAAATTTTTAATTTTCACTCAGCTGAGTGGCCCGCAAAAGTGATTCAAAATTTGGACCAAGGATTTGACAATCCTGCATTTTTACGTTCAGGTTCTGAATTTACAGTAATTGTCAAGTCACTCAAAGACAAACTAGGAAGTTGACTCAAATTTTCAAATCCAACAAAATGAACAGATGATGATCCCTTATAGTGGATACCTCAATTTGACGCTTGACTCATTACCAGGATTAGGTCACCCCCTTCATCATCCCACTGTGTGATCAGCACAATCATGTTCCTGTTATTCATGATTCATAATGACTATATAATACTTATCTCTCAATAAAGAATATTATCTAGCTTCCAAATATTTCCCCCCTTGTAACTCTGCTAAAACAGCACAGTTACAACAATACAGTTATTCTTTATATTGCATCAGGGCAATTTAATTGATGGTCATTAAGCCTTCTTGAGCAAGCTATATGACATACTTTCCAACACATTCAACCTCCTCAATCACCAATTAGGTAGTGTTGTGCATCAACAAAAACAGAGCACTTCCTGGGCTTCCCAATGAGAAGAAAAGCTCTCCAGCTACATAGTACCAATGATGGGAGCATTATTTGAACATAAAGGAAGAAGCAATAACTGATTGAGCACAGTTACTCATCACGTAAAGGGTACTGAAGTCACCTTCTGATTCCTATATGAGGAAGTTGAATCAATTAGATGCGCAGTAGGAATGATAGAGGACAAGTATTTATCACAAGAGAACAACAATGTCAAATCTCTCTGTTGCACTTAAAAAGCTATCAAAGATAAAGCTCACCATGACGCCAATAACCAGGATACAGTCATGATCCAGAGAGATATGGCTGAACTGTCTGGGTACATAGGTGACCTGGACAAGGAATTGCCAATCCATAAAAGACTATAGCCAGCTCTGACACAAAATTGAGATGCAGGGTAAGCTTCTTGAGCAAGGCCATGGACAGACCAAAGCCATACATCTCTATATCAAGGCAGTAGAGGATCAACATCAGAATTGGCAACAGGAAAAAAGGATTGTTTAAGAATCCATGTACAAAAAATCAAGATTCTTGAGGATGATCTTCAAGCAGCAAACCTGAATATTAACAAAGTAAGTAAGAAGTTTCAAATTTAACACAAATAAGTACACCTCCTACAAAATCAAATTAAGAAGATCCTGGAAAATAATCATACACAGGGAAGTACCAGACACTACTCTCAAGAAAGTAGCAAGAGATCCCCAGCGCTTTATCCAGCACTAACCAGGCTCTATTAGAAGACAGAAGATCATTTCATAGATACAAGAGTGATGAGGAGAACATGGGTTGGACTACACACAGGGTCTTTGTGGCAGAGTCAGTCCTTGATAGTAGTAAACCATTTTACCAGGTGCAGCAGTTTCCTCTTTGTGCACTCCACACAACTCTAGGGACACAGCTTCAGAAGCATGATTTTGTGCGGCAAGCAATCACACTACATCCTATTTGCTACATAGAGGTTTTAGATAAAAAATCTACAGTGATCCAGAATTTCAAACCAAACAACCTTCCAAAGTTCAACAAGAAGGCTAATATACATATGTTCCTTTGATTGTACAACAACTACATTTGCGGAGCAGATGATACAATGAAAAAAGCAGCCATCTTCAACTGCTTGAACTCAGAAATGAAGACTATTATCATGCCTTGCCTTCCTAAACAAGGT
The DNA here is from genome assembly GCA_014839935.2 of Entomophthora muscae. Lineage (NCBI taxonomy): Eukaryota > Fungi > Entomophthoromycota > Entomophthoromycetes > Entomophthorales > Entomophthoraceae > Entomophthora > Entomophthora muscae. The sequence continues at coordinate 120,989 of QTSX02007160.1, read as the reverse complement.
TGGACATTTGGTAATATCTCTTGTGTGCTAGTTGTAGAGTTTTGTGGCAAAGAGGCGCTTTCTCCCCCAAAAATGGAGTTCACCAAAGAAAAGATAAAGAAAGGAGAAAGCCTAGTGGATTTCTTGGATGAATTTTACTTGGAGGCCCAGACCTTGATATCTATGGGAGCTGCAACTTTTGTAGATGTAAAAGGAGCCTTGTTAAACTATGTTAGACCAAACAGGGAGCTATTAATTGCCCTCAAATAGGCTTTAGGCATCAGAACTGTTCCTGAATTTATGCACCATTTGGGTTCATTTAAAGAAAATTTTGAAGTCCCTTTCCCAGACTACAAGTGTACTCTGGTACCAGACTCCAAGCACAAGTTTGGGGATAAGAATACACCTAAGAAATTTCCTACTGGCCCAACCCCTGTTGCTAACAACAACAACTACAAATGCTTCAAGTGTGGCCAAACTGGACACTTGTCAAGAAATTGCAAACAACCTAAGGCCAGTGTCTGCCACGTGGACAACAAAGAAAGCAAATAATATGTCAAAGAGTTAGGAGAAGATGAAGATAATGAAGAGGCAGCAAAAGACTGCTAATGTAAATTCACTGCCCCCTTTGGCTTTGGATCACACTATTTTTTCTTGTTGCACTAAGTAAAGCTCCAAAATGTCAGCCACTTAATTCTTTAGGGGATTCAGCGCACACTGTAGAAAAAATATTTATATTAGCTTATCCTACAGATCCCCTGGCCCTTGTTGCTCCCCCCTGGGAAGAAACACTGGTCAATTTGGACTATCTATTGGCATGGTGTTGACCGCTTTTGAAAACAATTAGAAACAGCCAATCAGGAGATACCACATCAATGCTAACAAAGTCAAATGATCCCCAAATGTCTATGATCAACTCCAGATAATTAGATGGAGGTCTGTAAATTATTTTGGAACCCTCCAGTCCCCCTGGGTTGGTTCAGCAAAATTTCTCCCCCAGCCAATTGGATTTGGGCCAAGTTGTCATGTGATTTACCAATTTTTAACTCCCCTTTTAACTTAGCAAGAGGATTTATTGTCCCTGCTTGTTGATTATCTAATTATATAAAATTGGAACTTTGATTGTTATTGATGGGGATGACTTTTGCGGAAGCTTCAAATATGGAATTAAGAAGAAAAGAAGTATATTTTATTGGATAATACTTTAGACTTATATAGCTTTAGCTGTGGCAGAGAATTTTAGTTAGATTGAATCTAGGGGCTGGTCATGTGCAGGATGGGTTCAAGTTGCTGGATACCTGGATGTTCATGTGATATTGATTTTTTATCATTTCTGGTATGTCAAATGGTATATTGGAAAGGCACCAAATCAGGCGATGGCTAGATGTTAAGTGGGATGACAGTAGCCAGGATACTTGTACATCCAGATCCTCAACACTATCATCTTTATCTTAAAAATTTTCTGGAACTCTACCCTAGAGTTTCTTATACACTTTAATAAAGTGTTAGCTTCATTCCCTTTAAACCTTACCTCCTTTTGGTCCTGTTCAAACCCAGTTGTCTCCCTGAAGTCCCTAGGGGCAGCATTAGTACATAGTTGTTACTTGACTTACTTTTGCTTTCAAAAATCCAGTTTGATCTAAAAAAATCAAGTTAAAACTATATATAATTACTACTTTTATTTTATATTTTTTTGCATTTCCTTGATTTTAAACCCAATTTTGCTTTGGCCACTATACAAGACTCCCAAGGTCATCCCCAAGTTCCCCATAAGTTTTCAAGTTTGTTTCTACTTTGATTTTATGTTGGCACCCTTATGCTAATTATTTCTATTACTTTGAGGACCCAAAACTGCACTTCTAGACTCCAAATTTCTTTAAAATTGCAATTATGATCCTCCTAGTCCTCAAATTTGTGGTGTTTTCTTTGACCCCCTTTTTGTTGCTCCTCTGGTCTACTTCCCCCAATCTGTGGACTCAACTCTTCTCTTCAGATTGCCTTGTGGGTGATGATCCTTCTAGTATCCTTCACTTTCCAAGTGGTCTCCTCATTTCTGAAGAGTCTCTAGTCAGGAGTCTGACTTGTGACAACCTAGATTTGTAATCTGCTGATCCCATTTTGCCTGCTTCTGTTGCAGAGGGAGCATCTCCTTCTCCTCCCCCTCTACAGGAGAGCACTGATCCTGCCCCTCTGCTGGTACCTGAGGTTCTGACTCTTGTTCTGTCTCGTACTACTTGGTTGGTAACTGGCCTTGTGTTGATAGGACTGAACATCTACTTCCCTCAACTGCCCCTGGTGTCTCCCTCTGGTCCCCTTTTAGAGCAGCTGTATGAGTGATTCACTGGGCGGTATTCTGGTGGTTTGTCTCACCAGGATGGGAGTTAAACTTAGTTAGTTTAGCCCCCCTGTTGCAACCAAGTTTCCAGACTTATCTGCCAACATATCTTACAATGCACAGGGGGTGCTCAATGAGTTGCCCCTTGATGTATCTAATGACATGAACCAATCTAATGGCAATATCAAACTGCAGGCACTTTCTCCTAATTAGAAGCGCTACCCATTCAACCTGCTGATCTCCGCACAAGTTATTCCTTGGCTTTGAACCCTACATGGAACATGCCACTATGCCACCCCCTTGTGGCCTTGTGGCTTTCCTCATATGGTATATTAATCATGATATTCTACAATAAAAAATGCCTTATTATTCATTCTTGTCCTTTCTATAGGACTGTTGGCTTCCCCAATCAAATACTGAACTCTAATTGGTTCAATTGCAACACTCCTCTCTCATAGCTAAGCAGTCAGGTTGAGAAGAAAACCCTGACTGCTAACAGTAACAACCCCTCTCTACCTCCTTCCCCCAATCCTGTTGTTGGAAGCCTGTGTTGAAAATGTTGCTATTCACACTGTTTTTATTTTGCCTTCATGTGGTTATTTCAAGGATAAATTGCTCTCTTTTGCTTTTGACCTTCAAAATGGATCTTTTTCTAAATTGGGAAATTCAATTGTTCAGTTTCCTGATTCTGTGCAACTCACTTGCCCCACTCATGCTTGTGGCAAGTGATACTACTGTCCTGGTATTGTTTTGTGGTATCACCAACCACTATATATTCCATTTCTTATTCACCAATAAAAATTAAGTTCTATTTGCATTTTTGTCTTTATGTCTCCAAGTACTTCAGCGCCTCTCTCTAGTCACAACTAGTAGAGATTATTCAATCAGGGCCACAAGGTAATACAATAGCCTTCCCTGCAACTAACCAAGACTTAGTACAAATCCAATAATAAGGTTAGAATTCCCCGTTGTGTGTCTTTGCCGCACCTCAGAACACAACAGCCTGCCAGTAGAAGACATAAGCCTGATGGATCTGAACACCTGTCCTGAGAAATACTTGCCTGATGAAGAGGGAGTGAACAAAAACCTCTTACACCAAGTCTTGGATGTGAATGCTGTCACCAAGAGACAATCAATTCAAACAGAAGTTTTACCTTCTTGAGAAGCAATTGAGACTGTATCTATCCCTTAGGCTGAACAACTTTTGCAACCCTTTAGAAAAGTAACACACACAAGTAATAGAACAAAGAAGCTGGCACAGATCCTACACTCAGTACAAGTCTCTACCACTCTTGATACCTTTAAAACTCTAAAGCCTGAGATTATTTCTGCATTGGAAGCCTTTCTTTTGAAGTTTAAGGGGCTAGATATACAGAAGGTGAAAAAAATAGCATCTCTAAACTATGGGGATTGGTATGATTATACATATATTGAACTGGTAGTCCACAAGCTTAGGTTTCAAGAAGTTATAGACTCTGGAGCTCCAGGGAATATTGTTTCAACCAGGTTAGTCAAGAAGCTTAAATTAGCTCCAGGTCTGGACTATGATGAGGATTTGGCACTGCTGGCCCTGAAAGAACTAAAGACATGGGCACATACTCTTCCCTCCCACTTTGGTTTGATAATCTAGTGTTTACTGCTCCTGCAATAGGCCTTTGTAACAATAGCTACAATATAATTATCATTACTATCTTCATGGCTAAATATGGAGCTATAATCAACCACCAAGATAGTACTTTTAGAATTCTAGGTCATTTAGGTCCTGTTATGTATTTAGCCTTGGGGACGTCTTTGGGTTAAACATCTGTGTTGCTGGCTTATAGAGTATAGTTGTAAGGCATAAACACGTATTAATACAAGTCTTAAAGACTCTGAAGTCTTTACCTTTAAATCTAAGGTAACAACTAAGTAGAGTTTAAAAGCAATTAGGTATGGCGGATCCAGGTCCAACCAGTCCATCCCGCCATTATCCTGCCCTTGACTCTTATTCCCATTACCCTCCTTTGGCAAAGCTTCAAAGAGCTTTGTCTCCAGAGAGGCAATTTTATGGGACAACACTTTGTTATAATCCCACCAATGGGCCATGATATCAACGCTCTTTTCCTCCCTTGCCTTTAAAGCCTCAATTTCACAATTTGCCTTTGCTTTCACTTGTTGTAAGATTTTGTCCCATCCCACTAACAGGTTCCAGGAATCCCACAAATAGATTTGGTTTCCTTGGGCAGGAGTCCCTTCTTTTGCAAAGTAGTCAGAGTATAACTCTTTGAAAGCAGCCTTCACCTCCACCAAAGACTCCTCAGGCACAGTCTTGGTGACCTCCAGGCTTGCCCAGGCTTCCTCCAACAAACTTGTAGGAACCTCTTTCCTGGCAGTAGCGGTTTCCATGCAAAGTACTCCAAATTTTGCCCTTTCAAAATTCAACAAAGGACATAATAATTGAAAAAATAGTTGAGGGGAAAGTGTCAAAATTGACAATATATATTTATTAAAGTGTAGCTGTTTTCACTTATATATCATTTGGGGCATATTTAGCTGAAAATCCCTCTGGTTCCTGAATCAATCTATGATTCATCTCACGTGATCTATGACATTTGAGTCATCCAGACCCAGATCTTTACCTAAAAGATCACCATTGTTTATCAACCTATGAGAATTAATCTACAATGAGAATGAGTCACCTGACGCCATTCATCTCAATGTATTAATTCAGCATGGAGCTTCCTCAGCTCTCAGCGCCAAAACTCTTTGGAATTGCGTATTCCAGATCCAAACTATCAATGTTCCAACTGGGAACCAGCTGATCAATCCTAAATAACTAGGCATAATTCAAATTTCAAGGGGAATTAACCAGTTTAAGACACCCAGTCTCCAAGATTGATTCAACCAATCTTGCCTCAGTTTTGTCAATTAGTACGGCCTAACTAACAAATTACATTCTGTTCTTTTATTAAATATAGATACCAAGTTTCCAGGAATCTTTATTTGAAGAATTCCAGTCAACCTATCCACATAAAATAAACAGCAAAAACAGAACAACTTTATATTTTGATATTTATTCTTCTAAATACTTAACAGTGACTGTCGTACAGTCACAGTAGGTAAAAGTATATTTTATTGGGAGAAAGAAGGGAATTTATATACTATGGTAGTGTAAAGACCCAACAATTGGGGGAGTATTTTAGCAAAATAAGGTACCAAGTTGGCAACTTGGAATCCTGTGAGCGCTGTCACAATGGGGTAGACCGTAATCATCCATCTGAAGACCTTGGTGTGTACGTTATAATGTCAGAAATTACCGGCAAAATATGTAAGGACCTAGTATACACAGGTGTATATAGCTACAGACTGGGTGGAGTGGGGCAACACCAGCATGGGCCAGGAGTACTGCTTGGAGGAGTTTAGCTGTGCTGGCTCCTTGTAGATGTACTTACCAGGTGGTTTATTGAACGGCCCATGCTGGTGATTGTATTGGTGGCCCCCAATCCCTAGGCAGGCTGTGAGAACAGCTGAGAAGATTAAATGGTTCATCTTCTGATTGTGGGAAAGGGCAGACAAAGCTTAGTGTCTTTAACTTTCTTGTAGGGTAAAGTTCTGATTGATTTATGTGATACTATTGAGGGATAATTTCACTCAATAATAGCACAAACTATCATCAAGTGAATTGGCTTTATTATATACTATCATCCTTGTGGTGGCATGAATAGAGTAAAACACTGGACAGGGAACCCCAAACACTTGGTGTTGTTTGGAATTCCCTTTTGGGAGGGGAATTGGAAGTGGTGTGCAGGCAATTAATTGTTAATTCTGGACTTGCATTGGCTTGGTGTATCATTGGATGTTTTCATGCATCCAATTTTGAATTCTGCAGTTAATGCAGGAATGGGTGGGTTGAGCAGCTTGTCAGCCCCTTCCAAATTTAGTAGATTCCAAATTTGGGCAGCAGTTCCCCCTCCATTAGGGGTTGGGGAAATTGCCTTTTTGGGTTTTCTTATTTGGAAATTTCCCCATTCAGCGGGCTGGCCAGGGGACTGGCTGGCGGAAGTGGGTGGGCAAGCTGCCAGGCTTGGCGTGCAGACGGCTGGCAGCTGGCCGCGCGGCCCGCAGGCGGGGTATAAAACCTGTCCAAATTAAAATTTCTATTTTCTTGGCGCAGCTTTTTGCAGCAGTTCCCCCTTATTGGGGAAACTGCTGCAATTTTTTATTTTATTTCTCAAGTCCAATTGTGAACAAAATATTGTTCTGAACCAAGGTGTTGTCAGGAATATTCCTGACAGGTAGCTGCACAATGAATGCAGAGGTGTTATTAGCACCTGCACCATCATTGGAATATTACTCAATATTCTGGGATCCACCAGGCTCTTGCATCTGAAGCCCTCCTTTTAGGGTTGATCTGGACAATACAACAGGGAAGAGTGAGTGTGCTTTACTCCAGAGCATACTGAAGTTGCAGCTACCCATTACAGCAATGGCTTCTAATTCCCAAACCCAATCCTTCAGGATGTAATAAAGCGGCCAAAATGTCTTGCCATCCAAGTTACAATTAGGGATGCAAATCCATTAGATCTGACAGATTTGAGTGTGCAACTAGAATAGCCTTGACCATCAGGATTAATTCCAATGATGATCTTGACCATTCCAATATGCATCCTAATGTACAATATTTCCCACCACTAGAATGGACAAAGGCTATAAATAGAGAGCACTAGACTCAAGGATTGCACATGTCAGATAACAATTCCAACAACAAGTCAGCAAGAACTTCAAGATCTTCTACTATAAGAGCCAGAGCAGTAGCCAGTAAGTCTTCCAGGATAGCCAAGAAGAAGAGCACTCAAGATAAGAACCAGAAGAGAGCTGAGCACTTAGTGAGACAAGTTCAAGCCACACAAGAGCAAGAAGCAATAGTGAAGTTTGAGGCTCAACAAGAAGAGGGGGTTACTTGGTTTGATCTCTCCAGTGTTTGAAACTGGGAGGATGCCACTGAAGTAAACTTTGATAATGGGCCTCATCTTCATGCCCTATTTAAGGAGGTGTTGAAAGAGCTGTCCACCATGAACCAAGCCAAAATCAAAGAAGGGAACTTCTATCATTTCTGTTTTGATCAGAAAGCAGCGCTGAAGTTTACTGAGGGTCAACTTCAAAATTTCAAATGGCAGGGAAAGAATTTTGGCCAGGAGCAGATAGACCTTGTTCTGGAGGTGGTCTGGGGGATCACCAGAGCTTGGTGCCATAAGGAAAAAGTGGACCTGGAAGTAGTCAGCTGGATTGACAAAGATCATAAGAACTTTCATATCCAGCAGGTGACAGCATGTCTTCTTAAATCATTGAATCTCAAGAGCAAGGATATGTATACCAAATTGGCCCTACTAGGGAATCTATTCACTGTTGCATCTGATAAGCCATCAGTGGCTGAGGTGGAAGACGTTGCTTTACTGTTTGAAGGGCTAATGTGCAAAGTATACAAGCCTGATGTCACTCTGAACCAAAAATACTGGAGCCAATAACACCTTTTCTGTGATGCTCTGGTAGTGGGTATTGGATTCCCAGTCTGGATGAGAATTAACCAGGCACAGGCTTGGGACAAGTATCCTGACTACCCAATCTTCTGTTTATAGCACTTCAAGGAGGACTATGTCAAGGAGTACATGGAAGCCTTCAAGGTTCTTCTCACAATGACTTGTCACTTGAAGGCAGTGATTTCCAAACATTTCAAATTCCAATAAAGCTTTTTCATTGTATATTGCCTTATTCCTTTCTTTCTGTGAACTGGACAACAACCCATATATATTTTTTATTATGTTTTTTTTTCTGGATTGTTGTCCTAAAGGGGGTTTAATCCTGACCACCAGGAGCCATACACATATATTGTGCATGGACTCTAGTGACCAGCTGTCCAGTGGTAGGGTCATTTAGTGTATAGCTGTCAGGACCTACTTTCTGGATGACCTTAACAGGCTCTTGCCATAGGAAGGCAAGTTTAATTTTACGTCTGTAGCCTCTGCTGCTATAGAAGTAGACTAGGTCTCCAATCTGATAGCTAGGAAGAGGGGGACATTTTGACTGGACATGCTTTATGTTCTTTTGCTTGGTGTTCATATTGACAGTATAGGCTTCAGCCTGTATTCTGATCAAGGTCTGGGCCAGCTTGTGGAGGTAGGCATCTGAGATGACAGCAGGGTTAGGCTTCACCAAGGAGTCCAGGTGGGGAGGTAAACCAGGCTGGCGTCCATACAGGAGTTAGAAGGGGTTTTTGCCTATTGCTCTATGATAGCCAATATTGTAAGAAAAGTTGGCTGCAGGCAGGTAAGTTCCCATTCTGACTCATGTTGGTGTGCTAGTTTCCTGAGAATCTGCACCAGACTTCTATTAGTCTGTTCAACCATTCCATTATTTTGGGGATGATATTGTATGGACAAGGTATCTCTGATACCCATCAGTTGGTTTAGTCTGGGTATCATGTAGCTAGTGAAGTTGGTCCCATTGTCAGTTAACAGCATCTGAGGACATCCATGGCAGTAGATGATGTATTCCAAGATGGACATAGATGTAGTGAGAGAAGACTGGTTTAGGATAGCCTTGGCTTCAAACCACTTGATCAACTAGTCCACAGCCACTATGATGTACTTTTTTCCCTTTGGAGACTGGCAAGAGTCCCACCACATCAATAGCAACAGTGTGGAAAGCAAATACCAGACAGATAAAATTTTCTGGAATCTTGCAATCTTTGGGTGTTCAACATTGCAGTCATGACAAGCAGTCAGAATTTCAGCAGCATCAGAAGGCATCCCTTCTCAGTAGCAGTGATGTTGTAACTGAGCAAGGGTCTTATGTATCCCTCCATTTCCTGTGGCTTTGTGTAAGGCAACTACTGGGTCTGTTTGGAGTGAAGGACATATGTATGGCAGCCAATTGTTTTTACAGAGCTTAAAGAATTGACCATGTTTAAATTTTTTATTCACAGAAAGATTTCTAAACACTTTGGATTTTGGTGGACTCTTCCTCACACAAAGATTGGCCAACAAGCAGCAAATTATAGAGTGCATCTGATACTGATAAAGCCAAGGTAATTTAAGGGAGTCTGGAAAGACAATCAGTATTTTGGTGTACTGCACATGCACAATGAATAGTGTCATAGTCAAAGGCTTGCAGTTTAATGGCCCAGCAAGCAAGCCTTCTCTCAGGGTCCTTCAAGGTTTTGAGCCACTTTAGAGAGGCATAGTCTGTAAACTCTGTGAAGTGTACATCATGTAGGTATACTCTAAACTGTTGGTATGAGTAAATTAAAGCCAGGCACTCTCTTTCAGTGACAGTGTAGTTGTGTTTGTGACATTTGAGGGTTCTGGAGTAGTAGCCAACAGAATTCTCTAATCTATTTTCATCTAGCTAGGATAAGACACCACCATTAGCGGTGAGGATAGCATCTGTGTGTACCACAAAAGGCTTCTCAAAGTTAGGATAAGCCAGTACAGGAGCACACATCACAGTCTGCTTCAGGGTGTAGAAAGACTTTTGACGGCAGAGCTCCAAAAGAAGTCCACATAAGCACAGAAAAGATTGAACATAGCATCCCCAAGTGTAGCAAAGTTTGGGATGAACCTGTGGTAGTAACCAATCATTCACAGAAAGACTTGGATATCACGCTTGTTGGCTGGTACCTGCATCTTGGCAATTGCTTCCACTTTAGCAGGTACAGGGTGTAAACCATCCATGCTGTTAAAAAACCAAGGAATTTCAAGTGCTCCTTGAAGAAACTATATTTCTGTGGCTTCAGATAGGCCTTCAGTAACTGTTGGAAGACCTCCTCTAAGTGCTTTAAATGACCATTGAAGGTTTTGGAGAAGACATTGATGTCATCCAGGTATACAAGCACACTTGTGAGTTTTAGGTCACCCATAACTGCATTCATAGACCTCTGGAAGGTGGCAGGGGAATTAGTCAGTCCTTAGGGAATCCATGTGGGCTATAAAAGTCCCTTATTTGTAATGATGGCACATTTCTCCTGATTCTCCTGTGTAAGATTGATCTGCCAGTGGCCACTGATTAGGTCCATGGCACTGAAGAACTTGGCTCCTCCCAGTTTATCCAAGGTATTGTTGATCTGTGGGAGGGGGTAGGAGTCTTTCTTAGTGATAGAGTTCAGTATTTTATAGTCAATGACCACTCTGTTGGAATCATCCTTATTTTTGATAATAAAGAGGGGGACAACCAAGGGCTTTTGATAAGCACTAGAAGTCCAAAGCTTAAAAACTTCTGAAGTTCCTTGTTAGCAATAGCCTGGTTTTCCTGGCTGCAGCAAATAGGGTGAGATTGGATTGGAGGTTGGCCTGGGGTGCCAATGATATGCTCTACACCAATGGCTTTTCCAAGGTCCAAGTCATCTTTGGTAAAGTCTTCCTTGTAGTTGTCAAAGAGAGCCAAATACTGGTCCTTTTCTGGTTCAGTGAGGCCTATCAAGGACTTGTGAGGGATCAAGGGCATGACCATAGGGCAGGACACAGGAAGTCCTAACTCATCAAGTTCAGCAAGGAGGGAGGCTTGGATCAAGTCAGTATGTTCTTCCAGTTTGACATATCTCAGGAGCTGGTTCATCTGAACGGTTATGGGAACAGGACTAAGGTTGTCCAGGGGTATATGTAGTTCTTTAGGACCAGGTATGACTAGTCCAGGGTAATTATAAGGTTCCAGGCAAGAGGTATCATTGTGAACAAAAACTTTTCTATGTAATCCCAAGGGAATCTCCCATGAAAGACCAGTGCGGTGAATCACTTGAGGAATGAATCTACAGAAGGAGTGCTCCATGGTTTCAGTAAATTAAATGAGTGTCTGGAGCCTCTCTCTTATGAAAGTTTCACAAGCAGCAAGAGTGATCAGGAAAGCCACATTCAAGTTCAGGGTCCAGTAGCACTGGATAATCAAAGGTCTCTAAACATATCTCATAAACTGGCTAATCTCAGAAAAGTCCTGGGGAGATGCTTGGTTTATACCAGCATGGATGTTGTCTTCTGATAGAGTAGCCTCAGGAGTCTTTTTTAGAAGACTTCTCAATTATTTCAGTGCAGGAACTGAAAGGTGAACATTCCCTCCATGGGATTTAACAGGTCCATGGTATGGGTATGGGAAGGGCTTGTCAGTTCCTGGATCTTCAGAAGTCAAAGGTTCAGGCAGAGAGAGAGGAGTCTTTTAGAAGTTATGAAGTCCAACTATATCTACTTCATGGAGGACATCATTGTGACAGAAATTGTCAGATAGTAAGAAGCAGTCTTTAGGTGGTGAGGAATCACCACCCAGATCCACATAGAGTTGGTTACAAACCACCAAAAAAGCTTCAGATACTGTTTTGTGAAATTTCCAAAAGATACACTTGGGTTAAGTAAAATGATTAACCCTAACCAAAGGAGCCCAAGGTAAATCACCTGAGAGAGAATCAATGAGTCTTTGGCGTAGAATTCAGGACATTAAGATGTTACAAATGTCTCAGCTTCAGATATGGTGGGGAAAACTCCTAAATTTGCGGGAATTGGATTAACATTGGGCAGAGGCAACAACAAATTGCCAACGGCGGGGCCCATCTTCCTGTAATGATTCTGCTAAGAATTAAATTGTAGGGAATGTAGTGCAGCAGGCCAAATACATGATACATTTCAAAATAAAGTTAGACCAGAGGATAATTGATTTTTATTGAGTAGAATTATGGGAGGACTCAACTCTTAAGAGTTGAAACAGTGAAAATAATTCAATATATATCAAAAATTGACTTAGCAATACCACCTGGATCCTTGGCTCCTATTCCTTCTGCACTGTTAAGTGAATACTTAGTCCAGTTTGTAAAGAACCCTTGTGTGACCAACTTCTGATGGCTGTGCTGATTAATATGATCATATCTGGTGACTCTCATATTACGTCAATTTATCAGTGTCAGCTTGAAAGGGGAAATTGAATCCAGATGGAAAACTGGGATGGCAGTGACCAATTTCTGACAACTGTTTGATTTAGATCCATCAGATCAGTTAATTTTTTAACAGCTTTTCAAGCTTTCTTACTTGGGCAGATAATTCCTGGCATTATGGAATCTACAGTGACAATCATCATCCTTTGCTGAATCTTCACCTCTAGCATTGTGATCAACAGGAGAGGGTTCCAAAAGATCCAGAGAAAGTAATGCTATAGGTGCAGCCAAGGATGTACCTTTATCCTTGCTGATTAGCACCTCCATGAATTTACTTTATGGATAGTATTCTGTTTCTTTTCACTGTACCCTTCATAGACAATTGGTGGTTTGGTGGGCTTCACTTAAGTAAGAAATTATTTAGGTTCAAATATATTATCTACACATTCCACTTGATGTTCCTCTGAAAGATATTGATCCCCACTAACTTGATTGACTTCACAAGCCAAAGAATCAGGATGTTTAACCTTGTTCAATGATTCAGTACTAGTAGCATTGGGTGACTCAGGGCTATTTCTGGAATTATTAGAGTTTTCAGAAGCATCCAAGTGGCAGTCCTGAGGTGTTCTAGAAATTCTCAAACCATTGATGGGGCTGGCTTTGGTACAACCTTGTGGGTAGTGAAGTTTTTTCTTTATCACCCTTTGGAGGTACTGATAGGAGTAACTGAAGTAAAGGTAAAGAACAATAGTATCAAAGGAATTTTAACACAAGCTGTTAAGCAGATATTTAATACTATGCTCTTCAGTATAATCAACAGTAAAGTTTATCAATTTATCCAAGAAGGCAGGTACATCTTCACCAAAGTAGAAGTCAGGAAGAGAGTCATTCCCTCCCAGGGCTGAAACAGGACCACAGCGAGGGTGTCCTGCAGGTTTGGTGTATCTGGTAGGATACATTTTGAAGTGAGTATCAATGTCGTGTATTTGGTCTTTGTGACGTCTTTGGGTTAAACTTCTGTGTTGCTGGTTTATAGAGCATAGTTGTAAGGCCTAAGCATGTATTAATACAAGTCTTAAAGACTCTGAAGTCTTTACCTTTAAATATAAAGTAAAAACTAAGTAGAGTGTAAAAGCAAGTAGGTAAAAGTATATTTTATTGGGAGAAAGAAGGGAATTTATATACTATGGTAGCTACACAATGAATGCAGAGGTGTTATTAGCACCTGCATCATCATTTGGATATTACTCAATCTTCTGGGATCCACCAGGCTCTTGCATCTGCATTCCTTCCTTTTAGGGTTGATCTGGACAATCCAACGGGGAAGAGTGAGTGTGCATTACTCCAGAGCAGACTGAAGTTGCAGCTACTCATTACAGCAATGGCTTATAATTACTGAACCCAATCCATCAGGATTTAATAAAGCGGCCAGAACGTCTTGACATCCAAGTTACAATTAGGAATGCAAATCTTTTGGATCTGAAAGATTTGAGTGTGCAACTAGAATAGCCTTGACCATCAAGATTAATTCCAATGTTGATCTTGACCATTCTAATATGCATCCTAATTTACAACAGTTCCCATGTCTTATTATGGTGAGAGACCCAAGGACCTTCCAACAAAGAAAGTCCATCACATCAATATGGAATATGCTGATGATGACCTGCCTGTGGCTTATACACTCCAACAAAAGAAGCTTAGGTTGATTCCTTTAGCCACTAAAGAATATAAATTAATATCACTCTACGCTGCTAGCAATTTTGTGATCCCACATGTATCACAAGTGATACTTAATACTGGCCTTAGTTTAGGATTTCCAAAGGGACTACATGATAAAGTCTATGGATTACACAACAGTTTGTGCCTTGAACCATGTGTGTCACCAGGGATAGTAATGCCCTCTAGTGAGAAAATATTGGTCTTCCTTGGCAATTTATCCAATACACCCATGAAGATTAAAAAACCAGCTCCTGGGCTACCTGAAGCTCAAAGAAAGCTCTAGCCTATCCAATGTTATACCTTTTGGGGAATTCTGTGAATTTACGCTTCCTTGCAACAACCCTACAGTGCTGTTGCTAATCTTACGTGATTCTCTACAAGGATTAACTGTGCCTCAGAAGGTTCAGGCTCTTACTCTTTTTGAGAAATATAAGGCTTTCATCACCAAACATGACGCAACCTTGGGAAGGCTCTGGAAGTAGAACATGTGTTGGACACCCAAGGCATAGTCCCTATCTGTTATTAGCTCATTTGCAGAAGTTAGGCCAATCAGGCTGTGGGGAACAAGGAATTATAAAAACTCTTGTCTGCAGTAATTCTTGTGCCTAGTAAAAGTCCTTGGTTGTTGCCTTTACTTATTGTAAAGAAAAAGATGGGTCTAATAAAGTTGTCATCAACTACCAGAAGTTGAACTCAGTACCCAAGAAGGACTCTTATCCCCTTCTACGTATTGATTACACATTGGATAAACTGGGCAGAGTGCAGTACTTCAGCGCAATAGATCTTATAAGTGGATACTAGAAAATTCATCTACCCACTAATTCCAAGAGAAATGTTCAGTCATAACTGAGCAAGGCCTCTTCCAGTCAACATGTATGCCACAAGGGCTTGCCAATGCGCCAGCCAGTTTCCAGCATACAATGGGCTCAGTAATGGGAGACCTAAAATTTTCCTGTGTCTTGGTTTATCTTGACAACATCAATTTATTTTCCAGAACCTTTGGACAACATATTGAGTACCTTGAAGTGGTCTTTCAGCGCTTGATTACGGCTAATTTAAAGCTGAAACCTAGGAAGTGCAACTTTTTTAAGGAGTATCTCAAATTCCTAGGATACATTATAAGCAAGGATGAACTTAAGCTGGTACCCAAAAAGGTAGATACAATTACCCATATGCAAAAACCAATTAGAAAATGGGACGTCCAGGTATTCTTGGGGATGATAGGATACTATAGACATTTTATTCCAAATTTTTCTGGATTGGGAGGACCTCTGTTCTACCTCTTGAAAAATAAGGTTGAGTTTGCATGGACTCATGGATGTCAACAAGCCTTTGAGGACTTAAAGGATACTCTTGTTACCAAGCCTTTACTGGCCTACCCAAATTTTTATTGGCCTTTTATTGTTCATTCAGACGCAAGTCTCACAGCAATAGGTACAGTCTTGTCACAAATGGACAATGAAGACCAGGAACATCAATTAGGCTAATTTCCCAGAGCTCTGAATTTTCATGAGCATAACTATACAATTAATGAGTGAGAATGCTTGGCTATGATATATGACTACCAAAAATTTAGAGTTTATTTACATGTTGTTTATTTTACAGTTGTGACTGATTATGCATCACTTAAATGGTTTAAACGCTGAAGGATCCTAAAGGTTGCCTAGCCTGCTAGGCTATCAAGCTGCAAGCTTTTGACTACAAGATCCTGCATTGTGCAGGTATGGCACACCAGAATGCAGACTGTCTGTCCTGGCTCCTAACAATAGCCTTAGTTTCTCCAGCAGGAGATGAGCTTTACAACAAGCTACTCCTGAACCAGTCTATGTGGGGGGAGGAGCTACCTGATAGTCAGAAAATTCAAGAAAATCTTGCTGTGGATACTCATGTCAAGGATAAACAGTTAACCAATCTGTAAAAAAGGAATTAGTTGCCATACATTAGGCCATAATTATATACAGATGCAATTATATCAGCCCACAAAGCCATAGGCTGTGGTGGCATACAGAATACACTGAACCTACTACAGCAGCACTGCTAATGAGAGGGTATGCACTCAGAAATATCTGAGACACTGGCTGCCTGTCATTATTGCAACATAGAGCAACCAAAAGTATCCTGCTATCAACACCACCTAATCCAACCTGATTTTGCTTTCCACACCACTGCAATAGACGTAGTTGGACCTCTGCCATTAACCACTGACACAAAAAAATTTTAATAGTGGAAGTGGATCAGCTCACCAAATTTGTGGAAGCAAAAGTTATTCTAAATTAGTTGGCCCTGACCACAGCCAAGTTCATTTTAGAGAATATCCTTTATAAGCATGGTTGTCCGCAAACACTTCTGACAGACAATGAAACAAAATTCACAAGTTATAGGATACCCAAGTTAAACAAACTAATAGGTATCCAAGCTAACTGTCAACACCCTATCATCCACAGATCAATGGTATGGTAGAACAGACTAATTGAAGCTTGGTGCAAATTTTGCATAAGTTAAGCCATCAGCATGAAATGAAATGGGATGCTTATCTTCCAGCTGCTGTATTTGCTTATAACATAGGCTTCCAATGAGAAACTTGGAAAAGTCCTTTTCAGTTGTTATACAGTTGACAACCAAGCCTGCCACCACACTTGTACAGTCTGGTAAACACCAGTGAAGCCATATCCTCTGATATTTACATTTGAAGGCTAGCTCAGACTTTGATTAAGCTACAATTGAAAGTGTATTATACAAATCTGATAGTTAAGGTTAAAGACATGAACCAAGCTGTACAGAGTTGACCTGCACTTCTGGTATATGAATTAGGAAACAAGGGATACTTTTACAGTAACAGAGGATATGGACGTGAGAGCAAACTTGCCTACTTGTGGCAAGGACTTGTGAAGTGATCCAGAAGGTATGGGTAGATAGCTACACCCTAAAAAATCTGGAAACTGGACAACTGATCACCTGAGTACATGCATAGTACATTTGCAAGGCTCCTGGTGATCAAGACTAAATCTATTAAGGATAGCAACTTAAAAAAAGACTAATATAAATAATCCATGAGTTGTTACCTTGTTTGGGTCAAGTAAAAGAGAAAGCCCAGAGGAATGGATAAAATGGTGTGCTATGCAAAAAGTACTTTATTAAGGTGCAATTGCCTCTAAACCCAGACACAACTGGATAAGAACTTTTGCAACTGCAACATAGATAAGCCATACATTAGGGAGCCAACAAAATGCAAATGGAAGGAAAAGAGACAGAGCTGGAAGAGCTATACAAAGCAACTTATATCTCCCCTCCAAGTATCTCTGTGAATTCTGCTTCTTCTGAAGCAAGGACAGGTGAATTTTAATGCAAGTTGCTAACAGGGATACCAGATTGTCCCCTTTGAGTCTTGTTAATTCTCCATTCCAGAACATCAGTATAACAGATTGCTGGCTTTCTATTCTGCTTTGGCCAATTTAGTATTTAAGAAAAGATGCCTGTCTTATCCAGTAATGACCAGTTCAGAAGGGAAAATGTTGTATGTGGATTGGATATAAACTATTACTCACTGTAAAACAACATTGATTCATTAAGCTTGGTGATAAATAGGGAGACCAGCCTCTTATTCTGGATGTAGGATAGGACGGTTGATCAACCATAGTTATAAGACTAGTCAATATTAATTATGAACATCCAATCAGAAGTTAATACTGGGCTAAGATTGTAGCAAGATCTGAATATGGTATAAGAGGATACTGGTGTTTGTGGAAATAATCAAATATCTCATCCCTATACAACTTTTATACCTGACATTAAATAAAGCATTGATTATTACATTTATTATATATCATTATACACACTAATTTTAGGGAATACTAAATTTAGTCTTTGATATTAAATAAGTTGTGATTTGATTTAGTGAGATACAACTACCAACCACCCAATACTGCCAAGTTATAACACTGCTGTTAAATCAATTTTTGTGAAGAAGTGTGACCCCCCAGGGTGTTGAAGATGTTGTCAATTAGGGTCAGGGGATACATATTCTTAATTGTGACCTTGTTGAGCGCCTTGTAATCAATGACTGGGCACAATCATCCATCTTTCTTTGCTACAAAAAATACTTCCACACCAAAAGGAGACTTAGATAGCCACATGAGTCCTTTTTCTAGTGCTTTTTCCAGGTAGGCTTTTGATGCATTGTCTTCTTGTGGTGTTAAGCAATAGATGTGGCGTGTTTTGATACACTTCCTTTGACATCAATTTTGTGTTGAACTCCTCTGTTAGGTGGTAGGTCTGGAAGTTTTTCCTGGAAGACTGAAGGAAATTCTTGAATCAGCTGATATTGTATTTGGTCCTGTTTGAGTGAGGCTTCAAACTCTTAGAATGAATGATCTCATACGTGCAGGTGTTCTAGTTGATTTTGCTAGGATCTTTTTCATCTCCTGTTTTGGTAATCTTTATAAAAATGGTCTCTCATGAGTGTTTCAAGGTGAATTGAGTCACATGATGATGTAATTCTCCTTTCTGTATGGTGGGGGCAGCGCTGTCCCAGTCTTTGTGAGGTTTTGTCTTTCTCATCCAATCTAGGCCAAGCACTACATTGTACTTAGGGATTGTAATGATGGGGCCATTAAGGGTAGTATGCATGTCCCCTATTTGTGCCTGGAAAGGTTTCACCTCTTTAGTGACTGGGGTGCTTAGGCTATCTGCCATAACAACTCCCTTGATGTTGCTATTAACTGTAGGTAGTTTCATGAGATTAGCAAATTCCCTTTTAAACAAGGGATTGATCTTCTCCAGTGTCATATAATGTTGTACCTTGATATCTGAAAAAATGAAAAGGATAAGTGAGGAGTTTATTTTCAGTTTGGGCAGCAAACATTATAGGATTGCTGGAGGGTACTTGGATCATGGTGATTAATTCCATGTCTTGATCCCTTTACAAGACTTGTAAGATGGGGGAGGGTGGCTTGCCTAAGCACTCCCTGAGCTTTTACCTCTTTTGTTGCGTTTTCAGTAATCATCTGGTTAACCTGACTTGTACAGTTTCTTTCTTGAGTGTGAGGGTTATTAGCTTGGTTGTTTTTCTTGTTGGGTCAAGTATACTTCTTTTCTGAGGAACTTTCTTTCCTTTTGATGGTCACATGCAGGTTTGTTGCAACCAAGTTTCCAGACTTGCTGCCTATTGTATCTTAAAATACACAGGGGGTGCTTGATGAGTTGCCTCTTGACGTATCTAACAACATAGATTGATCTAATGGAAATATC